>CM043123.1:22532164-22918633 GCA_023701765.1 Hylyphantes graminicola | reverse complement strand
CATATCATCATATAAACGCATTAAAAAATAATAGTAATAAAAATGAAATTCACAAGATATAAGTATTTATTGAAGTAGCTTATGTTATTTCAATAACTGGAGATAAAAAAAAAAAAATACATACAATGAGCATCACTGAATCATTTAATCAATTAAAATTATTTCTTTCATTCTAAAAAAATATAATTTTACATTTTTATTTTTGAAAAAATTAATATATTTTAATTACATCACCATAAACCACCAAAATACAAAACTCATAGACAATTCCATCCCAAACTTGTTAAAATCACAATTAAAAGAAAACACCATTCCACATCACATAACCTAAACTATACAATCTCTGATTGTCCGCAATATTTAATAAGCCCAGAAAAATCTCTTATCAATAACAATAGTCCTTTTCATATGATGCAATTCCATGCTTTCATTTCCTAAATTAGACCACTGCAGAAGTGCAGTACTCAAGCTAGTCTGTAGCTTATTGTCGTTGGTGTTTGACAGAAATTTAACCAATATTCTGTCATAAATATTTGTGTGGTATT
Organism: Hylyphantes graminicola; assembly: GCA_023701765.1. NCBI lineage: Eukaryota > Metazoa > Arthropoda > Arachnida > Araneae > Linyphiidae > Hylyphantes > Hylyphantes graminicola. The sequence continues at coordinate 22,918,088 of CM043123.1, read as the reverse complement.
TTAATCCTTATACGTAAAATAAGTTAGTTTTAGTTATAACAAAGTAATGTTTTTATGGTAAGTTAGAAAAAAGCTTCACTTAAAAATTTTACCGGTTTAATTGCTAAAATACCTCATTTTTGATTAAAAGATTTATTTTTGATCTAGAATGCAAAAGTAAATAAAATATTCACATATTTCAGCGAGAACATTTTTTAACCCGATTAAAATTGTAATCAACTGTGTCGAAAAAAAAAGGATTATTAACTGTTTGGTAACCCAATAACAAAATAACTCTTATTTAAAAAATATAAACTAAATTTTATTTTTTTTCTTGTTTTTAACTGACGGTGTTACATTGACGAAGTTTTTAATAAGACATGTAATGAATTTTCGATTTACCGTCATGAATCTATACCAATCTTCATTCGGCCAAAACTTATTAGCTACAAACAGAATCAATTGCATTTTTGTGAGGCAGAAAAAATATCAGTGTGACAGCAATATTTTGAAAACTATGGCAAACCCCTACCAGCTAGCTGTGAACTCATTGCAGCTTCAAGACGTACTGTACTCTGCCTTCCGTGTAGACACGCTATCTTGCTATTACCCTTCATAACGGCCACTGCAATAACTCAAGAGGGGATGTAGAAATTGTTTGATTACGGTGTTGGATTGGGTATTATTGTTTCGCCATGTTGATGGTATCACGTGCGAAGGCCCTTTGTCTTACGGTTGTAAGAGAAGGAGAATAACAATTACGGGAGAAATGGAACATTTTTTATAGTAAGAGACAGAGAGGCGACACCTCCAGAAACCACGAAAATTATTTATAATCGATTTTGTATCACACGCTACCATAACCACTTACGACCCGAGCCAAAATGTTCACGTAATATTCTTACTCTCTACCATACTTTTCATCCAAAATATAATGCTACAAAGTATGTTTTACAAAGAGATTTGAAAAAATTATGTTTACATGCTACTTTATTAACTTGGGGCACTAGCATACGTAGTGATACCGCCTATAAACTCTTTAAGTACGTCAATTTTTGTGCTACAAATGCAACAAAAAAGGCGTACACTTATTTTGTAGTTAAACAGAGATTTTAACTTGTTCTTAATACTAAAATCCTTAAAAATTAACTGCCAAAATAATTTTTGAAAGTGATAAAAAAATTATTTATTTAAAGAGCTCCCATATCGCATTGATCTTTCAACTTCATTTTTTTCTAGAAATAAATGACTGAACCTGTATTCAAGGCTGAAACCGTTGATATTTGGATCTTCTCTGTCGGACCCGGTCATTTCGGATCAAATTAACGTGTTAATTGTTTGTGGGGGGTTTTTAAAAAAATGTACCCAAAAGGGTACGCTGGGTCACAAGAGGTTATAGTGCCGACACATCCAGGTTTTTGTTGTTACTAAACCTTCATGATCTATAGTTAAACTTTAGTTTCCTTGCAGAGAAGCCACGTCCATGGGTGTGGCTATAACACGTGTGGGGCAATCAGATTAAGAGAAAAATTCTGACGTTTTATTTTTGTCCTTCATCTGAATTTTTCCACTCGTTTTTTAGCTCTGCCCATGGTCGTGGCTTCTGTGCAAGGAAACTGAGTTTAACTATAGTAACAGCTAAATCTGGTTCATAAGTCCATGTAGTCTAGCAAAGTTAATTACAAGAAATGAAGATGATTTTAGGTCTTCTAAACCTAGTGCAGTGTAGGATATGCTCGTGAGGATGCTTAGATTGATATCCACGTTTTTTCCCAAGAGTATATGAGATGACATATTGAATGCAGACACCTCAGATTCTCTGTGACGTGGTAAATAGAACCTTTATAATGATAAACAAATCTGATGTATCCATTATTATTAATAAAACTAAGGTCAGGAAAGTTGCCGAAATTTTTAGAAGAAAAGTTTGTCAAAAGTGTCATCTGAGCGCACTTTTCTTATTTCAGGGTAAAAAAAAGTAAATGGGAAATCGAATCTTCGGTCAATAGAGATAACAGCTACATGACTACACTTAACTTAACATAAAATTTTCTATCTGTACCATTCGTAAGTCAATAAACTAGCATAACTTCTGCGCATACAAAGCTCAGTAAATGACGTGAATAAAATGTTAGAGAACAACAGCCCCGTTTCCCATTATTGGCTTCTAGTACTCTATTTTTTTTACTTCGTTTTTGATGTGAATCAGTTTTTACATTAAGATACAAATGCTAACTTTCATGAAAATAGAAGTAAATATTTTACACATGGACATTAACATGCTAAAATTTTTATCATGAAACCAATTAGATATTTTAAAGGGTTACAAAAAAAGTTTTTGAAATCTATCTAATTACTCAGTTCGTAGAGATGCTTTTATTTTAATAATCAGTATACGTAGACTGCAATATTGCACACTTCTGAAAAGGAAAAAGAGCAATATTAGTTCTTAAAATATTTTCTTTTCCATTTTAAAACGTAAGTATAGTCTTTTCTATTTCACGCAACTTTTGAAAACGTTTTCTTTACAAATCGGATAAAGAAATATACGATTTGATCATGAAGATACTTATTACTGAATTTAATGCCTCTTTGTTAAAAGCAGAAGCATAAGTTTGGTTTCCTTATGGACCTATTAATTTTACCAGACACGATTAAGTTCATTTGAATCAAAGACAACAAAATAAGCTAAAAAGAAAAAGAAAAAAGGACTACAAAAACATATATTCGTTGCACTACAGATTACACGAGGCTATTGGTGGGCAGTCCATCGTGATTTAGAACCCCAACAAGTGGCACAAGAAAAAACACCTGAATAGGTATTCCATTGCAAAACTTTTAAGGGCGAACATCGTAGGTGGCGTCGGACTATCACCGGCTAAAAATAGATTACTATCGGCTTCAGAGCATATTTAAACGAGCACTCTCTACAATGGTATTACTATTCATTGAATTTTTAGCTGTCCAATATACTTTTGCAAAAGTGTTTAGTAACTTTGAGAATGTCCGAACCCGAACTTAGGGACCTTTCGCAAGAATTTAAAGCAAAGCAGAAAATACTTCTTAAAACAAGAGAACAAAAATAAAAAAAAAAAACAGTGAACTTGAAATGTTCGATTGCATACGACTATGCATTTTTAATGATGTTCCCTTTAATCATCTTTCTTTTCAAATAAAGTCTCACTTTTAATCCCTGTCCTTATTATTTGCTCAAAACTCATTATAACAACTTATTATTTTTTTTCACACTAAGCACCTCCCTACCCTCAATACCGTTTTTTAAGTTTTCAAATTGAAGTTGCAGTATATTTCAACTTTTTTAAAGCAATTTTTTTATTTATTTACTCTTTTAGACATAAATAACTCAACTCGCATCGCATAAAATGTAATAGACTAAAAGAACTAACTTTATCAGTAACTCTCATGGTAAAAAATTTAAGAAACATCGATGGATGATATAATGGTTTTAGCTTTGTATTCTAAGAAATGTTTTATGAAGAACACTTCGTTTGTTATATATTTGGAAATTATTATATATCAGTCAAATTTGTAATAGGAACGACTCATTTATCTCTGACAAGTTTTTTGATATTTAAAAGCAAAGTTTATGGTGTGAGTCATGGTGTATCGTAAAATAGCTGCTTTGACGCAAGGGAACAAAACTAGACTTGTTGAAACTGAAAAATACAATATCATTTATCTCGCTTTCGCTAAAAAAAAAAATCTTATTAGATTCTCAATCTCCTCCATAAATTACACCTGTTTTCCGATACAACACACAAAACCTAGAAACGGGAAACTAACTACAAACGGGAAACTACAAATAAAACTCCTTATCAAAGTTAAGATTTGGTATCGCAAATCTCTTAGGAAAACGAAATAGTTTTACGAAAATAATAGTTAGTTTTGGTCACATTCGGTTGGTTTTGATATCTCCTCTCCTCTAAATAATACGAAGAAAAAATGGGTTGGTGGGTTGTACTTGTTTTCAAATAACATATTATAATATGATATGTAGTCGTGAGTCCGGATCAACTATTTTAGGTGTTCATGTATTCATCAAAAGTTTGAGCAAGTAAAAAAAAAGGAGGATCTTTTGAGGCTGCAGTTTAAAAGTTTGAATTAATCTTTTTTAAAACAACAAATATAACGAAAAAGAATAAGAATTTGTTATAATTAATGTTTTATTGTTTGGTTAATCACTCATACCATTAAAATAATTAAGAGTATAGTTAACAAAACAAAACTCGAATTCCGCCAAAGTATTATAAAGATGTAATGCCCGGCTTATATCAATTTCAATGGTAACTTATTTAAATTGTCAAAGGTCTCCCCACTCTAACGATCAGACCAGACCCTATATCTTAGGTTTTAACTTTGGATAGTAAGTTTTTACCAACTAGGCCCATTCAAGCCCTTCAGAATGAAATAATCAATCAATTCGAAATCATTAAAAAACAAATGCAAAACCAAAAAGGAAAACCACCAAATTAAAAAATCATGTGTAAAATACCTCCTTTTTATTTTAACAAAAACTCTTTTTTAAACAAAACATTTCCCCCCTCCTTAAAAGAATAAAAAAAGAAACTTTTAGATTTGTGTTTTTAATTCAAAACTCCCCAAATCGCAATTGTTTGTGACCAGGAAAAAAAGGGAAAGCGAAACACTCCAATTCTTTTCTACATTTTTTTTTTCGAACTGCAATTAATTCCGAAACAAATCCATTCCATCCATCCGTCTTTGTGTTCTTTCGCGTTCCCTCAGTGTCATAAATAAACATTTTGTAAAGCCCGACCGAAAAAGACACAATGTCCGCGGAACCAGAGAATCTGCACCACGTCCAAAAATGCAAAAAATGCAAAAAATCCGGATTCACAAACTACATAGAAACGCTTCACCACAAATCGATGGGAAGGCTTAACAAAACATGTACCTTACGTCTTTCTTATGTTGAAAAATTGTATTCATATTAGTATCGGAACTATTTAAATATATTTATTTTCAAACAAAATTTTGGTAGATAGATCTATACATGGAGTTTGTTGCAGAGAATTTCAATGCAAGAGGTAGAAGACCTCCTACAAGATGTAGAAGGACATCCTACGAGGAAGCTAAGGACTGAGGTGGTTTTAATAAACCTACGGTGCAAATTTAAAAAAAAAAAAAATACTACTCACAATTAACTTATTTTTATATGCTTTGATCTATTGGCCTTTTAATATTTTAATTAGAAAATATTTTCAGAGAAATTATCTTCCTAGATGTAAATTATCTAATTTTTTTAAATGTTTATTGTCTTTTACGCATGATAAATCTCCCTATATCCAGAATTCTAAAATAGTTCAGGTAACACTATTTATACTAGCTAAGATGTCATTCTCATCACATGAAAAAGATTAAAAACATTGTATGCAATGTGGCTGGCTGGGATTGGATATGTTTTACCATCAATTCAATATTGGATTTACCACACCCACTTAATTCTAATCCAAACCATTATAATTACAATTAGCAAATCTGGCATTTTATATATAGATTCATAAAAATTGAATTTTTTTCGATCCGCCGGATCCCGCCGTTTTTATAAACCCCACCCACCTACGTTCCCTTCGAACCAATTCCCGCAAAAAAATTTACCTCCTTTTTTACCAGTCCCGCCTCATTTCTTTTTACTAATCCCAATCCCCCAATATTTCCGTTCATTTCCCTCTTGCATTGCGAAACTATAAAACAAACCCTTTTCAACATAATTTATTAATACAAATGAAAGTACATTATGTGTCCCACCACCAACAGATCACACTAAAAAAAACTCAATTCTCGTCGTCCCCTAACGTAAACGGTCGGTGTGATCGACCGTTGTTTTAAGGGTAACGACCGCTGACGTGACCGCTGGTTTTGGATGGATGTTCGGAGGGGCCACGAGGGGCGTTTAAAGGGGGCCGTTTTTCACCCCTGCCCCCTCCCCAGCCAAAAGGTTTGAATTAATCATAAGTAGTCCCTAATGAACTCTACCTACGTATTTTATTAACCTGAAAGCCACTCGCTATTCGGAAATCCATGTTACATTCACTTTGAAGGATTGTTTCGCCGCCATATACTATAAAAAAAGTGAATGTGAAAAATGATGTACAGTTTTTAAGAGCTGTAGAAAAGGGTAGGGTATTTATAGAAATTTAATTGATTAATTTGGAGTTCGTTGAGAGTTGCGGAAAAGCTTAATTATCCAACAGGAGATATGATTGTAAACTGCAATGTAATTTAAGTTTTCCAACGTTTTGTGAGGAACAGCTAACGCTAATGTTTTCTTAAAGAAAATGATAAGTTGATAACTAATGAAAAAAAGTATTATATGAATTGAAAAAGAAAAACATGCAATGCATTATCGAACGACAAGATCTAAAAAAATGTTTTTAAAAAATGCATGCATGCGTGGCGCTAATATCACGTAATACACGACGAGAATCTAACACAATCCCTAATGAAAAAGAGTGCAAAATCTGCAATTTTTTTTCTTAATTATTGTGATATTCATAGCACACAATTTAAATTATAGACATTTGTTAATATTTCGTCATTTGTTTAACCCGTTTTTTCTGCGCCATAAACAAGAACGGTGCGTGGCATGCCTAAATAATTTAGCAAAAATTTATAAAATAATTTTAAAAGTAAATTATAGCAAAAATTCCCTATTATCGAAAATTGGCGCGCTCGACAAATAATACTTGAAATCGCATTATTTCTCAATTTATGGCTTACCTTAGCTGATATTTAAGCTGAAATTTTTTTTAAGCTGAATTCGTTTTCTGATATTTAAGATTATTTATTCACACTATATTAAAACTACTAATATGTAAAATAAACTTTTATAAGCTAAAGTGAAACTTTAATATTTTAATAAATAATAGATTTCAGAACAAAGAATTTTGCGGATGACTAGAAATTGTTCGCTTCATAGTTGTAGATAAACATTCAAAGAAAATGATTATTACATTTAAGTTTCAACAAATAAATTTTATTCGTAGGCTGGTAAACGGCATCAATTAGCTAACTTAAGTCTTATTATGTGAATAAGAAGTAGTAAACATAACAAAGGCCCCTTTTCCCATCAATAAAGAAAGTATATATATAGCTATTATCTTTTCGTCTTAAACACCCATCATTCTCGTCGTCAACTAAACACATTTTAAGAATGACTTTTTAGATGTTTTATAACGATTGAAGACTTAAAATTTTCGGAGAAGCTCTTTCGGCACCAAACGTAGAAATATGGCATATTTGTTATGCTTAACCGAAGAAGAAGTAAGTAAGGACTCTATAAGTAAGTAGCCCTATAAGTACTAACAGCGCGTGCCCAAAAGTTTATGGACAGCTGTGTTTTTTCATTTTTATGACAGGAAAAACGCTTCGCCTTAAAAATTTTTTTTATTTTAAAACTTATCCAAAAATAATCAATACAGTATTGGTACTGTAACACAAATATTCGTTAAAAATGAAAAAAAAAAATTGAGGTTTCCCCAAAAGTTTATAGACAAGTCAATTTTTCCATTATATTTTGCACAGTGTTGTTAAATTTCAAAACCGTTTCTTCATTATCACTTTGAAAAACTCGATATGGCATTCTTAAAAACAAGACTTTTGGTGAACTTTTCGGGCAAATTAAACCTAACTTTGTTCAAATTGCATCTTTAGATTCGTGAACTGGGTTGCAAATTGGCCGACCATTTGCATATAAACGTCCCTCGATCCCTCGAAGTATTCCCAATTCCCAGATTCTTCACAGGGGTTTCAGGTCAGGACTTAAAGAGCTGGCCACTCCACTCCATAACTTTTAACATTGTGGGCGTCTAAAACCACTGCATAGTGGAGTTAGACATATGAATTGAGCAGATTGTCTTTGTCTGATTATTCCCCATTTATTTTCTCCTTCTCCCTAGCAACTCCCCAAATGGAAGTAAGTGGGCTTCGAGAAATATTCTTGATAAACATAAAAATATTGGTCTCTACCCTTTCAAAAAAGCAATATTAGTTGTTTTACCCGTTTGAAGAAGGCTCCCCACACCATTTTTTAAACTGAACCCCCTCCTGTTAGCCTGCTTAAAAAGGAAGAGACCTTGGTTCCTTCCGAAGATAGTGCCAGTAAGTAAATCCATCCATCGGCGGCCATCCTACATTAAATAAAACTTTTTTCGTTACTGAAAACCGACACACTTAGCCATTCGTCCTTTTTGTAATGCATGGTAATTTCCTTGTCCACTTAACTGGGAGCAATCCATAATTTTGGTAAGTTTTGGCGTGCGTCTGCGTCGCATTTTAATGATTGATATTTTAAAAACTTACTTGCTTTTAGCCTTCAGTGGACAGATGACAGAAGATTTTGACACTGAAGCTGAGCTGTAATTTCTTCGGCTGTAGATCGTACAGACAACACAGTTTCGGGTCCGAAACAAGTCTCCCAAATTTCTCTGTCTTGCATTTTTAGATCTTCCAAGATGAGATTTTGGTGGTGTTCGGAAAATTGTCACTTTTCGCTAGGATTTTGATAAAATTCCAGCTCAGCTTTGCTACGCTAATTCTTCTAGCAATATCTACAACTCTCATTCCCGCGAAGACCCCGCGAGCTTTTAACAATGAATTTGTAAAATTTCACATTTTTCCGTAAATTGCACGTTGGGCAAGCATCTTTGCAATCGATCAAAAAAGAAACAACACCACTAGTTTTTTATCTCAGTAAAGCTATTACGTCACGTGTACAAATAATAGAATATGCAAATTTATATATTTTCGTAATAAAAACAGCTCTTAAACACAACAAACAAACCTTTTGTCTATAAACTTTTGGGACAACATTTTTTCGTTATTATTATTTTTTTTAAATTATGATTTATCACAGTTGTTTGAGCTTTTTATTATTTGAAATACCCTCTTAGATGTTTGCATAAATTATTTCGTCATTCACACTCGCTTAGTAATATCTTAAACTTTATAAAAAACAGCTGTCTATAAACTTTTAGGAAACGCGCTGTAGAAGTATCTATAAGTAGCATTGATATTACAAACGTACTACGAATAAGCAGTACTAATTATTCGTCGTACGTTTGAAATATTAATGCTACTTACATTCAGATTTAATAAATTATTAAGTTATCTTTATAAACAAATTAACACAAAGTTGTAGCAATTGTGTCTTAAGAAAATTTTTTAAAATATTAGCAATGTAAATATATATATAGATGCAAATAAATTCAACTGCAATGTGTGGCTAAAGAGTCTGAAACAGGCAAGTTTGTTTTTAATAATTAAAAAGAATTTTGTAAACGTATTATAATTGCATAGTATGTGTAATATAGATAATGAAATGCAAAAGGTACATAATTGTATAAATTTAACGTTACGTGAAATCCCCCAAAAATAACATTTCCAAAAATAGTCTATTATCGGCCATTATCCTTGTTAAATTTATAATATTTATTAACGTTAACCACTCAAAATATACTTTTATTCTAGTAATGTATTTCTAGTATTATACAGCACTGAAATAAAAATTTAGATTTTTTTGTCGCAACAAAAAGTATCCAGAAAGTCAAATATTTACTCTGATGTATCCATAAAAAGACTAAACTAGGCTGGACTTAGTAGCTTAATATGGCGTTTGCTTGCATAAGCACATAAATAAGTAATGAAATAAGCACGGCATCCTAGCTAATGAGGCAGCAAAAAGCTTTTTTTTCAATAGCCTGGCTTCATTCATAGACTTATTACTCTTTTGAAGGTACAATCCGAAAAACAAAGACGATGAAATTTTCAGCCACAAAAAATCGCAAATTCCATCTGCAAAAGAATTTGCGAATAAAAAAAGTTACGATTATCATCTGATTAAAGAAAAGATGTTCTCAGAATTTAAAAAAAAAGTAAATGAATAAAGAGTATTTACTTTCAAACTGGGAATGAAGACTTTCTTTGCAACTTATTGAAGAGGCTAATGCGATTGTCTTGTAATCCACAACGTTTTATTCTCAATACATTAGGAGTGAAATTTCCCGTTTGATTTTAATCGATTTATTCAAAATAAAGAATATTTTATCTAAGTCGAACAGAAAGCCTTAATTAAGATTTAAATTTGCTTATGTATTTTAGAATAGTGTAATTTCTTTATTTCAAAAGAGTCACAATTTTCTAATTTTCAATTTTCCAATAACTATATAAAAGGCAATCTTTAAAATAGACGATATATTAATAAACTGAAACACAATGTAAACATTTTTGATATAATTTTGCACACAAGATCTTTTAAATATTAAAAAAAAAAAAACTTACAGGTGTTCTTTTTATTAAACGAACAGTATACTGCCACAAAAATGTCAATTTAATATTCGAGAAACAATAAACATATTTTTATTACTACCATTAAAATACTCTTTTTATTTAAACTATGAACATAGTATAATATAAAAATACTTAATTAACTTCCTTCTTTATCATGATATCTTTATATAAACGATAAGAAATAGATTAACTGTGCCGTTAAAAATCCAAACTCTTGTCTTTAAATTATTTTCCTTTAATAACATAACATAAAAAATATTAAGAGCTTAATCTTTAAAGCGCTCTCTTTTCTTTTATCACGATAATCTATACTTAAATATTGAACTTTCAATGAGAAAAGAGTATCCACAATGTACCAAGGTTGAAATAACAAATACTTTAAAATTCGAATGTAAAAAAGTGTCCCGAACATCCTCTTATTATTCGTTTCTTTGCAAAAAAAAAAAAAAAAACATTATCCACTCCAACCTGGTTTCAGATACATTTGCGTGCCAATGGTTAAAAACTTTTATCGACAGTTTCCTGTTACTCTTTCATTTTCGTTTTAAAAAATTGTTAAAATTACCTTATCGAAAATTTTTACCTCTTTTTCATCGAGCATCCTCGTAATTTTTTTACAATACCGAATTTTTGTGTGCGATACTTGGATTTAAACGATAAAACTTTCATTTTTCGTTTTTTTATTCTCCACTTTTCCTTGTGATTCTTTTTATAAACGTAATCAAACTAAAAGAACGCTTCAAATTAAAAGAGAAAAGGGCACTCGATTTCGCGTTTTTATGAAAGGGCAGCGCATATCAACCTAGGATCATTAGTATGAATATCATGAGACATTTTTATGCTGTTTTTTCAACCTGCCGAAATTGCATGTTACTTCTCGTCCAGGTAATGGTGATAATTCTAGGGCAACGTAAAAACCGCTACGAACCAAGTGCTGTTCCTTTTGAATTACGTCATTTGCATCGCCATTAAAACTATGATTTATGACACAATGACGCAAGTCCGAAATGTATAATTTTACTTGAGCGAATAAGTGACCACGCTTCTTTTGAATCCATACAGAACTTTATACTTTTTTTAATCAGTTTTTGCTTTTATTTAAAATAAGAGTGCCAAAGTATTGGCCCAATAATTACAATCCATCATGTTAAAAATTTGCGTACACATATTTTACTTGTTTTTTCTTACATGCATTATATATCGTCACTTAAGTTCCCACATGTGCTATCTAGCCTTGCAGAACGGATCAGATTTACTTTACGGTAACAGTTGGCGAACTTTCCAAGACGCCAAAAGTCAGTATTCTGGCGACTTTTGACGCCGAATACTGACGAATAAATAATCGTCAGATAGGGTTGCCGGAAAACGTCATCGTTGCGAAGTCAAAGAATTCGAATCAGTCGAAGTCAGGTTGACGCAAAAAATTATTTATCACCAAATCCCAAAAAAATCGCGCCAAGAGCTACCGTGCAGTAAATCTTATCCATTTAGCAAAGTTAGATAGCACATGTGGGAACTTAAATGACGATATGTTTCCTTTTATTGTAGCCCGCGTAACAACTTTTACTAATAAACACAATCTTACATTCTAAGAGGTTGAGTTGTCTAATTCATACATTTCGATTCTCTTGAATCTTGTGAAACCCAAAAGCTTGAAAGTTACACGTTAAAAAAAAAGTTGTGCTTCTAAATGCAGTTTTGTAAAAAAAAAAAAAAAAAAGAAGAAGAATTCAGAAAACGAAAAAGAATTTGGATTCTATTACCTTGGACGTTAAAGTTTATTATAAAAGTTAAATATTTAAAAGGTATGGGGAGTCGTGGAACTTGGTAAATAGATCTTATAACGAAGAACATCACTTGCACCATTTATGTCGACATATCGAATGTAAAACTTTAAACTTTGTTAATAAAAATAGAGCCTTACTTGTATAGAATTCATTTAATAGCTAAAAACAAAGTTAAAAAATACTGTTTATACTTTATGTTCAAAGAAAAATTGTAACGTACTGCGAGAGAAAATGAATAAGTAATGTTTAACAAAAGATGAACTGTTGCGATACTATTTTGTTGTTTTGGATTATTTCAGTTACGATAACTATAACTTGTTATATATTATTTGAATATTAAGCTAATTTTGAATTTTACAGATGCAAAATTTCAATATAACATTACGATTAAAGAAATATTTATCATAAATAATGATTAAAATGTTCAAAAAAATCAATGCCTAATTTTCTTTACCTATAAATAATTTGTGATTAAAAAACAAGGTATGCCATAGATTGTCGTTTGGTTTCACTAATAGATATAAAAGCAAAGTATAATTTAAAGACGAATGCTAATTTTAAAAGTAAAAAACTCATTTTTTACGTAAGTTTGAAGAACTTAAAATAAATACCTTTATAAAGTATAGAAACCTTAATTATCGCTACAGATATCTTTTGTCTACTTAATTTATATATATATATATATATATATATATATATATATATATATTATATATATATATAATATATATATATATATATATATATAATACACTCTAAAAAAAAATCTGTAAGGTTACTAAGAATTCTCTAGGAAACTCAGCTTCCATAAGTTTTTTTAGTAATGTTACATAAGAAATATGTGTATATATTACTAATTAAAGCTTAGTATCCAATACAATCATTTAAATTGCAAGCATACTATAAAAACTTCAGTAAACGTTACAAGATATATTCTAGAAATCAATACATCCACTTATGTAGTATCTTTACTAGGAAAAAGTTAGTAACTAGCAGTTTCAAAAATGTTAAACAAGAGGGCGCCACTAATTTTCTTTTAGTCAAGGAATTATTTCGACTTTTCCGGAGCAGGTCGCAGGATTTGAACTCACAACCTCAAGATTAGCTCGTCTTTCAACGAGAAGTAGCGCGCTTGTCCACGCGGTCATCGGGACATGCAGATGCTTTTGCGTGTAAATAATGAGGTTAAAATCTTGATCGATATAAAGCTTTCGGATATGAAGTTTTATAAATAATTTAACGCAATTTGTATGTATGTACTAAAATAAAAAAAGCACGTTTTTTTCGGTTTCTCATCGTTGCGATATTGATTCGTTATAATTTTTCGATGAAAAACACATTGATTGAATTTTCACCTTTGACCGATATCGAATCAGACTTTTATCTCTTAGTTCTCGTACACTTTCAATTTACGGACGCGATCACCGGTTAGTTTTTGCTAAATCCGATTGCCGATCGAACAAATTTCGAGAAACAAAACAATGCAATAAGGGGTGGAAACTACGCATCTCTCAAAAAGATAGCCAGGTGGCGCTGTAAGCGTTACAACAATTTACTTAGTATTGCTACAGTAGTTTCTTTAGGTTACAGATGATTTTCTAGTAAATTGGTGAAAACCTGTTAAATTACTAAGTAATCGTTAGTAAATTCAAGCCAAATTTTTTACAGTATATATATATAACATATATATATATATATACATATATACACATATATACCATATATACACATATATACACATATATACACATATATACATATATACACATATATACATATATACACATATATAAACATATATACACATATAACATATATTACATATATACACATATTATACATATATACACATATATATATATATACATATATACATATATACATATATACATATAAAACATAAAATATACATATATACATATATATATATATATATATATACATATATATATATATATATATATACATATAAATATATATACATATATATATATATATTATTATATATATATATACAATTAAATATATATATATATATATATACATATATATATATATATATATATATATATACATATATTATATATATATATATAAACATATATATATATAATATATTATACATATATATGTATAATATATAACATATATATATAAATATATATACATATATATGTATATATATACATATATTATAAATATATATATAAATATATATCAATATATATTTAAATATAATATTTATATATATATATATATATATCAGTTTTTAACATGGCAAAAACAGCTGCGTGTTTTTTTACATACCCCTTCTAAACACAAACTAATCAAAAAATACACATCAGACTAGGATTATTGAATTTTCTCCCTCCTTCAAACATCACCGTCATTCCTATAATCTTTTCCCTTACAATCGCACAAAAGTTTGTAATCCCCCACCCCATCATTAAAATAATAATGAGTACCAAAAGCAGAAGCAAACTACTTGAGTACAAATTATATGAGGCGGCTTGGTCCAGTAATTTTAGGGTTCAACATCCGTTCCCATCGGAAAGACAGTGGGGGTAATTTCTGACTATAACAAAAACATGAAAACGTCAAAAATGAAGGGCGTATGTTAATTCTGCTGATGTCTTAACATCGATTCCGGTTTTTAATGGGTATCAGCTCAGGTGGCGACTTCACATCAGATGACAGGGGTTGAAAAAATACATGTATTGTCTGTGTCCAAACATGCAAGAAAGATAGAAACATGCAGTCTGGAATGCTATAAAACGCAAAATCAAATCGATGGAAATTTTACAGCTACTCTGGGAAGCACACCATGATTAAAAAACTGAAAAACCTGTTCGCTTCCAAATCGAAACAACTTTTAAAATGCAATAACAATAATCTGATATTAGAAAAAAATGCTGATTGAAATTAGCCAAATAAAAAAAATCATAGAGTTTTGGAAGGAGTAGTAGAAGGGTATTTCATTCAAATGGTTGAAGCAGGGCTGTCAGGTTTTCGAGCTACTGCGCTTAAACAAACCGGCACGAAGGCATCCCATGATGCACCGCTTTATCGGTTCTTTGAGCTACTGGCGCATGTGAAACAAGGTAACCGAAAAAAAAAAAACTTGAGGTACCGAAGATGCACCGCTCTAGCCTGCTTTTGTGCGTTACTGCGCACATACATGGACCGCTCTATTATCTTTCTTAACTCTATGACACATATGTCCCTGTTACTAGTCTATCTAAGGTCTTCAATTCAGATTGGCATGGCGTCACGTCATTATCACCAAATCAAAATTACCAACTTATGCGCTATGACTAGAAATATATACACGAAAGTATTACCAAATATCAGTTACTAAATATTTCAAACTCCCCTCCCTCCTCGAAATTCTGCCACTTTTTCCTCCCCCTCCAACATCAAAAAGAAAAACAAGTAGCAAAAGTAGAGGGGAGTCCCATAAAAGTGGCGAAAGTATAACGTCATGATGGCTGGATAGATGGTCCATAGCGAAAAGTGGTTTAAGCTGACGTTTTTATTCTATTACATCCAGTCCGGATATTTATCATCGAGAGGTAGAGGGAATGGGGGAACATTAGCTATGGTCGATATTGAACTTGATGCTAGCCCAGGTTGAGTTTGGATTTCAGCGGACATCTAATAAAAGGGAAAGGCGTAAATGATAAAGTTAATTTTCTTTTATAAGGGTTTCTGAAGAGTCAAAATTGTTCGGCTTAAACTTTTTTAAAGTTTATTTCATATAATAAATATAATAACAATTTACAAATAAAAGAATATATAAAGTAAAGTAGTTGATTGTAATGAATAGGCTCGTTAACTACGGAAACAAATTTCTGAAAAATAAGTAACGAAATATATTATAAACGAGAAAGAGAACGAGATCACTATAAAACATTCTTTAAGAATGTGTCATTCGACAATTTTCTTTATATAAACAGAACATCGTTTTTCTAAAGTTTTAAACCCTAAAAAACTTGTTAGAAACAAACATTTAAAATTTATTCGTAGTTTTGGATTTCAATGGGTTAGCAAGTTCACGCTGATTTATAATTATGTTTAAACGAAATAATCTTTAAATTCGTCCTTTTTTATTTCTTTAGTCAGTTAGTTAACAGTAAATTTACACTGTTGGGAATATATAGCTAGCAAATGATTTTTTATTGCATTGCAAAAATTACATTTACAGTTGTTTTCAAAAATTCAAACTATCTCCAACTTTGTAATTGTATAATACTTTTGGTCTGTTATTTTATTAAAGTAAAACGTATCCAGTTTCCTTAAATTATTTACTCAAGCACGAGTAAGATTAAATAACTGCCTTCGAATAGGGTAAATGTGTCCTTAGCTTGTCCAAGCTAATAACTTCTCATCACTTTTTAAAAATATGCTTGCTTTTTCCAATAAGTGGCACTCAATTGTCTTAACCCCCAAATAAAAAATAGTCAAAGGCAAGTAAGTTATAGGGTATATGCTTGGACCAAAATTACCCTCCAGAGAAAAAGTTACCCAATTCTACGTTAACCCAAAAGTATTCAGATTTGAAA
This sequence comes from Hylyphantes graminicola, assembly GCA_023701765.1. Taxonomy (NCBI): domain Eukaryota; kingdom Metazoa; phylum Arthropoda; class Arachnida; order Araneae; family Linyphiidae; genus Hylyphantes; species Hylyphantes graminicola. The sequence goes on along the minus strand of CM043123.1, from coordinate 22,901,434 downwards.
CCAGTTCTTTAAATTAATTTTAAGTCTTAATAAAAATGATACCATAAGTTTGTTTACTATAATTTTTAAAATTAAATATGGTTGAATTCTAAGTAATTCACTTTTTAAATGTGTTTTCTAAACAGGCAAGAAAAATTATTTCTGCTTTTAGAAGATCTGCAGATTAATTAATCGATTATAAATTATTAAATATCAAGAACAGTTATAAAACAGCAGTTATGTATATGTATTTATACATAAAACTATTTTTATATTCTGATGCATACAACATTTGGAACAGCAGTCTAAAAAAGATAACCAAAGAAAGTTTTTAAAAAAATATTTTATCGAGCATATCCGATTTCCTTATTTAGTTAGCTCAGACATACTTTTTCTGAAATTAATATGTTTGTAAAATTAAATTAATACCGAATTTACTTTTTAATCTAAACATGGAATACATATATAGAACAAATGCATTTTGACATAAAATCCATAATGTTAAGCCGAAAGACGTATATTGGGATTAGTGCTAAACCCATATATTGCCGCATAAATATGGGTCTTGAAGATAAGAAAATTTTTATTTGGACAGATATTATAGAAATGAATTGTTTAGTTTCAGGAAAAAATTCGGCAATAAATATAACTTTAAATATAATGAACTTTACTTTTCTTTTTAAAAAAAGTGAAATATATTTTGTTTAATTAAGTTTTTTTCTTCAAGCTCCATAAAGTCTAAGTAATATTTTAAAAATGAAATTTAATTCAAAATATACATGGAAATTATTGAAACATTAAATTTAACATTTTAAATTATTTATGAAAAATTAAGTACATAATCTTAATTTAGAACAATCGTATTGAAATTAATGCAATTTTTTTTTAAAAAAATACAGTATATTTTTAAATTTGAAACACTTTTTTTTTAATTAACGACAAAAAAATTATACGTAAAAATTTCTATTATAAGTTGCTTTATTAAAGTTTATTGTCAATCAATGCAACCGTTTTTCTTTACTTTTTTTTATCATAATAATACAGTTTAATTACTATACAGTAGCCACCGCTTAAAGAAACACATCGGTCCCACAACAATCTATCAAATTTGACTCAATCCATATTAATTTCAACGAAATATACATTAAATATTAAAAAATGTTCACTGTTTTATATTTTACTAAACTTATATTCCACTTATTTTGATGAAAACTCTTAGACATTTTAGTTTCTCTTAACGACAATGCAATATCTACGTCTTAATCTTCGTTACCTTTTAACACATCGACTATCCTACTTTTAACACATCGATAATTTCTTCAAAATTTCATTTTCTGCAACTAAACTTAAGTCCTTGTATTTCACAATCCTGAACACCATAAAAAACGGCCCACTAAACTAAATTTAACAAATATCAAAATAAAGCCCTCCAATAGTATACAAGTGCTTATTACAAACCCCATTCCCTAATTTAATGCTTTCCATTTATGAACTTTAGAAGAGAATACCACACTTTCATTTCCTTCAATTTACACGTTTATAAATATGACGTGGCTGTTAAAATGTATGAAAGTCATAGGAATAAAAATAAAAAAAGATAATAACAACAACAAATTACAAAAAATTTCATGTCTATCCGTGGAAAAAGGAAAATTCTGACTATTTTTGAGCTGGTAAAATGGTGGTTTGATCAAAATATGTGGCTAATTTCAATGTAAAAAAATATTTTGTTCTAATCCACGTTATTTAATTCAATTAACCACTATTCCAATAGTGGTGTACTCGCAAATTAGGGCATAGCAGGTGAATAATACACGCTATATAGTTAGCGTATATAATTAAAATAGTTAATTGTAATTTATTTTAATTTGGACTTTGAAATCTAATGAGGTCTTTGAAAGTTGGTTCTTTCCAGCATACCACCTAATAAATATTGATAAATTAAATTTCACTATTAAGCTAATTATTACTAATGTAACATAAAATGCGCTCCACTTTTCACTTTTCCCAAGTGCCACGCGGGGTCTAAAAGGTTGCAAATAGGTTGGCGGCACCGAGTTTTACATATCGTAAAACTATTTTGAAAAGGATTTAACTTGCAATAAATTGAATTCGGGTATCTGGGATTTGAAAATCGGAATTACATATAATCGGGAAAATCGTAATTTGCTATATGTATCTAGTGAAGAGTTAAATGGAGAAAATAGAGTAAACGTACTCGAACGATTAACTCATGAGAACTTTCATACAATTTTCAGACTAATTATATAACATTGCAAAAGTTGCATGAAAACTTGAAAAGACGAATTGAATTTTTTTCTAATACATAAAAATTATAAGATCATAAGCAAATAAAATGTCTCTTTATTTTAAAAAAAAATAGCTCATTACTACCCCTCACCCAGTCTTTATACTTTTTGCATTACCTTTTTTAAATTTTAATACAAGTTTTCGAGTTTAAATGCTTCAATGGACAATTTTTTTTTCAAAATATCTATGGGTAAACTTTGAAGCTTTCAAAATCATGAATCCACTTTAGCAAAAATATTCTTAATAAATTAATTAAATTGTTCAATTACATATTTACCTACGGTAAAACTAAAATAATCGATTTTTTTAGCAAAAATATATATCAAAAATAAATAATTTAAATCAATACAGTTTATTGAATAAATGCAAGAATTATATTCCTTTTTGACAAAATTTCTAGTTGCAATGGTATTGAACCAAAAGCTGTGATATTTCTAAATAATATTTCTGAACTCATTATTTAATATTAGACTAATGGCTATCATTGCCGTAGTTAAGATAAATTAAATGGAATACATTCATTCGATTAGGGGATGGAAGTTAACTGCATTAAAAATTTGTAGATCATTAATTATTTTTTATGTGTGAGACGGCTTGCCTTTTAACTTTTACAGAATATGACATTTTCTTAAAACGTTACTTTGAAATTGATATCTAAAATCATGTTTTGAAGTGATATTTGAAATATAGTCCTCAGCAAAAAACTTATTCGTAAAAAAATATCCTTTCTAATTTTATTATTCAACTTCCGATAAAAATACTTTAAATCAGATAAAAAAAAATAACGAGTTTAAATACATTTACTATACAAATTTCATACTGTGATTAATAAGAATCATTAAAAAAAAATCAAGAATTGCGCATTACATTTTATTTTCGAACTGTATATTTTAATAACTTTTATAATTTTTAAAAATTACATTGCTTATAGGATAATCTAAAATTTTCTATCTTGTGATTTTTCAACAAATGTCTGTCAAACTTTCATTATAAACTTAAGAGATTTATTATTATTTTAATGCATTCTTTCATATTAGAAAAAGACTAACGCTAACAAAATAACCCACCAGCTAAGAAACTAGATAAATTTATTTTAAACCACATTTACTTATGCTTTCTATGAACACATAAGTTATTTTAAGAGCATTTAAACATTGTAAAGTGATTTATAACTCATTGGGTCAGCGATTTGTCATTTTCACTATCGTACGGCAAATCTAGTAACACGTGCCCGCAATATTATATGAAGTATAAGGTAAATGCATCTCCGCGTTAACATGCGATATTAAATTCATTCAGAATATACAAAATACTAACTATTTGAAGTAAGACTGTCAACTTTTAGTTTAAAAGCCTCTGCTTAGAATTTTATGTCTGGATAGATTTTTTAAAGTTGGATGCAAGTCTTATTTTATGGTTATGTTAGGTTTAGATTATCGTCGCACTAAAGCTACATGAGGTCTATTGGCGACGGGCGTCGTATTTTAGAACCAAAGTCAAGTGACGAGCCGACACCTGAACAGGCACAAGTCTCATTTTAAAATGTCTACATAAAATTTGACAATATACGCAAAGCGAACTTCTCGTATTCATCCCAAATTAATAAACAAAATATCCAGAGGGTCACAAAAAAATATCGAATTGAATCATATATTGTAGTGAAATATTATTACAAATTCTATAAAAAACAGTATTGTCCCAATAGTAACGTAACTTTATTACTACCAAAACAATCCCCTTCAGTTCTACTTCCTTATAATACAAACAAAACCGATTTCCGGAATAAGACAACAGGTCCATGCCCAGATTTCTTGGCCAAACTGCCCTCCCTTCGCCAAAAAAATCCCTTCAAACTCCGACGATCCGTGAAATTCCTACTTATGTGCATATCTTGCATCGCCATAGCCGGCACATTGAATACTTGAACGAAAACTTTTCCTTTCTTGCCAAGTAGGGCAGACGGAACGATCTATTCCGGACAGAAACCGTTCCCGGAGAAATGGGTGACAAAGGAAAATGGAAATTGTTGTTTTTACCATGTTCATTATAATGCAGAAATTGGTTTGTTCTTTGATTCGCTGGAATTTGTTAGGTTGTCAAAATTTGTATCACATACTGGCCACCATTTACGAAAGATTCCATCTAATCAACGATTCCAGCATGGAAATAGTAGAAGTTGCGTCTAGAATATCGGGAATATCAAGTATATGTAAAATAAGCTACTATCAGGTTATATTAGCATATATTTTTGTGTCACAAATCATTTACTTAATAAGTTTTAGGGGATGAAAGTTGGAATAAATCCTGCAATTTTGAAAATTCAAACTCCCTTACACAAGAAATGCTGAAAATAATTTTTTTACAAGAGTCCAAATACATTTTATTACTAATTTGTTCATATTTGTATTCAATAAAATACCAATTTTTAAACTCAAATTAGTACGTTTCAAAAAATTAGCTGAACTCCCGCTAAAATATGTAATAGTATCCAAAAAAGTTTGCCATTTTAAATGCACAACTAACGAGCCCCCCCCCCCCCCCTTGTTTATTATGCAATAAATAGAAACTCAAAATCAGTCCTGAATATAAGGGTTTCAAACAGGTGATAATTTGACCCCTTCTATTTCTCTAAAAGAAGAATAACAATTGAGCAGGTGTGAAAAAGTTTCAAAAAGAACAACAACAGACCACAAATACTCTTTCAGAAGAACATTCATCCCCCAGGCCCGAATAAATAACTCCGAATCCGGATTCTTTTGTGTCTGCTCCAAATGCGTTCTTTGGTGCGCTTGTACCCGTTCATCCAATGAATCATTCTACGAGAGCTCTTAAATTTAGTCTTCTCGAGCTGAGCAACAATACAACAGCTACAATTTGTCTCTAGCGCCTTTTCTATTTACTAGACACTGTTTAGGGGGTGGCTGTCCTTATCTGTGGACCTCTTTTTCCTGTCCAATACGTTTCAAGCCTTTATAGAGAGAAGAAATCCCTTTTTCTTTACGTTTTATTTCACTTTGGACCAATCGTTTTTTAGTTTTTTCTTCCTCTTGTCCCTTTGCTTTCTCACCAAATCTTTCAATCCAAATCGATTGAAGCCATCGTAACAAGAGAGGCTATTCTGTCCCCATCATTGGAGAGGGATGGCATTGTAAAAGACGCGAAAAGAAAGAGGAAATAACTGGTCATTTGGTTCCGGGTGAAAGTGGGAAAAAAATTCGATCTCGCTGTTAGCTGGTAAGGAACTGCGATATAAAATATTAGAATTCGTTTTCAACGTAAAGTCTGTCACATTATTTTGTTAACAAGACACCATTAGTAAGTAGTTATGGAGCTAGAGAAGAGAAATAAACGTTATTTTAACTTAAAATAAAGTACCAATGTCAAAGAGAAGTTCGGAATATATTATATAAAATAAAACATACCTTCTTATAAATTGACAAATATTCAACGTTAAAACTGGAACACTTGTTCAATTTCTAAAAGTTAATTTTTATAAACAAAAAATAGCTTTTTTTTATTTGAAATAATTAAAAAAAATAGACATGTGATTCTAGGTGACAGTTACTGTAACAAACCTATTTGTTTCCTATAAAATTACAGTATTAAAAATTAAGTAATAGAAAAATTGGCCATTTTTGTCCTTATTTTTTTTACAACCAGATATTGAAAACTATGGTTTTTTTACATAACTCTGAAAATAGTATGTATTTTTAAAAAAAGTAGTTACTTGATAAGGAGTTCACAACCTTCCACATAAATATTAACGAAATTGTTTAAATATCACTGCACATCAAGAACAATGACTTAAAAATAAACTAATTATTTTTTTAATTTTAAATGCTTTCATTAGTTATGATTAATTTAATATAATTTATGCCTAGTTTGCATAAAAGATATCGTTGAAAATTTATCTGTAGCTTAAACAGCACTGTACCTGATTATCCGTATTTAAATAGTTTTTTTTTATCGAAATAGTATTTAAATGAATAGATAAAATAAATGAATAGATAAAATAATTGCAGGAAGACATAAAAAAAATTTTGCACCCAACGTTTTTTTTTTACCTATTTTGTCACCTTTACTTAACATTAAGACAGCACGCAATTTCAACAAACTTCAAAGTTAATCTATCACAAAATTGTAAAAACGATTGCCTCTTATTTTTAAACCATATCACTCTCTTGTGATAAAATTAATAGATTTAAGTTATTGATTAAATTATCTAAAAAACAGTAATCAATCAAGATACTTAAACTTAGCCTCCAGAAAAATTAATACACTTTTCGCTTATACTGAATTTAAGATAATTCAATATAAAAAAAGCAACGTTTAAAAAGTTTGGAAATGTCGTTACCGTTCGGTAATGACTTCACTATTTTTAATTGTTTATTCTTCATAAAAAAAACCTAATTAAGTCTCTTATACGACGATATTTCTAAAATAAATATGTATTAAAGAGAAATAGTTAAGCCCTCCACGAGTTAATTGATTAAAAAACTAAACATGTTAAACACAACCAGCCGCCTACAACGCATCTGTTGATAAGGAATTATAAATCTTACATAAAACACTGCAGTATGTTTCTTTATTTCGCATAAAAGATGGTATTAAGAAATTTAAACTAGTGTTTGAACAGCTGATTATCCCTAGTTAAATATTTTTTTTTAATTAAGATGTTTTTAAAAAGAATACGTAACTGAATTCTCTTAAGATATAAAAAAAATAACTTTTACAGAATACGTTTTTTTTATATGTTTCTCATAATTGAAAAAATTGTTTGTATATTTAATATTATAAAACCTGGCGCCAAAAGTAATGCACATCATTTCAAAATGTGTTCTTTTTCTTATAACTGAGCTTGTCACATTCTTAATGAGGGTTTTCAGGACGATATGTGGTGAAAGTCCAGTAGTTACTTAGCTTTTGTGGCTCAGACATTGTGTTTTGTAGTGTAGATATACTTCTTAACCCTTTCAGTCCCAATGTCAATTTGGCATCATCATTTTATAATTTTTCTCTGATCGTCTATAGTCATTTATGATATCAAAAAGCACATCACTCGATTTCTTCAAACTTTTTTCGATTAGAAAATATTTTTCTTAATCTCAATAGATGTCAGCCCTATTATTTTTTAAATTATAATCAGAAACATGATGATGCCAAATGGCATCACTGGGACTAAGAATGTTAAAGAAGTATCGAAGGTTTCAGGAGGTTCATAAAGCAATATCAAAATTACCGATAAATTATGGAACGTATACATAAGGTATAAAAAGAATTGTTGGGTAAAGGTGGTGGTGGCAGAAACATTAATTGATTTCTCAAAGGATTTTTTCTGTGTGAAAATGCATCGAGGCCTGAAAAACGATTTTGCAACTCGCGGGTTAAATGTGATTAAAAAACCATTTGACAGTAAAATACACTGTTCCTCGTTTCTAATGACACACACCATCAACTCTGGGCTAAGTTATTTAACTGAATTCCTCGTACATTTTACTTTTTATTTCGTTTGGAGTATGTTCGTTTCGATAAACATTTGAAATTCCGCCGATCTTGTAAAAAGATCCGCGGGCTACGTCTTATTCCACGAGAAAAATCATATTAAGTTTTCTTGAATAGCAACAACCTTTTGAATTGATAGGACAAGCTACCTTTTCATATAGTCTAACGATGGAGATTCTACAACAATTGTGATCGGAATAGCGGAAAAAGTCCTCAAAGGAAATTACGCAACACTTATCTTTATTAAAACACGCTTGTTACCTATTTAATTATAAATAGTTGATGTCTTTTAAATAACTTCGGTTCGTCAAATAATTGTTCAGAGTGTTATTACAAGTAATTTTGTATCAAAAATAAACGTATGAATAGCGGAAATAACTTAGGGATTCTTAGTAATACTATCTTGAGTAGCATTATGAAAACGGTTCATTGTTTTATCGAAAGCTAGTTGGAAATGGTTATCAAAATATATCTTTAGATGGTTTTCTAACTTATCAAAACTTTAATAGAACGAGTGTTGATAATTAAAAGTTGAATGTATTTTAAATTAATATTGACATCCAACATGTGAATATAGTCATTGTTTAATATGAAAATAAATAAAACTATTATAATGCCATTAATTTGCTTTAACCTTTTAAAACACATGTAAAAATTGTTAAATGCTTATTTTTGTTGATAGGGGTAGGGTAGGTATATATATATATATATTCCGGCTTGTGTGCCTGATGAGAGACCCGCTTATATAAGCCTTCGTCAATTAAGACAGACACAGAAAGAATTTTTACGGTCGAGAAATTAAAGTACGCTCAAGGAGAAGGCGGGAATCAAACCCGCACCCGTTACAACACGCAGACTGATGGCGTAATGGTTCAAACCATTCGGCCATCCGGGTCCCTTGTTGATTACAGACGCTTTGTTCATAATATTTTGGTTTTGCGGAACAAATATTTCTTATCAATTACTTTTTACAATGACCGAAAATGCGACTTTTTTAACAATTAAGAAAACAACTAAAAACATTTTTTTGTTTAACTATTTTTGATTATTTATGCAAGTAATAATTTGTAAATAATGCAAAATTATCTAAATACAATGTTTATAGATTATTAGAAATAAAACATTTTTATTTAAGTATCAGAAATTCTTTAAAACGACTACTAAAACAAATAAGGAAACTCTGCTCAAGTTCTCTTTAACACTCAAATGCATTTATTTCGGCAACTTATTTGTCGATAAAAAAAGGCAAACTACGTGACAGGCACCAAAAATAAGGGTCATATTGCCCTAGATTTACAAGAGTCTTTTCTCTTTAGGTTTGTCTGTCAAATTTTATGAGCTACGGAATTTATCAGGAGAAGCATTATAGGTACTGGAAAATGAAGATGTCCACAATTTCCTGAAAGTATGAAATTCGCCAAAACGAATTTCCGGGATTTTCTATTAACTCCTATATATCGAGACTAAAAAATGTTTTCCCTTGCTGTATTTTCGCAAAATATACGATGGAGGAATACTGTGGAATATATATCATCTGGATATGATATAGTATAAATTATAAGGGGTTTTGTTTATTTTAGTATTTGATTAAGTGAGATTTGTTATTGAAGATAGGTAATGTATTTTTATTTACTTTCGAAAACTGAGATATTAAAATCTGGACTAGCTAATATTTTAAAATGGGAAGAAATATTTTCTACTTTTAAAGTATAAATAAAAGTCAATGAATTATTTGAACAAAAGGTTTAGAAGGAAATTATAAACTTCTTTAAAACTATTTTAAATTAAGTTTGTTGTTTTAACAATAATTTATATTTCAATAAATATTTATTAAATGATGTAGTATTCATATTCAGTAATCCTTTTATTAATTCAAATTGTAATGAATTAAAAAAAACGTACAATTTTTTTTTTTGCATTTTAAAACATTTTTACTCTAACCCCAACAAAAAAAACCTTTCTTTGACCAGTCGAATAGAATTTCTTTTAAGAAATAGTTAATAAGCTTTGTATAAAAACTGGCATGTAAAAAAAGGTTTTTAAGAACATTTATGTATCAGAAAAGACATAAGATTTTATTTGGTTTTCAGTTTATTCAGTTCATAAATTAAAATGTCATAAACATTGTAAGCATTGAATTCATAACTTTTATCACACTAGTAATGTGCACCACACAGTTTCAAGTAAAAAAATAAGTATCTAGTTTTAATAAAAAAAATATATATTAAGGCCTTAAATTTTTTAAATTAAGTAAATGAAAAGGTTAAGTGTAATTATCAAATTATTTTCTCTAATGAGAGAAAAAATACACTTAATTTTTACGCTATACTCAAAAGTTTAAATTCAGATGGTATCACATAAACCGAACTACACAACCCTTTCTAAATTGATTGCGAGTCAAAAATTATAAGTTTTAATCACCAGATACACAGTTAAAAACCCCATTGTGCCTGTTTATTAGGTTTATCTCACTTTTATGAAAGATTCTTTATCGAAATTAAAGTTGATAAAATTGTTTTAACCAAATGTCTTCAATAGCAATAAATATTTTGAGATTTTGTTCTGAATAGTACAACACAGCGACACACATAAATGATAAAGCGAATCGAAAACGCAGCCCAAAATTTAAATATGAACCAAACAATACAAAATCTCAACCACCGAGCACAGTGCAAAACCTAATTTCTTCGTTGTTGAATTTCCCCTCGCCTGTTTATGAATGATTCTATCTCCAAATTCACCAATCGTCGCTCAACATTCTCTACACGATCCTGAGACGCGAATTTTGTTTGGGACGTTGGCCATTCACAGCGACATTTGACGGCCGGAGAATTGCTGGAAAGTCGTCTATAAGGAGTCGACGATTTGGGGGCGAAAGCGTGACTGGGAAAGCAAAGTTACAGAGATGGTGTGTCAAAAGTGTGTTAGATTATTTTTTGTTTAACTACTATTGGTTCGATAATTAAAATTATGACGGAAGTATTTTTATATATAAGGAATATTGAATCTTTCAAGATTAGTTTTTTTCCTTGATTTTAGATAAGAGTCCCACTAGAAATTTTCTTGCCAAAAATTGCAAACAATTTTCGCTGTTTCAAACTAATTAAAGTAATTGATTAAAATGAGTTGTTCATTCAATCACATTTATTTATTTATTTTCAACAAAAATGTATTTACATTATTTTCATTGCTAAATAAGCTTGCAAATTTTAACCCTAATGAGTAATAACGAGTAAAAATAGATGAACACAATCGTATACTCAAAAAAATCGCGGTTAAAAATCACGTTTTGTTTATATTAAAAGAGCATGTCTAACATGTATCGCCGTATTTGTAAAACTTATTTCTGATGAAGTCTAGTTACAAAAAAACAAAACGTTATTGAAAGTGTAACCAATATATGGGGTTCGTCCCACCTCAATAGTGACTTCGTTAACAGAAATGTGATCGTCAAAAGTCTCTATTGAATAAATGGGACCCTATACCTTAGTTATACTTTAGGGAATGTGAGTTGCAAATATACCCTTCATATATTATCAAATACCACTTTGTGAAACCAATGTAGAAAAAACAGGGATGGCATTGACTAGAACTGAGGTCGGCTACTTGGCTTTCGATAGAGAACTTGAAAAGTATTTTTATCATTGCTGCTAAAAAAAACGCTGTAAACGGTTTTACTTTTTTAGAACTGGATTTGTAAGTAAAGCAAGTTGAGTCAAATATGACGATCTAGAATACATGTATTGATAGTGTGAATTGTTTTAAGGAAAATTAAGTACGAACTCAAATTTATCGATTTATTTAATAATTATATTCAAACAAATATAAAATTTACATAATTAAAAAATATAAGTACAAAATAAGACATTAATTAAATATTACTTTTAGACTTTTAGCCATTTTTTTTATCAATTTGAAATCATAGAATGTTATTTCACAATCATTTAAATCAGATGTGAAGTTCAAAATAGATTTAAAACATGTTATACTAACACTTCTAAAAATAACTTCATTACATCTTTTTCAATAAATATTTCACAGAATTTCTTCTGTTCTAAACTTTTAAGGGAAAGCCATTACTAGTTAAGAAAAAATTGAGACTTATCTGAATGCAATAAAACAAAAATTATCGAGTTACCAATGAAACGATTTCCAAGTCGGACGCCAATCAGACTTAGGTGAACTTCTACTTAAAGTATAGTTATGCCCAGTGTACTATATTTTTCATAACTATTAAAATGGTTTGTATAGGATCCTGGAGCTATAACTCAAGTATCAAAGTCGTCACCTTACTTGAAAACCTCAACCTGTATAAGAGGCGCGAGCGAGGACTTTAAACATATATCATAAAATCTCTTCACGGACATATTTTATCTGCACCAAATTCTTATACATATCATTTTATGGGGTTTATTAATTTTATAAACAATTCGAAACCGAACAAGTTACATTCTTACAGAAGTCCAAAGCCTTAACCACCAGGCCACGACCGACTTCTCCATTTTCTTGTGCATCATTAGCGAAGCGGAAGTTTTGTGCTTGAAAAAGCAAAAATATTCTAGGATGAATGTGGCCATAAATGTTTACGACATCCAAGTTGGTCCTGCCGATAAAAAGGAAAAGCGTATTATCACCTGTAAATGACAACATCACACAATGAATCATCATTTGATGATGATATTCGGTGTCATTAGCTGCTATTGATAAGATACGGAAATAAATTCCTTGACCAATAGTTGGAATCTTCTTACTTAAACTAAAATATATTATTAAAAATATGTTTTTTTTCACAATCGAGGTTTGTTATTGTTGTTTATTGTTTAATGGTTTATATCGGAATCTAATTTATATTTTATGTCTCCAATTCTAATAATAGACTTGTGGTTGTATGTGCTATTATTCAAAAAGTATATAATATTTTTATTTTAAGCATTCTAAATTTTTGGTATAGATAAAAATTTTTAAAGTTTTTTTATCGGCTAATGTAAAAGATAATTTTTTTAAGAAATATTCATGGAATAAGAAAATATACACTTTTCAATTTCTACAAAAATAATTGACTTTTTTACCATAAAAAATATTACCTTTCGATTAGAAAACATAGAAATTTGTATATGAACATGCATACCAAAACATTGTAGCATCTTCCAAACTACTGATAATATTTAAAACAATTTCTTCACATATTAATAAACTAAACATGATGCCCATTTGTTGTCCAAACTAAAATTTCTAACTTCTAATTTTCGTTCTAAGGCATTTTAACCTCAATGATTCAAGGAGTTATATCCCCTTTAACAACTCATTAAATAAAGGAATGTTAAGGAAGATTGTGCGGATGATCCAAGTGCTGATACTTATTCAATCAGCGTTGAGTGACAGCTTACTCGTGTCGTCTAACTTATTCGCTAATTAAACCTTAAGCTGGATTTGTGTTCGAATATAGTTGTTAAATGGAATACGAAAGAGTTACTGAACCCTAGCATCATTTTTAATCAAAACAGGGTTATTGACAGCTGTCTACACCAACGCAACCACCTATAAAAGCGTATTTTTAGACCTCGGAGTCGGTATATCTCTTATGTTAATTTTTCTGACTCTGAGGTACACCAGTTTTGTGACTTTCACTATACGTTTATTATTTTATGAATTATTAAACATTAATACGGGTCAGAAAATTTTATAGACACAATGCACGTGTACTAAAACCTTCTGGCCAATCCCCAGTGTCCAAACCAAGTCTTCACACACGCATAAAACCTCGTGTTTTCTTAGCCCAACTCGGCCACAGGACCCAAGGTGATGAAAACCAGGTGCAGATGAAGTGACATCGAAATCAATGATATCCTGCAATGATTGCTTCGTGGTATGTGTCACTTGGGAGTCCGTTTTGCTTCCGACGCCCGAACTGTGTTATTTATACCGGACGGAAAGTTAGGTTTGTTAGGATGGATGTAGTTTCTTTTTGTCATCTGTTTTCTATCAGATGCAATGAAAGATGGCGATAGGGGAAATCTATAGATATGAGGATAAGTTTGGGGAACAGCGGTGTAAGTTTAGTTATGAAATAGCTCATTATTGCTATGAAGCATTTAGCTTGTATACATTTCTATAGGTTTTATGTTTTAGTTATTAGGAGCAAAAAGAGTACAAGTCCATATTTTACTTGGGTAATAGCTGCACTGGTATAGAGATTATTGATGCATTACTGATTCGTTGTGGTAACTGTACCATCATAATTTATGACATTGATTTGCAGTAAATCAGTAAGATGATTTCAGTATTTTACATATTTAATATCTTAAGTTGACTTCTATGATTCGTCTATTTGGAGGACACATTTTTTTAAGATGCATCTTTATCTTTTTGCAGGTTTATCTTTTGTTTTCACCCATGTTCTATCATATATAATGAAATCTAATGATTGGGACAGCCAGATATCTATGGATAAAAATGTATGAACATTTATAAATGCTGCAGTACTTGGAGTATATGAACAAGCCTATCATTTTAATCAATTCACTTAATTTTCAGCTAACCTTTTTCAAATGCGAGAATTTGATAATAAAGCGTACATCGCCGTTGGGTATTGTACAAGTTTTCTCGCTAAATTAGCATAATTATACGTATTTTAAATGCATACTTTTTTACATTTAATAAGATTTAAAATTTTAACTTAATATGATCTACTGATATACAAATTGCATTTATAAAAACTTCTCAGTTAATATTTTAAATTTTCTCACAATTATTCGAAACAAATAAGAATTTTAATCCATTTCTTTTCTATAAAGAATAGTAATTAGTTTGCAAATAAAGTTTTAAAAAAAGGTAATCTTTTAAAACATACCAATCTATTAGTTAAATAAAAAAAAACACAAGGACAATGTAAACTTCACAATTCCTTTCTGTATTTCACTAATTCTTTATCAAATAATATTAATTCTTGTTGTGAAATAACAGAAGTATATACTCTTTGTATTTACTTTTGCGTTCAATGCCAAATATATTTTTTCTCCATTATACAACACATTCTATACATTGTTCCGAGTTCTTATTATAATTTACCATTTTACTCACATTGAACCGAATTCCTAAGTCCAAAAATCAAAGAAAACGACAGAATACATCAGTATAAAGTTAATTCACCGTTATTTTTTGTGTCTCTTTTGTACAATAAAAAGTATTTGCTCTTGTTGTAAGAATTCCCTAACATATTTAAAAAGAATTAAGAATAGTTTTTCTTGGACGAACACAAACTAAGATAAATGAACGAAAGTATGTAAAAGTGTTTTTTCGCCGGAAATAACGATTGGGAGCGAAGTTGTTTTCAAAAGCAAAAAGAAAAATTATCCGAATTTCTTGTAAACGATTCAAAAAGAACAATTGCTCTTGAGCAGAAAGATGGAATGTTCTCAATAGAAAACACTTTAGATTTCTCACTGGTCGTGTAGTTTAAGATTTATTTTTCTATTATATAAGAGCATTTGAGATTCAGGACACTTTTGAAAAAATGAAAGTAAAAATTTATAAATTATCTCTTATTTTCCAGAAAAAAAATTAAGTTGAAGTGAAGCAAACTTAAATTTGAAAGTACGTAAGACTTTGATAAAAGTTAAGAATAAGTACACTTAGGTTTAGAAAAATGGTGAATTGTTATTGCTGATACATTCATTTTTTTTTCAAAATCCTATTAAATAGAGTTGTATGAGAAACAATGTTTTGTTTTAACTTAGCTAATAGTTTTTAAAATTTTATTCATTTTTTCAGAATAATTTGTATTTTACAAGACAGATCTTTCCTGGGTAACAGCACTGTAAAACTGTGCTGAGTTAAGTTATTCCATAAATGTAGTGGAAGCAAAAACATCTCCAACGTTGCACAAGAAAAGCTCACTCTTATTTTGTGATGTAATGTTACTCTGTAAAACTGGAGACAATCTACAGTTACAGAAAGTTCATTTTGAGGATATTTTTTTGCTTTATGAAAGTGTACATTATCTAGAGTAATTTTGATTTTGAATTTATAAGTAAATATAAGTAACGAGATACAATACTTTATAAATGATGCAACCAATAACAAAAGCTAATAGCACTGCAGCAGATTATATGCTACATATACGTGAATTAATTTTATATTTTTAGTAAGTGCGTACAACGTTTATTTAGTTACTAGGTAAAACAATGAAACTAGACGATCTTGAAGGTACATTGTTTCAAACGTATACATTTTAAACAATTCGCAAAAAATCCCTTACAGACACAAAATAACTAATTTTGTCCCTCTTGTACAAAAAATATTCTTTGTCGTGAATTTTTCAGCTTGAGTACAAAACAAAAAAAATCAAGTGAGATTACAATTGCCGCTTTAAAAAAACGAAGCCTTTCATCATGGTACGTAAATTCTCTTGCTTCATTTATGTTGCTTCTCTTTATTTTAAAGTTTCGCTAGCAACTGAAATATTAGCATTAGAAAATAGTGACGTATGCATTACATTTAATAAAAAAAAACTGCATGTTTCCTACAATCTCCTGCAAAAGAAACATAGACAAACTTTTATTTATCTTCCCCTGCGGAAATCAGTTTGTTACAGAATGTTTCTATTTAAATCGGATTCTCATAGGTTGCATAACTTGGGGAAAAAATTCTAGTTTCTACCCGTTTTTCCATCGTTTTTGTACGATTTGTTGTCGTGGAACAGAAATGGCGTACGTATTTTTAGAGATATTTCAAACAATACTTAATAATATGTTAAAGGAAGCATTTTTAAATAAAGTTCTTAAATTCATCTAAGGGTAGAATAGACTTTTAAAAGTATGTATATCATTTCCTTTAGAATAAAATAACATTATCTTTTAAATAACAGTAAAATGAAGTTTTATAAATTTTTATTTTTAGACAATTAAAAAGTAGTAGATAGAGTTTAGGAAAAAATGCCATTGCTTCAAAATTGGGTTTGGGTAGTTCCTTTTGCTCTTATTACAATATTTTAGTAGCATTTTTTGTTTATTAAGTATTATTCCAGGTACAGTTATATCCATATTTAATATAATTATATGAATCAGTTTTTATAATGCACATTTATATTTTATATTTTTTGTCTTTACTGTATTTTAGTTTCAAGTTAACCCCTTTTCGAGACTTTTCGATGAAGAAGCAAAGACGCTTCGCGTCAACGTTCATGAATTTGCCTTTTACTTCCGATGTAAAACCATAATATTAAAACCTAAATTTTATGTATAAACCCGTGAACAAGAAATAGCCAAAGAAATAAAATAAATTGTCAGTTAAATACTCAATACAAAGATACCGAATTTCAAAGGGAAAGAAATAAAACTAATGATTAAACTGATGGCGAAACATCTATTGTGAGAAGTATTTCACTACAATTGTAATATTACTATCGCAGATTAGAATCTATTGGAGAAAAAGGAATTTAAGAGCAACAAATGAACCTAGGCAGCCCTTTGTTAGTTCAATCAATACAAGTCATAGGCTAATTAACTATGTTGAATAAAAAAAATTAAATGCAAAATTGTTTTAGATTTTATAGAAATATTTATAGAAGTAAAATCACAAGTAACAAAAAAATCTTCCACCAATATTGTGAGAACTAAACAAAAAAATTAATGAGCTACAACTATTTTAATTGTGGAAGCAAGAAAGCTGTTATTAGTGAATGAGTATTTTTAATTTTGATAGCAGTTTCTAATTAGCGAAAGATTTCAATAGAAAAGGTGTTTGTAATAAGAAATGTTTTGAAACATTGTTATTAAAATCCCAAACAATTTATTCTTTTATTTTCTCGAGGTTTGAAAACAATGCTTCATATTTTCAATAGATTCCTTTTTTATTTCATGGGAATACAAGCATGAAACTTAATTAATTGGAAGTTTATTTACAAAGTCATATATTTGATCCTTATTACTAAAATGCATATACTTTTTTTATGCCTAAAAAAATATTTGCACACTATTTTCCAAGAAATTTATTTTTAGTATATTGTTAAGGTACACAGAGCTCTAAAACAGAAGTTTTTCTTTATTGAAAAATATTTCATTTTAAAATTTAACAGTGCGAGCTAACTATGACGTCATTGCCGTTACACATGGAAATTAAATTAAGTGATTAATAAAAAAATAACTCCGTGCGATCGAAAAAAAAATTTTATGTAATTTTACCGAGCGATTCACAAATAAATAACCTGTTAACTATAATTCTTCATACGATTACCGTAAAATTCATTTAAAAGTGGGTTGTTACTGGGGATCCCAATCGGTTAGGCATACGCCTTGCATGCGAAAGGTAACAGGTTCGGGTCGAGGCATCGCCAAAATAACTGCCTATCTATAAACGGCCAGTGCAGCCAAAAATGTCCGACGAATAATACCCCGTGTAGAGGAGATACACGTTAAATATGTTCCAAAGTCCCTGCGCTTGAGTACGATGTTGCCATTAACGGTTGCGTTAGGTGCCTACCCAGTTCTAGGCTAGTCACTAGACTGTGGTTCTAAATTATGACGCCTGTCTCCAATATCCCTCGTGTCGCTCTAGCGTGACGATAATTCAAACATATCTACCAACATTTAAAAGGTTTTTTTTATTGATTCTGACTTTATCTTGTATTGTTGGAACTGAGAGACGCCTTCACCGATTGCAATGGGTGTAATGAAGTGACGTGGTAAAATGGGGAAAAAAAGTACCAACAATTCCGAAATCAAATTCGACACTTGGTAGACAAATACAAGACAAGATCGGGCACAGTGCTTCAAATTTACGAATCACTGTTCCGTATTCTTCCCTCAATGCAAGAGAGTGATTAGTGATATTATTCACGAAACAAAAAATTCTTCAGATTTTCGTTGATCATGAAATTTTGGTTTCCTCTTGCACGAAGATTTCAAATGATTAAAATATAGATGATGTAGTTTTTAAGGCACTAACAAAACCAGAAATGACGTAACATGTTACCTATATTATAGAGCACCTTAGTACTAATTAATATTTGAAATCGTATAAAACATTCGATTAACCCTTTCAGTTCCAGTGATGCCATTTGGCATCAACATGTTTCTGATCACAATTTTTTAAAAATAATCGGGATGATATCGATTGGGATTAGGGTAAGGTGGGGTAAGTGGGCCACCTTTTTGGCATAATTCGACTTTAGACCCTCATACCACTGGCTGTAATCGGCCTAACAACTTACTTTTTTTGTGGTCCATTCTCTCATATGTTATTAGTGTACCCATGGCAACCTTAACACAAATCGGCAAATAATAAATTTAAAAAATATGTTTTTCTTTTTGGTCATCCGAGTGGCCCACTTGCCCCGCAAGGTGGGGTAAGTGGGCCACCCCCCTAATATATTTTTACACATAACTGGTAGAGATATGGTGGGGCAAATGGAATAATCTACATGATTTTCTGAGCGTTTGAAAAAAAAAGTAATGATGTATCTTTAATAGTTCCCCCATAGCAACTTTTTCTGGCATGCAAGCTTACTACAAGAAAAAATACGTTAATTTTCATCTTGTCATTTTTGCATGTAGTGTAAAAAAATGTTAGGGCTACAGATTTTAAACTGGCCTATGTCAATGAATAGGACTATGAATTGTGAATATGACTAGCCCTATGAATCAGTGAATCTGACTTTTTTTAAAGTATATTAAAGAGTTGGGGCAAGTGGGCCACCCCTGGCCCACTTACCCCGCCATTGTCGTGGCCCACTTACCCCAAACGCGGGGCAACTGGGCCACCCCAATTTTCTTTTAACCTTATCAACATCACAAGTTCATGACACTACAAAAATATACTGTGTTTTATACACTTTCAAAATATATAACATTTTGTTTTGTATCATGAACCGTTTGGAAATAAATAAAAATATAGTATGATGGCGTGAATTACGAAAAAATGCAATTTTGAAAAATGTCACAAAAAGGATTGTACCTTGTTACATACTTGAATGAAAATGTTGCCATAATGTTTTCTGCATCTATTGGGGTAAATAAGTAAAAATATTGTAACAGATTTTTTTTGCGTCCATAATTCGGGAAATGCCAGGGGGGTGGCCCACTTGCCCCAATGGCCCACTTACCCCACCTTACCCTAATAAAAAATATTTTCCAATAGAAAAAGTTTGAAGAATCAAATGATGTGCTTTTGATATCATAAATGGCTATAGACGATCAGAAAAAATAATTCTAAAATGATGCCAAATTCTCATTGGGATTGAAAGGGTTAAAATGTAATTGGTCTATAAGTTATAAAGAATAATTTTAGAAAGGAAGAAAACATCTAGTATGTTTTAACTTACTCAGTAGCGCATTGCTGAAAATAAAATATATTACTAGAACTACGGGGCAAAGCCCCCTGCTCGCTACCGCCCGCCAACCCCCGGGAATTGCTACGCAATTCCTATTTGTTTGCTCCGGAAACAAACATGCAAGACTAATATGAGGATACGGCCAATGCAGGAATGCTCATCTATACAGTCTGGCTAGTTGGACTGCTCCTGCTCCAGGGCATCACGTAGCTCTAGCGCTAAGCAACGATCTCTACCAAAGCCACGGGACCCAACCTGAAGTATCCCCGGCACAAAACAAGCACATCACTACACTTACTTTCAGCGTTTCGGACGTTTCTGATTGGCTGAAGCCGCGTAAGTCACGTGGCTTCCAGGCGTCCAAAAATTACAATTTTTATATTAAATAGAGAAACAAATATTTCATTTGCTTTAAAATATTTTATACATGATTACTATGATACCTTAGAAAAGTAACTTTTTTAAGGATCCCAATATTATTTTGAAAAATTTATTAAAGATACAACAGTAAAATAGTTGAACTTTGACTGATGGAAAACAGAATTTGACAAATTTTAAATACATGCTATAAATTTTTAAGTGTGATGATCAGAATTAAAGTAAAGGCTTCGAAGTAAATATTTTAAAATCCAACTAACATGTTTCGAAAAAAAATATCCTTCCTTAAATCTGGATCAATTTATGGAATATAAGGTAAAAAAAATCAGCGACAAAAATATGGAATACGATTAATCAACTTTACTTACATGTTTAATCACCGATTCTACCAAATCAAAATGCTTTATTGGGTTTTTTTATTAAATGTTTTTGATAATCAATTAACGTATCCATTAGTAGCGGTATACGTAGTACGTAGTTATTTTTGATGCTCGAAAACTGATCATAATATCTTTTAGAATGGCATAATTAAAAATGTTCACAGCTAATAAGATTTATTAATTTATCACATTTAAAAGAAAAAGATAACATTTAGAAATAGAAATAGCAAATCCACTAAAAAGAAATTTGATTCAAGAGAAGTCTAAAGTTTTCCGTGTTGTGTGTGTTAATGTGTTCGACCTCATACCACTTTTAATATCGTAATAAAAGTTACTATGATTCAAAAAAACTGTCTGCGCTGTTTTTTATTATTTTTTCAAGTAAAAATCCTCAATGATGTGGAGTTAAAAATTGCGTCGAAAAAAATATCCATCTATAAACAACTCTGTACGGGGAAAAAATATTCGGAAAATGACACAGGAAAAACAAATTTCCAGAAAACGTTTTTTTTTATTTCTTGCCACGTCACTTCGCTTGAAAAAAATAAATAGGGAGTGAAGGAAAAAGAAAGTTAAAAAAAAGTAAATTGAGAAACAGCGCAAAAAATACATTTTAAAGAAGAAAATGATTTCCGGTAAATCTAAACTCTTCCTCTCGCAAACAAACAAACTAAAAGGAGACATAAAAAAGGGAAACATATCTCGAAAATAACGCATATATATCTCACCAAAAAGAAAGATGAAACAAACCCCACAAGGAGGGACAGAGAGACAAAAAAATTACAAAATGGAAGATTTATCCACGTCTCTTAAACCAAAACAAAAACCGACATTTTTTTTCCTAACTTTATATACACAGAGCCTGGACAATACTCTCACCTATCCTATACAAGAAAGAACGAAAGAGACGGGAAAAAAGAAAGAACCTGCCATGATAGAACGAAAGATGTGAAATAAATGCGAAGGGGCGATACTTGAGGGGAGAGGTCAAAGGGGAAATACTACGTTCCAAGACGATTTTAGGGGTCAACCACTAATATTTTTCGGTTGGCAAGTACTTGGAATATAAACGACGCTCATGAGGTTACACCTCGAGTAAATACCTCGTTAACCCTTTCAGTCCCAGTGATGCCATTTGGCATCCTCACCTTCAATATTTTTTTCAAAATTTCTATGTCCCGTTATGACATCCAAACACACATCATTAGATTCTTCACTCTTTGTTCTATCAGACAATATTTTACATTAATCTCAATAGAAGTCTGAACTACTATTTTTTTATTTAGAAAATAGTCAACAAGCGTTTGATTGATTGAAGCGTTAGCGAATAGCAACAAGCGTTTGATTGAATGATTATTAGTCTATGCTATACTTTTCTTTAAATAAAAATTGTGTTGGCCTAGTAAATGGCTATTAAGTCCTTGCAGTTCTAATCTGTGCAAAAATCTGAAAGAAAAGGATGGCGACATTAACTCCGGAGTGATGTGGCGGCATAACCCCGCACAGTGGGGTATTTGACCGATCTAGCTGGACAAAAACATTTTTTTCACTTCTGGTAGTAATGTATGAAATCTTAAGTTAATTTCGGGTATTATAAGTACAATACAACATTTTACAACAACTAGCTTTATAAACCCGGCGTTGCACGGGTGCACCCTTAATAACAGTGATTGTTTTTTTATGTAAACTATTATTTTATGCCAATTGATACCTCCCATTCTGATATAAGGGGTTGACCAATTATATCCAGGGCCTTCCAGGAGTTAGAGGACTTTCTCATAGACCCTGTCGCCTTGCATGCGGAAGGTCCCAGGTTCGTGTCCTTGCATTGCCTACACAATTGTCGACCTACAAACGGCTCGTGAAGCAACGAAAAATGCCCGACGAATTACATACTGTGTGGAGGGCGTTTACGTCAAATATCCTACAAAATCTCTTCGATTTGCGTTGGGTTAGGTGTCGGCTCGTAACTTACACTATTAAAACAAAAGAGTGAACTCCTGTATGAGAAGTACATTTTCGACACTGGAAATGAGTGAATATTAACTCAGACTGAGTTAAAATCACTCGTTTGGAGTGATACTGTCGCAGTTTATTATACAAAGGATCCACTTCTATAGGGGAAGTGTATTTTCTACACTGGAGACATGAAAATTAACTCAGCCTGAGTTAAAATCGCTCGTTTATTTTAAGAGCGCAACTACCCCTAGTTCGATGATAATTACTAAACCTAACCCATTCTTATTGGACGACAATATCGTGGCGAAGATTGTATTGGATTTTGTCAAATGATTGAATTATTTACACAGCAAGATAGTTAAATAGGAACGATAGAACTTTTGAAAGATATGTGCATCGTAATGTGAATCATCTTCAAAGGTTTTCATATTTGGATATTAGCAATGTTTTAAGTACTATAGAGAAGCATCTCTTTCCCACTTTCTTTTAAGCTTGGTTTGTGTAGCGAAAGTAAACACTTCCAAATCGGTATTTTTTCGTAATTTTTTTGTTTTTCTCCTCTTACTCCGATCACGAGTCAGTGAAATTTCGTTAGATATCTACTTTGTCCTTTCACAATTTTTGGAACTAAAAATAAACTTTCAAGCCAATCCTAGTTTTCTAGCGAAAATATCTTCTTTTCTTTGAGCCTTATGACAACGAAATTTGAATTTAGTTAACATTTGAACAATCTTTAAACGCGTGAGCTCATCGGAAAAATTATCCAAGTTTAAAAGGCAATTTTCTGAAAACTTCAATTTTTCATTTATGTTATTTAAATGCTGTTACTGCATAATGGCAAACAAATTCTTTCCTAGTCATGATTATAACTTTTGATGATCCTAAAACAAAAATTAACGTCTTGAGAGTAGGTTGAAGCTTGCGTACTTTGTTAGATCACATACCTAACAATGATGAAAAATTACTTCTATATCGCAAATTCGCAAAAATTCGCAAGAAATTTTACCAGGTTCTTAAAGCTTAGATTCTAAGCTTTCTTTTAAGCTAAAACTCAAAGCGGAACTTTGCGGAACTATATAACTTTTTGTCTAAAATGTAAATCAAATCGAAGAAAATTGATGATGAAAAATAGAACATTTTCAAAACGTTAATATGCTTAAAATAAAACATTAAAAATAATTAAAAACTGGTGGAAAGTATACATTCTTACTTGCTGAATTAGATTCAATAACTCAAAAATCCATTTTCGCTGTTTTAATTAGGATAAAAAATAATTACAGCTCCGTCTGTTTACGAACGTCAGAAAAATAAAACCGAACACTTCTGAACAACGAACTTTAAACCAGCATTACGAATGTAAAAAGTCGTCTGCAATTAAAAAAAAGTGTTGTTCGACATGCGCTCATTATTTGTCTATCAGAAATGACTATTTTTTCTTCATATGTTTAGGTTTTTAAAATCGACTTTTGTCCAGCTAGATTGGTCAAATACCCCACTGTGCCCCGGTAAGACAAAATGGCTTAGACGGCTTGTTTAGGGACTACCGTCCAAACTGTCAACGTTATAACATGCCAAACTATTTCTCTTTTCAATTATATGTAACGGATTTATCTAACTTAGGAATAACAATTAGATGAAACTCACTAAAAACGTATTTTTATAAAGTACAAAAACACACCTCATGACCATAAGCCTCTCTACTACTGATTACCGTTTTTCCAGCTACATGTGTGTGCTTACAGGACCCCTTCCACACCCACACACACCGTTGGCGAGATACAGGTGGTGGCGGCACTGCCCGGTGTGACACGATTCCCCCCCGGTCTCCAATAACATATGCAGACCACAGTACTGAACAATTTATGCAAAACCAATCAAGTTGCATGAAAAACTAGTTTTAAAACGGAATTGAATGGAAACTAATTTAATTCGGAAGTTAAAGTGGTAGTGGTTTTAAAAAAAATAATTGTTATGGTGAAGGGGTGATACTTGGGGATATGCAAAAGGGAATTAGTATTTTAGACGGTAAAAATTGTCAATTTAAGCGACATATTAATAAAGTTGCATCCCAGGCCTAGTCAATGAAAAAAATTTAAAAACCGCAAGGAGGTATTGGATGTATTAAACCTTCAATGCAACTAAAATTGTCAATTGGAAGAATCATCAAATGCTAAAAATATATTTAAACAAATCGATAATCAAAATAGATTTAGAAAATACGGAACCTGGAACAGGCTTTAAACATACTACAAAATTTATGATTTTGAAGACAATCTCTTTACAAGCTTAGTTTTAAAAATTATCTATCAAAATACGATATATTAATACATGATATATTTACGAAACTTAATTGCTAACAATATAATTTAGGAAATTTAAAATAAAATAGCCATATCTAGGCATTGAATTGAAACAATTAAAGTTTAAAATTCAAACTTAAAAACGTGTCTAAAAAAGCATTATGCAGACAACAGCATAACAATAGTTTATTTTATTTAAAAGAAATGCAGTTAAAAAAAACAGCATATATATAACTTAAAATTACCCAATCTCGTATGAATAACGGTAACTCCATATTATAGAGCAATCTCACTCCTATTAGATTATGGTTTATTGAATTCGAAAGGTTTTAGTGATATTCAAAATGCAATGGAAATATTCTTTTTAACGCAATTATTCAAACAAGGTTTAAAATAACCACCATTTCTTCGCTTCTAACATGAAGGTTTTCCCAATCCCCAAAAAAATATTTGTTAAAGGTAAATTATTTAGTAAGTAGTTTTTCAACAAAAATTTAAATAATTTTTTTGAGCAACTTTATCTGTTATCATATTAGGTTTTGAATTTAGACTAAAAGCATTTGTATGTACATATTTTGTAGTAAATATTGCATTTCTTTGGAAAAAAAGGGTTGTACATGGTTGCTCGGTGCAGGTTTTTTTTCAACACCTTGGATTTATCATTAAGACATGGGACATTATTAACGCGGATAACTCTCTAAAAGCTCTATTGTTTTAATTATAAGTTAACTTAAAACTAATTTAACTATATGATCAAAGTATTACACAGAAATAAAATGTTGAGAAATTAAACTTAATCTGAAATGTAACGGTTTTCTAAAAAACATTCCATTCCGTCAAGTAACTTATACTCTTTCAAAAGCTTTGATTGAATTCAATAAAATTCATAAAAACATCACAGGTTAAAACGGTGTTATATTATTTGGTATAGTTAATATATTTTTTGTCAGCCAAAATATCAATAACTTAAAATATAAAACAGCTACGACTTTTGGAATGTACAAATAATAGAAACAAAATCTGTCTCGCTTTGCGTTTCAAAAAAATACTTTATAGAAAAAAAGACTTCTTTGAGGTTTCCACTCGAATTGAAACCGTTTATAAAAGTGTAAAAACGATCACTTCAAAGCACCGCGATCCTTGTTTGCCCTGAAGTAAAAACGAAAACATTCATTTGGTCCGTATATTTCGTATATCCACGCCTAATATTGTATCGCAATAACATTTTATTCCTTTATATCGCAATATACGCGGAAAAGTGGTGCTTATCCCATAGATTTAACTTCCCTTTTGCACATAAAGGTAAAGTAAGATTTTTTTTGTCCGATTCCTAAGTGGAATTTATCCAAAAATCCGCTATTCATCACGTACAGAGTCCATCAGCAACGTGTCCTTTCATTTCGTACGTCGCTCGATAACGATATTTCAAGCGAAGATAAAAAAAAGTTTTTGTGTGTGTGTTTCTGCCGCATATTTCCAATTTGTTTGGATACCTACAATGCGCCCTCCCCCAACCCATACATTGAAAGTTTATTTTTTGAATAGATCTGTCTTCTGACAAGCGAACAATGGTTAAAAAAGGGATGATCAGAGTTCTTTTTTATGAAAAGACTAAATCGATTTTTGATCCGTGAAATTTTCTATAATGTTTTTTTTGTGAGAAATAGGATTGATAAAATGATATTAATTAAGATACATAGTTTATCATTCTCATGCTCAAATCATAAAGAACTTTCATATGTGTATGGAATTTTTTGTAATATTTTTTAACCTAAAGATACATATTTAATGCAAGATACATAGATTGACAAGTATTATTAAATCTGAATTGATGAAGTTTTGAGCACATATTTAATTTGATAGAGGGTTGTGATTGACGTAGTAAATGGGTAGGAAATAAAATAGGTATATTTCTGAAGTAATGGATTGACAATTTACTTTCCTTAGATTTTTATTTGATAGAAACCTAAATTTATTTTAAAGTAATGTTTTCTTCAATAACTAAACTATTTTATTTTATTTAAATTTACACTATTATCAAAAAAAAATATTTAAGTTTAAAACATTCCCGCAAAATTCTATCGTTTAGATCAGGGGTTCCCAACCGGTGGTACGCGTACCACTGGTGGTACGTGGGAAAATTTCAGGTGGTACGCATGACTGATGTGAGGATAGCTTCTGTACGCATAAGCAGTTAAACGCAAACATATTCCTCACTATTTTAAACATTAACATTATTATAAAGAAAAAACTTTACTTCTGGATCGGATGTAAGACCTCAGTACCTACCCTTTGATCTTCCGGCAAGCTCTGCTATTTTTTAATGTCTTTTGTTACGAGTTACCTATGTGAGTGTGAATTTTCTGAACTCACACAACTTGTACATTAAAAATAAACATATAAGCGGAGTCAGTATTGAAGAGGACTTAGGAGTGAAGATAAGCTCCATTACTCCTATTGTTGATAGTTTAATTTCAGGCAAACAATAACGATAAGCAAGTTATACAAACAAATATCTAACCATTAAATATGGAGTTTTCTCATGAATTTAATTCTAAAAGAATTTGAACACTTTTAGGATAGTAAATATTATACGGTTATTAAAATATTTAGGTCTGGTGGTACGCCAAAATTTCTCAAAAAGTCAAGTGGTACGCAAGTGCAAAAAGGTTGGGAACCCCTGGTTTAGATGTTTAGAAATTAATTATCATTTAAAAAAAATTAAATAAAACTACATATTAAATTCGGATTAAAATAAAAGTCAACTATCTTTAAAAAAGTCTTACAATTTCCACACATAGGATTTACTGAAAATTCCTAGCCGAAGCAATACTCTTAAGTTTAAAGCTTAACACAGCTCATTCCCCTAAATCATTCTGAGTGAGCATCCGATTTTGGGGCGAGTCACGTAAAACAATTTACGTCGCCTTCTCATCGGAATTATTAATTATCATGCTAATAATTACATTTATAGTGCACTGAATGTCAAGCGGAGATATCGTATGGACGTCTTAGTCACCATTACACTTTCGTGATTTGAAATTGCCCGAGATATATTCACACTGAAAGGCCGAGAGGGAACGTTGAATACGGAATGAGGTTGGCTTGAGATATAGACAGTAAGTGACGATGAATACGGGGATCGTAAAATGACGGCAATAAATATAAAAATTTTATTAGAGTAAAAAATGATTTTTGCAACAATAAAAATCGCAATAAGTTCTTTGAAAAAATAATGCAATGTGTGAAGAGATACAACAAATCTTGATATATTCAAATTGAAATTATTCGTTATCAATTTAAACTCGTGACAGAAATCATGACAGTGACAAAAATTGATAAAACTTATTTCTATGATTTGTTTTACTGAAATATTATTGTTTATTTAGACCGATCAGAAGCGGCTATACTTTAATATCAGTATTTTTTCATTGTCATTAATTTAATTATGTTTAAAAAAACATTGTTTTACTTAATTGAAAACATATACAACTTGAAGCTAAAATACATTGAATAAAATTAAGCGTCTGCATATTATAAATATTTAAAATTAAAAAATGAATGTAAAATATACTTAAGTTTTAAAATTCTATTCCAGAACATATCTTTATATCGACAAAAAGTACATGAAAGTAGTCTATTTTAAGAGAAATCCGAAAAGGTCTAGCAATATTATCTATATTTCGAATTTCCCCAAAAGATTTTTTGAATATTTCACCATTTCTTTTAGGTGTAGACAATGGTTTTCAATCTTCATCTTATTTCTACAAGCTGCAATTCTTCCTGAAACTGTCAAGAACGGTTGAAAGCGACTTGGGCATTTCAGGAAATGTGCAAATTGCATCCAACGCCGCTGCATTTGACAGTAATTTCGGGCAACTCGTGAAAGTTCAAGATTTGTAAAACTTTGCGAACAAAAGCGCTCTTCAAAATGTAAATTTTAAAGGTTACTTTCATGCATATTTAAGGCTTTTTTTCCAAGCAGGTGTGGTAAATGCTAACAAATATTTATGTTTACTAAAGATAAAGTATTTTTAACTTACTACAGATTCTACAGGACTTTTTAAGAGTATACTTATACATTATCTCATGTTATATTTCTTTTAATATAATGTTAATTAATATTTTTAATTTGAAATTTTTTTATTAACTCGTGATATTTTATGTCAATCAATAAAAATTGAAAAAGCTAAATTAAAATATTGTATTTTATTACAACTAACCTATAGATACGAAACTATATTAGAATATTGAATAATCTTATTTAAAGTAATTATTAAATATATAAGAGAAATTATAACTCTTCATGTTGAATTGTATCATAGTGACATCTATAAAATTATTTAAGGGTAGTCTGATGTGAAATATTCGTTAATAATAAAGCTGTTTTATACAACAACCGATTCTACATAATTATTTTATTAATTATATTCACTTAAAACAATTTTTTTAGCATTGTAAAGATTCTATTTATAAGTTTTTGCAATCAACGTGTATAAAGACACTCAAAAATGTATGCCGCTTAATTGAATGGCTTGGCTAACGCGTTAAACTTTAATGACAGTTTTGATTTCGACTCTAGAAACGTCCAACTTTGATAACAAGGCCGGAGAAGCTCTCCCAAACATAAGCGTATACGAAATTTTTGACCTCACTGTTCCGAGTGCCGAAGATCGAGACTAGTTCGGATGCATTCGGAATCCTAAAAATGTGGTCAGCCTTGAACGAGTGGTTCCGAACAAGTTACAAGACAAATTGTCTTCATTTCCGGAAGAACGTCACTCGGAACTATGACGTCAAAATTTCCGTCACCGAACTTGTTTGGAAAAGCTTCTTCTGCCTTAGTAGCTGAGTAAGCCGTGATCTAGCATAGGTACGCCACTTAGCAATTAAATATGACGTTTATAACGCATTGATGCACGTAATATATCTTCATGTACTAGCAATCCTGGAATCTAGTCAAGATACATTGGATTCCAGCTCAGGTGAAACCCTCTCCCAATGTTCAAAAGTGTTTATTTGCTCTAAAAGGGTTCAAAACGATAGAAATATAAGTTATCCAAACCAAACACAAGATAACGGTTAGATGAAAACTGAAAATAAATACCACTCTAACAGCAGGTAACCAGAATCGCTAACACATTAGACATACCAACAAAATCCAAACATTTTCGGAGCTGTTAATCCAATAACAATTGTTACAATAATTTATTCCTCCCCTATGAATTATACATTTGATATAAATTCATATAAAAATCCACTACTCTAAGCCTGACTCCAAACAACGTACTAGACAATTGAGTGGTACAGCTGGGAAATGTGAAAAGATCCATACTTCTGCCAACACAGCGGGGATTAGTTCCAGCGATTCTAAATTAATTACTTTTCTTGTCCGTCACGCAATCTACCTTTATGTTGGAAGCCTACTAACAACATTTCGGCCAGTATTAAATATTTTCATGGTACAGAACGCCTACAGTTTGTCATGTCAGTATTAGATTTGTTTACTTGAGTTGAGATACGGAGTAGTTGTTGATATACATGAAGTTAGTTTTTTTCCATTGACATTATAGCGTTTTATTGCAATGAAAAGTACTTGCTAGTTGAAATTATTGAACCGTATGCAAGAAAGAATAGATTGTGTATGTTTTTTTTGCATAATTAGCCAGCATAGCTTATTTTTTTTATCATAAAATATTTAAAACATTTCTCGTTAAAAACGTTTCCTTATAAATAAAACCCTTGTCATAAAAGTAATACGCAGTTAACGAATAGTATAAAACTTATCAATCGTATTTATAATCATCAGTATTAACACACCATGTTTTTAAATTATTTTTCATGTATCCTATAGAATCAGAGTTAAGTTACTGTTTAAGATTATCACATATAACGTTGTTTAATTACTTGCATAGATATAAACTATTTTCATCGAGAAAAATCGCACTACACAATATTTTGGTTATTTATTTTGATTTTGTAAATAAATAGTTCTTCGATTTTATTTGTCGCTTTATAAATGTTATTGTAACACACTAATATATTTTAAAACAACCTCGACCTGTATTAAAAATGTTAGACCCTAAAGTTTGTTCAGTTTAAACAGCCATTAGGCGTAATAAGCCTAAGTAAATAAACAATAAGTACATGTAAAATTGGTTTAAAAACATAACTTTTACATATGCTTTGGAAATCAGCATTTTTTTTATTTCATCCAAAACAGATTATTTTTTATTAGACGCAGTTTGAGTGGAAATTCCTGAAAGTAATATTTTGTAGCTAAAATTTTATTTAACACTGAAAATAACCTTTATTTGAGGTATTACCAAAATATTATTTTCATACTAAAAGCCATCTATCAAAAAATTAAAATAAACGGTCATAGTAAATGAAATAAAAAAATATATATAATCGAAAACATATGATATTTGCATGCGAACAAATCATTTCATTTTAAATTAGAATACTTAATTTGTATTTGTGAAACAAAAGTAAAATATACCTGAAACATGAAACAGGTGTTCCGAACACATAATCAAAAAACGACAACAAAACCGTTTTAATTATACGCTATTGGTAGTAGCTATATTGGTGCTCTAAAGGCCAGAGATCGAAGACATAAAAAAATTTAATCAAAATTTTAAATATTCCTCGTCTCTGCTCTAAATCTTCCTCTTTTAATTTTGTTAAAATAAACATTTCATACGCGCAAGGCTGAAAAAATCTCTTGTTTGTTTTATTTAGAAAAGAATCTATGGAATCTCTTTCCCTAATCAATGTGTAGTTCATGTTTGAAAAATTCGGATAAAGATCGCCATAAAAATGATTGTGAAAGCGTATCTTTAATTAAAAAGGGAGATTGCATGTTTCAAATAATTTTGCGAGAGATAAATTAAATATATTGCCATTATGTTCCAGCTCTAATTGAGTGGTAAAAAATTAAATCTAGCTATGCAGGGAGTTTTGATACTTTATTAGCAGATAATCTAGGACGACATCTGGACAGAATTAGTATTCGCATAGCTTACAGTAAAAGATGTAGAATGAATACATTACACTATTTGTATTTGAAGTTAAACTAAATAAAAGAAAATTAATGCAAAACAATATTTACGTACTTTCTATTACTCACTGCTGAAAAGATACATTTTTTTGCGTTTCGTCCTACGCTACGTTTGGAGAATTACCAGTAGCATACGCCTAATTCGTAATTAATTGTTTTTAAAGAGTGGTAAATATGTTTTTGTTTATGATAGGAACTGTAAGCATGGTAGTTGAAGGCGTAGTTTATTGATCATTAATTATACCCCCCCCCCACACACACACACATTTACCGTTATTTATATTCTAAAATTAGCACTTCGATTTTATTCGTTAAATATTAACTTTTTTAGAACAGTGTTTTCATTACAAATTTATGCTAAAAATAAAATAAGAATTGCTTTCAAAGTTTCAATTTTTACGCAAAGAAACATCTTACGCAAATTTTGATCTGATCAATCAGCCATTTTTTTTCTGCTTTCAAAGACACCTTACACTCCATGATGAAAAATGGGGGGATGGAAACTTTTTTTCAGTTTTAATACGTTTCGTTTAAATAAATTCTAAAAACCTCCTGCATAATTATTCCACTATAAAAAAAACACCCGACACAATTGCTAATTATTTCTTAGTCCTAGCGAAATTAACTTTTTGCAACCGCTCCTAACTAGGACGTGATGATGAAAAATGTAAATTTGCGACCACAAAGAAACGCGATTATTTGAATTCAAGAAGGTACATCCTCATTTCGATGAACTAATTCCATTACCCTTTGGTGTCTTTTATTCCTCCGCAGAACATCCCCCCGCCATTTGTTCTTTGCAGAGAGAATTTACTAGAATCAATGGAAACATTCTTTCGAAACTCATTTAATTTCACAATTCCTCTCTCTGCTTAATCATGGGGCCCCGGCAACCACTGATTAAATTTTAGGTGGACGTCAACTAAGCACAACTACAAGGCTATCGCTGGGTAATAAGTCTGGGGTAATTGGAAACAATGGAAAATTTATCGAAGGGAAATTCGAGTAAGTAAGCAACCGTATGTTCACAGACATGCGAAGAAGCATGCTCGGGCATTGGATTTTAGAATGTAATAGCTTCAATGATGCAATGAATCGTAAGAAGTAAGTTTCTAATTAAGATTGAATTTGATAAAGAGTGGAGAAATTGGTTTTAAATGTTACAATGTTTTGGCTCTGAAGGGATTTCACCATTTAGTGTTACAATGATTATAGTTTGTGTTTTAATAACTGTATAACACGGCATTAAATGGCATTATAAATTTAAGATACGTGAATTTATTAGAAATTTAATTAAGGTAAATAGTTATTGCAGTTTTTTATAATTCGATAACTTTTACTTTTTACAATATCTTATGAGTAAATTAAAAATATGTTTATTAGTCGCTTAAACTTAATGTTTTGTAAGAATATCCAGCAATTATGTTGAGAAAAAATGTATAATACATTTCTCCTTCGTTTAATATTGTTTAACTTATCGCATTTTTCATAATATCAATATATTTTATCATAAAATGTTATTTAAACTGTATTTCAATTAATCCCATATCAGAATTCTAAAAATATTACGGGATTTTAAAAAAAAATTTCTATTTGTAAAGATTTAGTAAGAAATTCGAAATAATATAGATAAAAATACATTTTTGGAATCAACTAATCAAATTATGTTTTAAAAAAATATATATATTATACACATTTTCTATCCAAATGCCCCCTCAAAATATCCCTTTAAGAAGTAAAAAAGTTTTTTTAATTGCCTTACCCAAATCGTTTTATCTCGCAGGCCCTACCTGAAAACTAGTTACCTTATTACAATTAGCCCAAGAAGCTCTGCCAAGTACACAGTACCTAACCAATCTGTGCAAAACACTTCAATCCCTAACAGCTACTAGAAACCTCGTCCTAGCGGAATCTGCCCTAACTAGATTCAAGCTAATGAGGCCTATTTGCAGCGACATTTATTAAAACGCCCTAATTGCATTGCATCTAGATATTAATGACCCATGAAATAAATGACCTTTGCTAGTCCTTCGGCTTCAGGTGCTACAATATGTGGTTCCACTCGTTTTCGTGGTTAAATATTTGCTGATGGGTCTATTTTTGAGATCATTTTGAGACGGATCAATCGGAATTAATGTGTTTGGAGATTTCTTGGTAGGTTTTGGTTTGAATTTGGTCCGTGTTTTTAATTTGCTAAAGGGATTTTAATGCGGTTTATGGTGCTTTTAATTCTGTTTAGCATATTCATGGTCATTTAACTATTTGGTTATTATCTTGAAAAAATAAATATTTTTCCTAATTTGTAGATTTTCGCAATTATTTTGAGACAGATTAAACAAATTTATTGTATTAGAGATTGCTGATTGGTTCAAATTGTCAAAAATACTCGATACTTTAAGGTCTCTTAAATTTGATTTTTAAATTTTGATTTTTATTTAGTAATAAATTTATTAATGTACGCAACGCGAGATAAAACAATTTCCTTTTAATATCTATTTAAATTATGCAGCTAATTACAATTAAAGTTTGAATAAAAAGCCTTGTTTTGAAAAAGTCATGATGCTAATAATAAGTGGGAAGCCTTTATACCCAGCATATTTCTATATATTGAAAAAAAATTAAAGTCACTGAAAATGTATATATACTGCAAAAGTTTCTTTTTTCTACCGACTAAAAAAATAATGTTTATTGATTCGCCTGACTTCGAAACTTCACATATGCTACGCCACCAAAGTGACATATTTCTTTCGCTAAACCACAAAACGTACTTTCTCTTTTCCGAGTGACAATATTGATAAAATGATACACAGCCATGGAGGCAGAATTTAAAGCAGTAAAGGTGATTCGAATGCAACGAGGCGGTGAAACTCTTCAACTTTTGAAACTTGAATACTCAGTGGAGGAATCTCATATTCCACTAATAGTACTTTTCCATTTGACTGTCGTGAGTACTCTGTTTTTATTATATAGCATCAATAACAGTATCATTCTATTTAAAAAAAATTGCTCGCTGCATGTGAGGTATCTTTACTATAGATAATAATCGCGGAATATTTAAATATATGTAATGTTCTTTTGCTGTTATTTCTGGGTTTTTGGTTAAAAATAGTCATAATTTACAAACGGATGAGTAAATTTGTTTATTTTGGTTATTGTATTAATGTAATAAACTTCTTAATTAAAATAGATTTCATATTTATTTTTAATGGTGATATTTGCTCTAATTTTCTATCTGTGGATCGTCACCCGACTGTGGTTCTAAAATACGACGCCCGTCGCCAAAAGCCCTCGTGTAGCTCTAGTGCGACGATATTTCAAACCTAACCTAAACTATCTGTGGAACACGAAGATATTCTAAAAAATCGTGATGAAAGATTTTTTAGTTTTAAGAGATGTTTATTTCAGCAGAATTAAAAGTATAATACTGAGAGTGCTATAGCTAAAAACGTTAAAGTTTTGATTGAAAATTTTCCCAATCTTTGATTCTTGGCTTTTGTCAAAACAACTGTTAACATAAAGCCTATAATTAGAGCAAGTCAGTTATTTAAAAAAAAAACGATTAAATTTATTTAATCTATAATAATAAAAGAAAGAGTCTGTCTGTCAGTCTCTGTGTCTGTGTGTCTGTCTGTGGATCGCAAAAGCCCTACTTAGACTGCTTTAAAAAAATCGAAATTTTTAATATAGATTCCTTTAAATACCTACGTGTGCACCTGAGGCTTAGTTTTTTCATATTTGATTGTGATTTTTAATATAATTAGTCTCACGTACGTCATCCACGTGGGATTGTGGGACCATAACAGGGCTTGAAAATACATGAACCGGGCTAAAACGGGGGCTTGACGCCATCCTCTATTAGTTTGAGTTTGGTTGAGATATGCGCTCGCTCTAAGGCTGCTTCATCCTCTATTAGTGTTTGTTTTTTTAAGTGCGCATGCGCCAACACGAATTTAATTTTGTTTTGATTTTGAGTGCATTTTCACAAGTAAGTATGCCTCTAAAAGGAAGCAATGCGAAGTTAACGGGCTTCCAGTAAGGCGGGACCATACTGCTAGTATTCCATAAAGCAAACTAATTTTTGTAATTTAGACGTATTTGAGTCGTTTAAAACATAAACATATGGTATTTTAAAATTATAATTTTTATTTTACAAAGCACGCTTTTTATCATAATATTTCATTATCTTTTTTTTTATGTTTAGTAACATAGCTTATTATTAGTTTTACTCCAATGTATATCAAACAAACAACACAAAATAGCAACAAAAATATGTTTTTTGCATCTGTAAAAAGCTATGTCAATAGGGTTTCTCCACTGGGAAATAAAAAAATGAATTACTTTTTGTTCAGAAGGCTATTTCTACCTTGCAAAAAAACCTTATGAATTCCTTGGAAATGCATAATTCCGAAACACGTGGCCCACAAACACGAAGTAAAAACAGTAGCCCAGAAATACCGTTGTTTTATTCATTTGCAAAGATGGTAAATGTTTGCATACATTATTTTCAAAGGAAATTGGTACTATATTCTTGGAAAGGGATGTTTATCAAAGTGAACAATGACCTTACGAGATGGATTTATTCCAGGCAGAATTATTAGAGAGTCATAAAAGTCAACGGAAGAGCATTCTTATTGTATTCAAAACAATGAAAAGTATGTGTAAAAATGTCTGGCAGCGTACAAGGGAAATGTTGTGGGTATTTTAAGATTAAACAGGCATTGCCTGTATTTTAAGCATTGATTATTATTTATTTTAAAATATGGTAAATATGGAAAATATCGTAAACGAAGTATTAATATACATGTATAATTGATTGTATGAAAAAAGGCATTTGTGTGGTTTAATTTAATCTGATTATTAATTATTTTCGTCGAAATACAAATGGAATTTTCCACAATTGAAATGCTGTCGTATTTAAATGCATCCTGAAATAAGTATTTTAATATCATTTAGAGGCTTGAACTTTCCCACTAACTATAATGCCTTAAATATATAATTTATGATAAACGTATTGTAGACCTTCGTAATAATATTTTTAAAAAACTTAAAGTACATTCGAATTATAAATGGTATTATAAATAAATTATAAGCGATGGTATACAGAATTATAAACGATAGTATATATGAATTGCAAAGTATGAAATTAGAAATTCCTATTGGTATCGTTCCATACAATCTTTCACTTCGGTGGGAAGTTCTTCTATGGACGAGATCCTCTTTTAAACTTAGTAAGTCATAAAGTGAAAAGAAATTTTTAATTAATTGTCTTAATATTGTAATTTGTTTAATTATCATTTTATTAGAAATTCATTAAAAAATGTACAATTTAACATTAACCAAACATAAAACCTTTTTAAAGTTTCAGAAAAAATGCGGAAAAGCAGTATTAAAATCATCTCTTTACAAAATAAGCTTTTAGCACATAACTTAATTAAGAGTTTTATACAAGAAACGATACTCCGAGGAAAAACTTTTCAAAATTTCCAGAGTATATTTTAGCGTTCTCCGCGCACTCGTTAATTGTGTGGTGATATATATAGAAAAAAAATAGTTAATATTGGAAAATGACAGACACTCATTGCTAGATTTTAAAAAAGTATCCGAAGTAATATTAAAACAAGAAAAGA
Organism: Hylyphantes graminicola; assembly: GCA_023701765.1. NCBI lineage: Eukaryota > Metazoa > Arthropoda > Arachnida > Araneae > Linyphiidae > Hylyphantes > Hylyphantes graminicola. Next base: position 22,863,608 of record CM043123.1, on the reverse strand, counting down.
AAGGCATAAGTTTTGGAACAAATTCTAAAATTTTTAATCACAAACTGTATATAATAAAGAAGTAAAGCGATGTGAAAAAAAATAACAGAAGAAATTGCCGGTGCCTGATTAAATCTACTAACCCGTAAAACTTGCTCGCAAATTTCCAATTTCAGTTATCATTTTCAGTCACATTTTCAACCAGCAGTTTTTTAATTACCGTGTTTTCCGAATTCAGACGTTATTGTGGAGAGAGGGAGAGCGGTTTCCTTTTTAAAATATCTTTTAATATTTTTAACTTTTAATCATTTTCCCATGTAATATTTTCTGGAATAATAATGTCTAGAAAGAAAAAGTGAAACAAAGTCGGTGGCTTATTTTTTTACTTTTGGAAAGAAATAGAATATTAATGCGAAGTGCCCTTCTTCCAATGTTCATCGGGAAGTTGTTGCATAATTGTGCAGAGCGTATGAATCTTTAAAAAGAAAAGGGCCTATTTCTATAAGGAGTATTTCCTTTCAACTTGCTCTTCGTTAAAAAGGGGATAAAAGATAAAGCGTGAAGGGGAAACATCCTTATAGACATAAGCCATTTTAATTTTTATAAGATTCGTATAAGTACGTCATCGATCTCCAAACTTCTCTTTTCACTTGAACAATTCCTTTCTAATGCAGTTTTAAGAAGAATTGATTTTTTTTATTCTTCAAAGGCAATATTCGGCAGAATTTAAAAGAAGAATAAGAAGTATGATATATATTTAAGTTTTATTGCCCTTGCATCGTATCGCTTTATTTCATATATGACTAGCTGATTTTTTTTTTGACATTAACCTCGACATCTTCTTTCTACAAAGTCAGAGAGTGCAAAGCACAGTAAATACAAAAAAATATTACTTAATATAATTGATAGCAATAAAATAAACAACTACAAATTCTTATAAATTCCAAATAATAATGTCCATAAGCTTTTTTTTAAAGTTTATTTGAATTGTTACGTTTAATAGAAGAAAGATAAGAAAGAAAAAATCTCGTTCAATACATTTAAATACAGAAAGAGAATTTAGTTTTTCCACGGGCAAGAAGTTCCAACAATTTAGTTAGGATTGTTTAAAGAAAAAACTTATAACGATGTATTACATAATTTCCTTAAGTTTCTTAATTTTTAAATATTTAAAAAATATTGTGTGTTATTAAGAAATATCCCTAGTGTATCTCTAAAGCACCGATAAGTAAAAAAAAACTAAACTATCTAATAAATTGAATGTATATAAAGCAGCGTAATACTGTAATTTGTTTCATTATTTTAGTTTAAATAGAGTCTTCTAAAAAACAGTTTCTGCTATTGTGAATAGATAAGGTTCATGCGTTGAACTGTTTGTTGTCCTGCGTAATAAAAGCCAGATATTTGTCGAAGAAAGTAGTTCTTAAAATTACAGATTATGCAAGCGATCGCATTTTCCAAAAAAAACTCAAGAATTTTAGCATGGTACTTGAGTCTTTATTTCAATAAAATAAATAAAATTCCATTGCAAAAAAACCTTCGGAGAGAACATATTTCAAACCTAGCAGCATCAAATTCAACTCCAAAGCACCGACAAACCAACATTCTACCACAACAAGCTTGCAATTTGATATGTATCAACATCCTCCCCGTAAACACATTTTTCAATTTACCCTCTTGTACAACATACATCTCCCCAGGCAAGCCCAGACACTTCAACATGACATTCGATCCCCTTGCTGGTAACCGCTGATAAAATCTGACAAACCCCGAGAACCCGGGCCTGATCTATCCCGCAAGATCTATCTAACAGCTAAAAGCAAAAAGGAGTCTAAGTCCATAGAGAATTTCCCAATCCGTTTCTTTTCTTTAATATTGTAGTAAAAGAATAAGTCTGAATGGGAAATTTTCTATGGACTTGACCCCTTTGAACATTTAGAGGTACAATTGAATATTTCGTTGTCAGTCCCCCGCCCTGATCAGGCACGGAAGACCGCTCACGGAAGTATTTGGACATTCAAAGACGTTTGTTTGGCCTTCTTATTAACATAAAGCTGATGGACGCCTGCTTTTTCCCCCCATGGATTCAATCAATTTCTCCTTTTCGTTTCTCGGACCCTCTTTATTTATTTAGCTGTTTTCTTTTTTGACCACTTTGAAATGTTCCGGTCTCGGAGGTCTCTGGTGGCTTTTGTTGTGGTTCCTCTTGGCTAGGCTATCGGGAAGCTCTGAAAAGCTTCGGGATGTTCGGTGGACTTCAATTGAATTTGGACTTAAAGCCCCCGAAAGTGTTGGTTGTGGATTTAATGGCAAATATATTATGTCAACGGATTGTAGTTAAGTGGGTATTGATAAAATTCTTCATGTAGAATTTTCTTTCTAGAATTATTTTATCTTATTTTTTAGTAAAACATGTCAATAGGAGTTTGAAAAGTAATGGCGTAATGGGATCTTATTATATTTCACGTCTTTTGTAATTTTAGAAAAATCTACTTAGGGGTTATTTCTTTGCAAAGTGGGAATTATTATCACTGATCCAAATGTATAAGCTTAAAACATATTTAATCTGTTGTTAACTGGTTGCTCTCTGTATTACAAACAAATGTAAGCGTCAATTTTAAGGGCACGAATATAGGGCAGGAATTTAATTCGTGTGAAATAAGGCACATTTTTATAATTTTTTTTACAAAGCAGTTAAAAGCTATTTATTTAAACCATTGGTAAATTAAAGTATGATTTTCGAAAAATACTTCAAAACTTTCAAGAAGACCAGAAAAAAACATATCAAATGAATATTATTTTCTAAAATCATTCTTTAACAAATGTTGCATAAATCATAACTTAAACCTATGAATGTTAGACTCGCCTTTTTTGTAATTTATTCCAGCAATAACAAACTTTCACCCCACTAAATTTGTAAGCGTAATAATATGTTATTGATATTCTAGTTTTTTCAGCTTTCATTGGAAAGGATTCTAAAATCAGAAATAATATGAAAACAAATTTATTCCAAGAAAACCAGACATTTTTGCCCATTTTCCAAGCCGCTCAGAAGATACATTGAAGCATCTGATAAAATGAAATTAATTTTCTGATAGATGCAGTTCTAAGCATCCAAATGTACTAATAAAGAACAAAATTTCAAAATATCTTTCACCCCACTCAAACTTGTTCGATCCTAACTCCAATTTTGAGCTTGAAAGATCTTTTCATAAGGTCGAAGTACTTTAATGTCAATTCTTTTTCGATTTCCAAGAGTTCTCAAATGGAAATAATTTCATTCTAGCGTATCTAGTTACAGTTATTAAAGCTGTCGCTAATGAATACTAGTTGCTAATATCAATCCAAGCATGGTCAAGACTCATTCATTTCTTTAATAAAGTTGATTTTTTAACATTCGTATTTGGAAAGTTTAATATGAAAACTTTGTAATAAGGACCTTCTATTCCAAATGTGTTCAGTTCCGAATGGATGGAGACCAATGACATAGTTATAAAAGTGGGATCGAATTGGAAGTAATGTAAAACAAATTGCGTTCTGAAGAATATGTGTCGAGTAATATCAAAGACAAGTAATTATTATTTTTTAATTCGAATTAACTAACCTTCATTTGAAAGTAAGTATAAAATTGTATGAATTGCATAAATGGGATTAAATGAATATGTGACATTAGTGATAAACAAAAAAGTTATTTTTTTGTACATTTGAATTAAAAAGAATGCGAAAATACTTATCAAAAACACTTGTGACATGCGAGTTTTTATTTTGCGAGAAAATAACTTAGAAAAATAATTCAAAATTTTTATTGGACATGGCACTATATTAATAGTATTAAATTCATTTTCATAAATTGTCCGTTGTAAAAATGTAATCATTGCAAAGTTAATTAAAATTTAAATTTGTTCGCAGTTTTAGTTTATACTTTAATAATAAATTGATAACATTTATGTGCTGAATAAATTAAAAGTTTTGTTTTATACATTATGGATCTCAATGTATACAAATCCTATATATATATATGAAATGGAAAAGACTATTAATGCAGACTAATTAAAGTATTTATTTCTATTTATACAAATAAATAAGGTTGCTTATTAGAAACTGTTAGGAATTACTAATCTATGTAGTATGAGTTTAAGAGACTCATTATCTATAAGTCAAATTTACTAAAACTAACTGTGTGAGGAGAAGTTATAAGGAGGTTTTGTCTGTAACTTTGTTCAACATGATTGTTAAATATAATTAGCTCCTTATAATAAAGGTACATTCAGTTACAATTTTAGGTACTTTAAAAAACTTTCAGCTAGGGTTAAGTATTCTTTTCAATGACTAAAATTAATTAACTAGTTTGATTAAGGCTTTAGCATCCTGCATTGTCAACTAGGTTAGCATTTTTCACAGCCATGCGCATACAAAAGAAATTTGCTGTACGATATCATATATCGGCAAACTGAGGACTACCCGCCATTTTAGCCGATTAATTCGGTGACTTCATTAATTTGTGTAATCATCGTTATTAATTCAAAGTTCTCTATCAATTAAATTTGTTAGTATAACCACTTTGTACAGTCAAAAAGATGAATTATGACTCATTGTTCATGATGAGACTAGGGCGTTCCTGCAACAAACATTTTAAACTACATTTACCACATATTTTAGTATTTTATAAAATTAATTGAATATTAAAGTTGATACACAAAACAGTGAAATATAACAGTCAATAAAAACAACTTCTTGAAAATGCATCTTATTTCACTATATTAGATCTCCTATATTTGAACACAATTAAAAAAAAACACAGAATCCTTTCGCATAATTTCGGATTTCTCATCAAATTAAATTATCTCTTCAAAAAATATTAAAAACTAATTTATTAAGGACAATGAATTTCTTTTAAATTATGGAATTTAAGAAAAATATATTCAAAAGTATTTAAAATTATTTCTTAAAAGTATCTTTCTTTGTTATTTAATAAAAATGACCTTAATACTTAAAATTTTAAACTTATTCATTTCACTTTGATATTTTTCTAAAGTCCTAAAAATGCCAGAGTTTGGTTAATGCCATAAAATATTAAACCCCCAAATAAAAAAATTATAGTGTACATTTAACCACAAAAAAATTACAATAACAGTTAATTCTATTCAGACATATAATCATAAACCTAGTTTTGAAAGAAGTATATATTTATCTTTTATGACGAAATCTATTATGTTTAAATAAAGAAAAAATGTTATCAAAATATATGAAAAAAATCCAGTTAAACAATTGCTTTTTTTGCTACATCTGCTATGCATAGCTGCACTTGTTAATCAGTGGCATAAAGCTTTATCAATCACGTTTCTTTTAGAAAAAAAATTAAGTTAAAAAACAAGTACAAATAAATTATAAGCAGTATTATGTCTATTAATAAGTCCTCTAGTATGTTTTAAGCTACAAGAATACTAAATACTAAAAGAATGAGAATCTCAGAACTGCCGTGATTTAGTACAGATAGACAACCAACAATTTTGGAACTTCCGGTGTTAATTTTAAATGAAACAATTAAGATTTTTATTCTATAGTACAAAAAACAAACTTAAATTCTTTTAAAAGTAAATACTAGTAAATAGTCTTATATGAAAACAAAAGTAAACTGCTTACATAGTTTCTACGAATAAAAACTTTATTTAACTTTTATCGATTATAATTAATAGCTTCATATTAAAAATTGTTTTATTTTTGGATAAGACTGATAAGTGGGAGCACTTTCATAAGTATTCAAATCTTATTAATCGAATCCTATTTTCAATACTTTACTATGGATCTTTACAAATAAAATCTTGGCTTAAGGTTTCCGGTGTAAGTAAAATATTAAAATAGGACGCATAATGGTAATCGATTTTCACTCAGCATTTTTTAATCTTTAATTTTCAAAAAAGCGTCTCAACTCAGTGGTTATATATAGGCGATATCTTGGCTAGCATTGCACAACTACTTCAAGCGCGTCTAACAGCAAGCCAAGAGTTGCAAGTAAGTTCATCAATAAATACCGCGGTGCAATAAAAAATCAACATATCAGGGTGTACCACCGTCAGCTGCGCTTTTGAAAAACCCAGATAGCGTCCAAACGACCCTGGAAGCTTTGGGATCTACACATTTGCCTCAAATTTTCGGTGGATCTCCTCTTTTTTGTTGTAATAATTTTTTCTCTTCCCCATTTTACTTTTTAGTACCTTGAACGTTTATTTCTTGCGAGAAAAAAAAATCGATAAAAATAAATCATTGGACGAAATCGGAAACTCGCGCAATGTAGCATGAGAAAGAGGGACATTAAAATGAAATTTATCGAATTTGACTTCTTCTCCCCCTCTCCCATAAGATACTCGAGAATAACCCGGGGCTAGCGCCTTAAATTCAGCGCGTCATAAAAATGATAAACTTTTAATAAAAACTCGCCTGAAAACTCCGCAAGACGCGTCAGAAAGAACTTGTTTTTCATCCTTCAATGAGCGCCTTTTAGATCAAGAAATGTATCGATGTTGAAATCGTATCGAATGCGAGTAATCACTCAGGTTGGAATCGAACTACTTCGAATATCGATAAAAGGTGATAAAAGAGGGAATCTTCATCCTTTGGTTCGAATGCTGGCGCTAAATGGAGTTGACAAGTCATTTCTTTTAGTCACTTCTTATCAGTGCCTTGGAAGGTGCGTCATCCATTTAGGATACATGCAAATAGCTCTTCTCGGCTGAAAATGCTTCTGACGTTTTTAGAGCGTCAAAGGTAGGGTATCTATTTTATCTTTATGAGAAGAGGACATCAATAGTAAACGAAGACGAAAGGTGTTTTTTTTTAACTAAGATATGTTTTGTTTAACGATATAAAAATCGACATTGTCACAGTATTATAGTTTGAAAATTAAATTTTTATATTCTTTATGGATATTAGTTTTCAATGATAACTGACTTCACCAAATTGCGTTACGTTATTGCCGCTAGGCAAAAGTTATTGTTCAAATAAAATTTCACTGAAAATTCCTGTAAGAAAATTTGAATTGCACTGCTGATCACTTACACGTTTTGAAAAGAAAACTTACTTAATCATTCATAGTCAGGATAAGGTATTAAATAAATGAAGCTGCAATCGGGTTTTATTTAATTATATAAACTTACGCACTAGGAATATCAAATTATTGGTAAGTAAGAAATAAAATTACAGCCTGCTTATTCGACCAAAATGACATTATTAATAAAAAAGGAATCAAATAAAGATGTTTAAATATCCAAATATAGACAAAATTTTGAGGCATGCAGCAAATTTATACAATCTTAAAATAGCCCAAACGCTTTTCTGAGCTACAACACATCTAAAAAAATCTAGATTAATGCACGCAAAAATACAGTTATAACTCTCAAAAGATTAAAATGGAGTTGACACGTCATCCATCTAAAGTATACATTACATTCTAATATCTATTCTCTATCTTTGTCAACATATCGCTCAAGTCATAACGTAAAATAGAAATTAACCCTCAACGCCCACATATTTGCTTTCATAAGTGTGAATAAAATATATCCTTATAAAAAAGCATAAAAATTCCCTATGAATATTTGTTTTAATGAGAGGTCCGTTCATTGTGTTAGCGATTATGCTACCTTCAACACATTTCCGCTGAAATGCGTGTAAAACCTTCCACGTATAAAGTAGCTGCACGATATGACACTCCCTAATTATAGCTTAAGTAAAAGTATGAAAGATAAATTGATGATTAGACAAAAATGCATTAATCAGCTGCAGTGAAGGAAAATGTACCGTGGCAGTTTGGTTTTGAAGTTGTTTCAAAATATCAATTATAGTTAAATTTTCTTGGTTTTTTTATAGTTTTTAAAAAGGAATGATAATCTAAAATAGTAGAATGCTTCCCTGTGACTATTTACTTTTTTAAATTATTGAAGTTGTACGCGAAAAATTTGACTGTGTTTAAGTTTTGATTTTTATTTAATAACAAGGACATATACAACAGTAAATGAGTATTTCAACAAAGGTAGTTAGTAAATTCACTTATAATATAACAGTGTCGGATAATAACAACTAGTTTTGTTTAACTAACTTTGAAAACGCCCACACTGTACCGATCAACTTCATTCCTACAAACATTTAACTCACACTGTATCTAAAAATAACTTATTCTTAAAAGATTTCGAAATAAATTACTTATTCCATGAAAAAAAATTGATATAAACTAATGTTTGATCGCGGTAAGTAACCATTAAAGTTTTATCGGGACATACAAAAAAACTACTTAGGAAACTAAAAAAAATGCATGGAACAAATTTCGTGTTAAGGCATAAAAATTTCATAGTAATAACAGTTATATGCACTTCGTCTTACTAAATCCTAATTCCAAATTAGCCACTAACCATTTCCATATGTAATGATATTACGTGGGAATCGACTTGAAAATTCGACACGTTAGTTTGATAAAGCGTCAAAGAATGATATTTTTGGACAGAAATTGGCTGGATATTTGTGTACAAAGCGTTAAAAATACTCATTTAAATAAAAACAGAATTTGCCGAGATTTTTGAACTAAAAAGAAGGCGAGGTATCAATGCCTTTTTAAAGAATTGGGTAACCAACCTGTTGTTAGACAGGGTGCAAAATTCAGAGTTAGGAACGAGAATAGTACGGCCCATGTATGTGCGCAGTAATGCACAAAAGAAGCAGGCTAGGGCGGTGCATATTGGGATACCTCAGTGCCAGTATGTTATGCGCAGTAGCTCGAAAAATCTGACAGCCCTGTTTCAAACCATTTGAACTGATAGCCCCCTCTACTCCCCCTTTCTAACTCTATGGTAAAACTAGTATTTCTGACTTGAATATAAATCTTACAAACATGCATAATAAACGCATAGTTTAAGTCTAAAGGTCCAAAATCATGACGCCTCTTCAGGTTCAGTATGCTGACAGCCCAAGTGTCGACATCGTCACTTGACCGGCATTCAAAACGAAGAGGCGTACGTGTGTTATTCAGAATCTACATCTAAGAGTTAAGAAATGCAACAACTATCAAAAAGTACCTAAATGTAAGAAAAAACACGATAAAATTGCATGGTTTAACATCAATAGAGACTTTGGCTGTAATTTATGCATCCAAATCATTTATTCAGCATTCGTGACGTGTAAATTATTACACTCTCAGAAATAACACTTTCATTTTTGACAATTCATGAATCCTCAAGCCTCATTTCGTTAATTTTGAGAATTGTTTCGTCAAACTATCACGTGACTTTTGAGTAAACGCGAATCCTCACTTTTACGATCGTGATTTGACGATTCTGTATCTTGATTTTGAGGAAACTGAATCTCATTGTTGTACTCACATACTCAAAAATGACGAAATATTTCTTTTGATTAGACGATATTCAAATCCTCATGAAATAACGATTCAAATTTCCTCACTTTGAGGAAGCGAAAACTCGGAGCATTTGCCAGTAACGGAAACGTCAAAATTAAGGAAAATTTTGTCGTTTTTGAGCATTCATTTTTAGAGGGTAAAGAAAGGTCAAAGAAACCTCATTAATTTTTGACTTTGCGAATAACGTTGTCAAACCAAAACATAGATTTAGCAATATATTAGGTTTAATTTGTTTTTGCCAAAGTCAATCTCTCTCTTCATTCCTCAACTACTAATTGGGAGATAAAACCTCAAAGTCCTCATTTAATGGCTTGGAATAACAGGGTCCATTCAGGAATGTCTCTTAAAGAATCCTTTTAATGCAATGGGTATAACACTCACTCCATTAAAATTCTTCTCATTGGCATAAAAAAAGTTCTTTATTTTTGGAATAAGTTCCAAATTTATTGAGCACCATTTACAGCTCACAAAACTCTCGAATTCTTTCATAACATTTATTTTTACCAGCTTATGATATTTTTTGCTCTTCTGTGATTCAATTAATTCGTAATATGTAAATTGGAGCTATAGCGGAATAAAACCAAAATGTATGACTTTTAATATTTAAATGTCCTGGATGTAGAATTAATCAGCATTTAGATAAAATATAAAGGCACCATAAATGGATAATCAATGTTGTTTTTTCTCTTTTAAAGTTTAAGAGTAGAATTTTCACACACATAAACTTTGATTCGCATATGTATTTCCTGATTTCCGTGATTTAAAAAAGTGTAACCTACATCAGTTGAAACACTATATAACTTTTTTGTAATGAAGTATGCTTCAAAGTTCTTAATTTGGTTTTATATTTAATCTTTTATGGTTCATAAAAGCTAAAAATTAATTTTTAAATTCATTATTCGTATTTAAAAAGTATCCAAATTATTTTTTAAAAGTTCTAGAAATTTGATTTTCATTCATCTATTATACTACTTAATATTACATAAAAGGAAAATAATTTCAGACTTGAATTCTAAAAATCCAAATGCAAGTGTAATAAATCAAACTTCATGCGGTTTGATTAAAAAACTATAGACCAATTTCCTTAAATAGATGGAATGTTTAAGATATAATTAAATAAAAGGAACAGTGCCATTAATCGGAATTTAAACTTGTATTTGTACAATGTACTATTTTATTTTAAAAGCAATTGTCAAGATTGCATTTAAAGAAAACCTGTATAAATGAATGTCTTTTTAATAGTTTAAAGGTGAAAATAAGTTAATAATCAGATTTCTCTATAATTAAATAACAAACTAATCAGGTATCACAAAATACACACATAATACTCATCGGATATCAAATGCGTATATTTGGTGAAATTTAAGTATTCCGAATTATAAAAATTTCATTTATACTTCTTTTTTAAACTTGCAAGTATTGTGTTACATTAATTCAACTTCACTTAATTTTAGTAGCACAGTGAATAATGTAAGAAGTCAAAGATAAAGATTGAATTTTATATTAAAAAAATGAAACAAAATACTTGTAAAACAACAAATAAGTCTGGGGAATTTATTTTTACTAAAGATCTATTCAAAACTATCATTTTTTTTTTAACTAAATTCCTTTAAAAGCCAACAAAAACTGCATTTCAAAAGAGATTCATTGATAAAATAAACGTTGAATTTAAAAAACAGATTTTCTTTCAAAGAATTTAATTCGGAGAGAAAATCTTTCATTAAGAAAAATATTTTAAAACTTTGCCATTTTTTAAAATTTATTGCACTTAGATTCATTAAATAAAAGAAATAATAAACAAGAATTTAAATTATCTAAGTTTTTTTTCTTTAAACAAAAACTTATGGCGAGGAGGTAAAAAGAAGCTAGTTCATTATTAAATTTATACTCAAATAAAATACAATTTACAATAATCTAGAGATTCATTTTAATTGCAAAACCCACTTACCGGAAATGCCATCATATGTCCACCAATCATCCCAATTTCCAATAGCACCTGAAAATAAAATATGCATAATTAAAATTTGTTATATTTGTGCACGGTTTTATAAACACTAACGAATACAAATGAATGTGTAAATTTGTTTTACTATGTATCAAAATGTGTATTGTAAAATATATAATTTTATTGAAAATGTGTCAATATAACTACTTTTATAAGTACAAATTCCAAATTTTTAACTTGTGTCTCATGCCCTCAAGTTCTAATTATGGAAAGAAAACACAGCGTATAAAAAGTTATGAGGGTAATTTAACAAGATTTACTTTTAATGCCCATTATAGTAATTAGATAAAGTTAGGTTGGTTTTTGAAATTTGTTTAGGGGCAGGTGGGGTAAAATAAGTCACGGGGTAACAAGTCAGTTTTAAAAAAAAAATTAAAAAACAAACGAAACAACTTTTTCTCCTCCTGATGCCAGTTTTATATTTGATTGACACTGTTCATTTAATATGCAAAAACTAACTGTAACTCTACTGTACAGTTACATTTTTTTTGCCATTAAGCGTTTTAATTTGTGATACTTTAAATTCTGGTTGTAGAAAACTTTTGCTTTAAGAAAACTTAGAAGTACGTGTACATAAATTTTTATCTTATTGCATTCAGATGCTGGTCAAGAATAACTTCAGGAAGCTTCAAAGTATTAAAAATTAAAAAATAAATTTTTGGAGTAAAAAGATTCGAGTGGGGTAAAATTGGTCTTATTATAGTTATGGCTAAGTGCACATTATGCAACTAACAATTTTTAGTTTTTTTTTAAATCACTTTCTGATTACTATTCTTATGAAATGCTTAATTTAATATTAGTTTGTCACTCTTTTACTCATAAATGACTGAGAAATTGAAACTAATTGTTCCTTTCATTATTGAAAACTAACTTCTTTAAATAGACAACACCAAAAATGTAAGAATGTAAAAGAAATCTGGAAAACGGAGAAGAAATTGAATCATTACAAACGAAAACAACTAAATTATGCTAAGAAAAATTTGACAATTTCAATTCACTGCAAATAAGAAAGTGGGTCCAGGTCGAGTTTTTGGGGATAAAACCAAGAAGTTATATCTGGGTATTCTTTAACAAATTGAAATGGACATGTACACATCCATATTTTCCAAGAGCAAAAGTTCTTATTTCATTTTCTCTTAAAGAGATGTTTCATATGGAGATTCTTCTCAAATTGTAAAAGTTCTTGCTGACCCAGGATTGATCCTCAGGGTATTAGTTCTGGTGAAGATTTATATCATCTTACCTTATTACTCTCTAAACAATGTAAGCAATTCAATAAATTGTGCAATTGAAGTTTTTTTTTAAAGCATGACATTTTACCACAACAGATACCCCACTCCATGGGGTGAAATAGGTCAAAAACATCCCTTTTTCGAACACAATTATCAACATCAAAAGCTTTTTTTAGAGAAATTTTACTTTAAATGTTATAAGAAAAGTTGTATTTGCATATCCTTAATATTTTTATACCGGTTGATTTGATATTTTTATTGCTTTGGAGGTGCGAATGCAAAACATGCTGTTTTTTTTAACTATTTTGCCCCACCTGATCCTATTTACATAATAGGGTAGACTGACCAGTGAGTGAACAGGCCCCAGTGAATGAACATTTGGAAAATATAATTAAAAAATAAGGATTGAAAATCATTCCACTAGATGGATTGGCAACACTGACTTCATCCCATGTAGTAGGAAGCTATCTGACAAAGGTTGGTTGTCCTGGTCATTATATCCTGGTGTTCATTCACTGGCGAATGTGACTTCTTAAACGTTCATTCACTGGTTAGTCTACTTTGCTATTTCTTAAACTAATTGAGGCAGTGTAACTATAAACTATTAGTTTTAAAATAAACTTAGTTTACTACCATAAATTCCTTTCCATTTAAGATATCAGTTTATGGAAATAAAATATTAAATAAAAAAATTTAAAATAATCGGTTTTACTAAAATTTTAACCCGTAAAATAGAAAAAAATTATTCTAAAGATTTTTTTAAGGAAATTTTGCCATTATATTTGAACGAACATGTGAAATTTAAATTGCAATTTAGAAATAAAGTTTTAAGAAAAAAACTACATATTTTCTAAAATATTAAAGATTTTATGCGACAGTATTTTCAGAAAAAATAATCCTAAACAAGCGTCACATGATTTCATAACGAAAATACTTTAAGACTCACTTATATTTAATACCAGATAAAACCGATCTGAGCTGAAAATTGCCCTAAGTAAAACCCTACTATTCGACAGGTGGATGAATTTTTTTTTTAATTTAATCCCGAAACTTACCCAATTTCCCCAAAACACTTAACGAAATCCTCGATCCTTAGAAATATCCAGACAATATAATTTTACAAATCCATAGATATACAATTCCCTTCAAAACTTTTAAACTTATAAATAGCCTAAACCTTTCGGCTCATAAACTACTGAAGTACAGAATGTCATATGAAGGCGTAAACATTTTCTTTTGAAGTGCCTTCGATTATTCAACAACATGTCAACCCACAGCGAGGCTTGGGGACCACAGATTGTTAATATTGTATAGCGAGAAGGGTTTTCACGTCCATAGTAATTGACGCGTTTGTTTACACAGATGGTCTCGGGACATTGCAGAGATCTGCACCTTACGGATGAATCTATTAAAAGTTTAGCAATAGCGACGGCAAACTGGATATAGTTAGTGTTATATTTATCGTTCAATAAGTATTCATAAAATGATAAGAAATATGCGAGTGTATAATATGATTTTATTAAATATTAATTTAATAAAGTAGTGAATGAAATTATCAGATGTTATAATGCAATCAGAGACAAGCATCGCTGTTAACAGCTTGTGTTCTTTGTTTCATAGCGGAAGTATTATTTGTTTCATCAAATGGAGGGCCAATTAAATTATGATTTACTGCTTAAAGGTTTAAAAAAAACCACACTCACTTAATGGTTTAAAAAAAATAAAACGTTTAATTCCAGTTATTAACACGCCGTACCAACTTTTTCATACATATAGTATAACCGCATGTATAAAAATTACATAAATTCACCAAAACTCTAAAGAAGGAGCTACAAGTTATATATGTTCACCTCAGTTTCTAAACTAAAAATTTAAAGCCACTATTAAAACTTGAAAGACTCAAATAAATCTTATACAAGAAAACCTTATATTTTTATCTGAATTACTATACTTCTCTTTTCTTTCAAACACCACGTTTAAATTTCAGCTCAAACTCTGAGATGACGTAAGCAAGCAGCTTGGTTTGCACAAAAAACTATTCCTTTTCAAAGAAGAAAAACCTTTAGATAATATTCCCTATAACAGTATAGTTTTAACCCCAATAACCTATTTTTACTCTTAAGGAGCAACGAAAATATGTTCCACGATACATTTTTACGCGAAAAAAAGGGGAAAGTTGGACCGACTTAGTTACATATATGTACTTTATTCTAAAAAGAATTTCTACGCGCCCGTGGATATATTCATATTAGTATAAATGCCTATTTGTAAAAGATTTAACCATTGCAGCTTTTCTCGGAATTGCTTTTCCGATATACAACTGAAGTTCAGGCACTTGAGTATTGAATTGGAGCTTTTGAAGAGCTTCGGCAAACTAAAGCAAGGCTAGTTGTGGAAGGAATTCGGAAATAAATGAAATTTCTTGGCATGAGGTAGTGCTTTGTTTCAGGTGGGTTTTTATGTGGATATTTTATATAAGAGGAAAACTAAAGAACAAAAGGGGATTTGTCTCAAAGCTAGTTTTTATAGAAAAGAGGCAAATATTCAAACTAGGATTAAACTTGATTTTAACATGAAAGTTCGATTCAAACTAAACTGTTACACATATAAGAGATTGCAGCAAATGCTTAAACTCTAATAAAAAGTAAAATTAGAAATAATAATGTAGTTAATGTAAATAATGAGCCTACTTAAATTGACTTTAAGTTACAATTTTAATTGGATTGTCACATATTTAATTTGAGTCTCGTAAAATCATGAAACACTTTAAATTAAATTCCTATCATTTCATAAAATAATTGTTTAGCAATATAATCATAGAAATTTTCTCATTTCATTTACGAGAAGAGCAAATGCAATGACCACTCTAAAATTTATTCATTGCCAAATAACAGAAGTAAAATAAAAGCTATTGTAGAGCATTAATTATATTTAATATATCATAAGTAAACGAATATTTTCTTCAACTCAATAAAGCATTTTAATGAGAACATAGCCCGAGGAAATTTTTTTAAAAATTCTCTTTTGTATACTTAAAAGGAAATATATTTGAAAATCCAACTCCATTCATAAAATTAAACTCGAAAAATTTCCTTTTCAATGAACGATTCGAGGATTTTCCTAAGTGCCGAACAAAAACAAAACCTTTGTTAGTGATCTTCTTCCTTGACACCCCGAGACACTAAGCCATCTTAACCGTCTCCCCCGGTGACAAGGAAAGGAATGCCCGCTCTCGCCCCCATCCCTTTATGTCTCGACACAGAAACAACACAATGGAAGCCGAACGTTTCAATTACTCGGGTTCCCGAAGTCCTTGTATCGTGGTTACGAGTCAGCTCAAAAATGCAGGCGTATCGCGGAATTCGCTGAACGTGACTGGTAGATAATTAGTGAGGGTTCTGCGCCCGGAGCTGGGAGGAGGGACGAGAAAACTGCAAATTTGTACCTCGAGGTTTGGTTCATTTCTCAAATAGATTACAAAAATGTATCTCATTGAAGTTCTGTTCTGGAGCAAGGAAGAGAGATAATTAAATGATCAAAAGACAAACACGTGAGTAAAAGGGTTCCTGCAAGAAAGGTCTAAGTTATTGGGGTAGGCGTAGGTCGTATAAAATGGCAAAAGTTCTTTTTTCAGCCAATCGATTGAAGGCTCATAAAAACAATAAGTTAAAAGGGAAATAAAAAAGATCCCGCACTTTTTTTAATGTGTTACAGAAACAGTTTATAATATGCGAGTTAGCAAATGTATTTTATTAAAAAAAATATTTTTAATACATTGCCGAGTATTTTATAACATTACAGAGAAAGCATTTGTACTACCAATCCTCCTTGTTTTTTTTATTCAAACAAACTTTACAGTCACTTTTAATATAGATATTAGTTCAATTAAGTAATATTTAAGCGTAAGTTATGGGAAAATAGTTAAGCACCAAACGTACTTTTTTTTGGGGGGGGGGGGTACTTTAGATGGACCCAAACCTTAAATTTCACACTAAATACCAATTAAATTAACTGAGTACAGCATTTTTCGACCGGCGGTCAGGTGGCGCTGATTTAAAATTATGAGACTGAATTTGGAATTTCATCGAAAAAAATGCGTTGAACTGTATCAATGCCAGCAACTACTTAAAAACAATGTCATTTTTATACAAATAACGAATAGTACAAGTCAGCCGCTTCGGTATCGACAATTTTGAAGAGCTTGAACATTCTATTCAATACCCGCACGATTGTGCGAGCCCGGTCGGAAAGGGTTATGGGAGAATGGGGGCTATTGGGACGAGGGGCCTAAAGTGGGGGAAAATGTACTTTTTTACAAATATTTCTACACTACAGCATCGTAACAGCTAGATTTCAGAATTTAACAACCAACGATTGGCCTTTTAAAGCATGTGTTGAAGGGGAGCGAAGATTAGTTTTGGAGAATCCAAAGTCAGTTAAAAGTATCTTTTTTCACTTTTGAAGTATTAAATAAAAACTTTCTATGAATTAAACTATAGTTTTTGATAGATTACGTATCATAGATTAAGATATTACATGTCAAATACAGTGGTGAAATACACGTGCTTCTGTGAGTGGTGAAATACACGTGCTTCTGTGTTGGATCATTTATAAAAAACAACACTGGAGTCTAATGGGACATTAATAAACCTAGCTTTGTATTATTTATCTTGAAGAATATATATATAAATCTCTAATACCTTTTTCAATCAAGTTGCCATAAACTTTTTTTAAACTTTAATTAAAAACTTTTTTTTATTTTAAAACTTTTTTCGTCGCATAATGAGTAAAAATTCAAGTAGCTTTATTGGTGACATTTTTCCACCTGCAATTTCAAAAAAAATTAAATCTGAATAGAAATTGGTGAAAATAACAGGTAAATACAGTTATAAAATTCTACTAAATAAAATAACGAAGAGGTTTTTTTATACAATATTCTTATTTGTAAAAATAATTCAAATTTAAAATTAACTTTTTTAAATTTTGCTAATGTTAACTGTATTATTACATTGTTTTCGATGAACATATCGAAAATGTTTCTTTAACTGTTCGTTATTTTTTATAAACATTATGCTAATATTGTATAAAAAGTTTCCACAAAAATCACATTTTTTTCCAAATTATTCAATTTTTTTAATTAATGTAAAATTAGCAGTTGAAATGTGTTATTTTACTCAATTCAACTACAAAAAGGTACTTTAATTGTATAATTAATTTCAATTTAGTAACGAGAAATAAAAATGAGTGTCTTAATGAGTCAGTTTTGTTAGAAGGATCAATAAAAATATAAATAATTTATAGCATGTGCTTCCAAAATACAACTTTTAATTTAAACCGGAAACTAAATTATTGTTTTGACTAAGACTATTAAAATCCAGACACTAGACTCAACCTTGCACTTAGGAAACCTCTGTTTATCTGTCTGGCTGAACTTTAAAGATCTTGTAGTTTTGAACACCTCATTGTTATGCAAATTACTGCACAATGTCGCAAAGGGAATCGGAGCAATTTATAAGACCACAATTGGAAAAAGCAAGTCATGAATGAAATTTCAATTTGCCATATTAAATAATGATGAATACATTATTTTTAAGCAATAAGGAAGGATAAAGTAAACTCCTTAATTTTAGAAAAATTACATTGTTGCTATTTTTATTTTAAAAAGAAATAGCATTTTGTTTATCAATAAAGTTTTATTATAAAGGTTTTACAAAGTATTCCATCCTTATGATTAATACTTTTGGTTTAATTTAAAATTCAAAATAGAATGGATAAGACATTTAATACAGTATTTTTAATATCCTTAAGTTATTGTCATTCTGCTAAGTAAATGCAATCAGGAAGTTGCATAATTGTTTTATACCAAAATTTATCGTTTTTCAAAAACAAATATTTTTTAATATATAAGACAGCCATATTTTAAACAAGATAAATGTGTAAATTGTTTGCATAAATATTTTCACATATGATTCTAATAATAAATATTATTTATTAAGGAGAAAAGTAATATACAATCATACAAATATTATTCTAATAATTAACGAATTAGAAAATACAATGTAGCCAACTATTAAATACTAATATATCAAAATATCACATAACTACTTTAAGACACGTGTTACCAATTGCATAAGCACAAAAATCAATCCCTAAACCAGAAAGGATTTCAAAATATTGTGAAATGTGAAACACAAAGTTAAATTATTCATCAAACTTGTATCAGAGTCAGCTTGATGTTTGTTGTTGGGGAAATGTCAGATGAGCTTTCCGATATTTAACTCTAATACGCATAACTTGACTCATGTTATACTATCATTGAATCTTAGGAATTCCAAAATCGAGAACAAAAGCTGGTTCTAGCAAATCAATAGCTTGTCGGTATTGATTCCCTTTACATACTTAAGCACCTAAACCTTCAAAGAATCGGTTTGCGAGCCAATGTCATCTGCAATTCCTTCCCTCTCCGAAAAAGCATCTATATAATAAATGATATTTTTGTGGAAATGGGGTACAAAGTACGATGTCCCCCAAACATGCTACAAAAGACGGAAACTTAAGAGAGTCGGGAAAATCGCCATTCCCCCGGTCGTCCTGTCACGTGTTAAACAAGCTAAGCAAAAAAGAAAGAGACCGTAAAGACATCGAAGAAAAATTGTTATTTCCCTCCCTGAAAGAACAAAAGTCTGCTGATGCACGAGAACATGATGAAGCTGGGCCGAAAACGGATCGTTTTGCCATCAAAAAGAAGGACAGATCTGATGGAGTGAAATAATTCGGAAGGTCAAGAAAAGGTGTCAACCTTAGAGAATGACGCAGAAGAGAAATACCTATACTATGATGTGCGGGGATTCGTGATTTCAGAAAAATAACATTTGGAGGTAAAATGTATTTTTCTTTTAAAATATGTAAAAAGGTACAGCATTTATAATTGAATGATGAAAAACTATTTAGTTTATAAAATATAAATTTCTTTAGATATACCTAAAGCGTATACACGTACACATTTATTATTAGATGAAATTCGTGCCCTAAAGGTCACAGATGTTTATGGTAATTTATTTTCATTGCAAAAGGGTAAAGGATACTTTACTATTAAACTTTCGATGTTCTTACTTAACCCTAGAGGACTCACAGCTGTCAAATACTAAATTTACAAATTCAATTATGTAGTAAAAAACACATTTAACCCATTATAGAGATAATTTCGCTAGCATGGCGACATATTTGTTAAAAAAAATGGAGATTTTCGCAAAAGTCCATATTACAACTCTATAGCGCAATGACTTCCAGAAAACTAACCAGCATATAAAATGCCCATCTGGTATATATATATATATATTGAATCGTTGAGACAAGCACTGAACATTCATTTTTATTATTAAAGACTTTCACTGTTGCTACTTCGTCAAACGCACGAGAAACTTTATTTAAAATGCAAATAAAACTTTAAGGAAGGAATATTAATTTTTGTGATATAAACTAGTTTCAAATGCCGTCAGAGTTACATTACAATAAAGTTAATTTGATGGTTCATTACATGCATACCTAAGAAAGCGGCAGAGCAAGTACTATTTTTTACATAAATATTCTGGAAATCTTTAATTTACTGTTCATTGGGGTGCAATTGTATATAGCCGTCAAAATATGAAATTAGTTTTTTTTTGTTCGAAAATTGTGTATTCTTAATCAAAAGAAAATTAAAGAAAAGGTGTTATAAGTTTTGCTTCTATTTTTATAACAAGCAATTTCACGAAACTTTTATTCCTTAAACTAAATTAATTTAACATTCGAAAGAGAAAAATAATTCAATTTGGAAAAGAAAGTAAATGAAAATAGGCAATTATGGTGACTAAAAAAAGCAGTTTGAATTAGAACTTTATAACTATATTCTGTGGTTTTTTTAAAAAAATTTTAGGGTTTATGTATCGTTTATAGAAGCTGTTGTAGCTGGCAATTATTATTCTACGGCATGATGAAAGAATGATACAAAAACTACCCTCCCCCCCCCGTCCCCACTCGGAAGTGAATTATTAATTCGTATACGTATTTTTTGATATTATTAAATTTTAATATTCCTCATAGGCATGCAGTAAATTTGTAGGTTTTTTTTTTCAACATATAAATGTAAATTTAATTTATTTCAAATTGTTATTTAAATAAGCAAAAGGTAACCAAGTTAAATCGGTTAAACTTGAAATCTAAGAACTATACACGTGTTCGAAAAGGAATACTAAATGTCGAATGTTAAATAGTGTCGGAAACTGTGTAGTATTATTGCAGTAACACGTAGTAATGTTGTGACTAAGTTTTCGACAGGGAACAGCACTGGCATTTTTATACATTTCCATTATAAAAAAAATTAAACTATTCACCTAAATTCAAGTTTGACTTTATTGAACAAAAAATGTGTTCCTAAATATAAACATAAAAACCCTAAGAACATCTAATGCAAAGGCGCAAAAAATATACGAGGAATTAAAAAATTCAAGTTGGCAGAGAATCACCCATATATTTATGCATATAGCGAAAAAAATCTCTTTCTATCAAGGGAAATCTTTCAAATGGTACACAACGAGTCTCAAATGTACTTTAAATGAATCCATAATAATTACTTTTCAGTGATTGTTAGAAAAAATACCAGTTACATTAAATAAATTTAGTTTTTTTTTAGCTATTTGATAATTACTATGCGGATTACTGATCTATTGCACAAACGATATGACGATTTTTTTTTCAAAATCTCAAAGCATCTGAATAAATATGAGATTAACTTTGATTTACACTTATGTAAACTCAGTCCAGAAATACAATACTTTTCTGCAACAGAAAAGGAATTTCATTCTTTAAAATAAAGTGTAAAAATTCTCATTATTTTATGTTCTAAAAATTTATAGTAAGAGGAATCTAAAACTATTTTAAAATAATATAGTTAATACTTTATTTAAACTGTAAGTTAATGGTAAGCTGAGATAATTATGATTAAAAAAAGATTAAAAATGCTAAAAATAATTTTTTAAAAGTTTAAAAATTATATTATGTATTTTAAAAACTATGAAGGAATCATTTATAATTGGCTAGACATACATTTTAAAAAATGTTGCGAATGTCTTGTTTCTCGTTACACTGCTAAAAATCATACTATCAAATATGCAAATAGAGAGAAAGTATTCCAGATAAATTCATTTATATTTTTTAAAAGTTACTTTGTGTTCTTTATAGAATTCGGAAAGTAACATATCTTCCATATTTATTACCACCGTCTTTAAATGGTTTATTGTTCCTTTCTTTCAGTTTCAGCGATTTAATCTGCCTGCCCTATACCGTTACTGAAAAATTGGCAAGATACCCTTCCCCTCTTTTACTCTGAAAAGCGAGGGCTTAGGCGGGATTAAAACAATTTCTTTTCTCCTGAAAAATAGCAGTTTTTGTCAAAATAGAGGATTTGGAAAAAAAAGCTAACGATTCGCTCTTTAAGTTCAACGTATGCTTGTAGATAAATATTTAGATTTACGTATAAAGGGGACTAGAGAGATAATTGCTGAGAAAACACTAAGGATATAAATCGCACTTTATTGGAGATTTTCTTTTTGTATGTGTGTGGTAATCCTTTTAAGAAAGGGAAAACCTTTGCATTATTTTCGATTGCTATATAATGGCAAAATTAAGAATTATAAAAGAAGTTTTTAATTAAAGTAACGTGAATTAATTTTCGGTATTATACATAATTGCATTTTTACATAACAAGTTGAGGCATTAACTCCTAAAATTGAAAAGGGTATGAAATATGCGATTATGAATGCTATTTTTGCCTAAACGACTTTTATTAAAGATATTTTAAAATCTGGTTTATTTTTTGAAATACACAAGGTATAAAATCAAATATCAGTTGTACAAATAATCATCCCAGTTTACACTCTTAAAACAAAAGAGTGAAATCCACTCCAGTTGGAGAAGTGCATTTTCGAAACCGTAAAGGCATGCATATTTACTCAGATTGAGTTAAAATCACTCGTTTGGAGTGATCCTGTCGGAGGTTTAACACACAAAGGATCCACTCCAAAAGGAGAAGTGCATTTTCCAGTCTGGAGGAGTGAAATCCACTCAGACTGAGTTAAATTAGGAGTGTTTATTTTAAGAGTGTATATACATTTAATTTTTAAAAATAAAAGCAATTTCTTAAATGTTACATGGGTGCCCGTTTTCGTAGCATTACACGCGTTGAACAAAAATGAACCATTCCATTTCGCATTTGCTCCCGAAATCAACTCAAAGCGAAATATAACCATTCCTGGAATCGTATGCCATTTCTTAAAGACTTCTACGGAAGTTTCAAGTGGCGAAGAATAAATTATCATCGAATTTAAAACTCTTCTTACGAGAATTTCCCGCAAAGGGCTTCAACACGGTTGAAAGCAAACAAGAAACGAAAAAGAGACCTCAACTGTAATTGACGTTTAGATCCTTCCGTTCATAGCAAAGAAGAATGGTTAACGCATGAAAGATATTTCGGAAACATTTCATAGTGGTGGTTGGACAAAGCCTTATCTGACATTTATAGGGTAGACTTAAAAGTGAGTGAACAGGCCCCAATGAATGAACATTTGGTAAATACTTTAAAAAAAATAAGGATTGAAAATCATTCCACTGGATGGATTGGTAACACTGACTTCCTCCCATCTAGTAGGAAGCTATCTGACATATGATTGGCTGTCCTGATCATTATGGTGTTTATTCACTGACGAACGCAGAACCTTAAGCGTTAATTCACTGGTTAGTCTACCCTAGGCTGCTCAATTTACGGTTTAGTAAGGCTGCTACAGGTCAGGATGGTTTGAAATAAGATAGAAACACTCGTGAAAAGATGAAAAATCG
Source organism: Hylyphantes graminicola (assembly GCA_023701765.1). NCBI lineage: Eukaryota > Metazoa > Arthropoda > Arachnida > Araneae > Linyphiidae > Hylyphantes > Hylyphantes graminicola. The sequence goes on along the minus strand of CM043123.1, from coordinate 22,840,120 downwards.
TTTGAAACAAATAAATTTTGAAATATATTTATGGAGTAATTAAGTGGTTGAGAAATTGAGTAAGACCAAATGTCAACTATAAATACAGTTTTTTATCAAGTCAAATATGTATCCATTAATGGCATTTTTCCCAAGATAACACTTATGTAACAATTGACTCTTTTAAAGTTACTAAATTACTGCAAAATTACTTTGATTGCTAATAATTGCTTGATAACTTTGGAAAACAAGAATTTCGCACCCCCTTCCGTAACCGTGTATTAATTAAATTATTAAATTTCGAATCAATCTCTCACGAGGTTCTCGGTTTTACCTCAACATCAGATCAAATAACTAACTAATCACGTCTTAAGTTAAATACAATTTTAAATCTGTCCCCTTCGAACTAAAAAAAGCTTATTTACAGAACCAAAATGCAATAGTATTTTTGCAGAAAAACCGTTACTCAACCAAGCCACCATTACAATTTTCAATTTTAAAACGAGTTTGTCAGGCGAATACCAAGTGAACACAAACTCTTGATGCTAAAATATGTCCATTTGAAAACAATTTAACCCTTTAACTTCTAAAATGGCCCGGACAGCCGTACTAGTAAGGATTCGTTAGTGCTATTCCTATAACAAATTAAGCGGCAACAAAGTGCTTACGTAGCGAAAGTGTTCAAGAATGGCCATTTGGAGCCTACTTTAGAGAATAGGATCCAATCTATTTACATATTGTGCAAAAAGAAACCAATTACAAGGTTGCCAAACCTCTACAGCATTTTGCGAAAGAAGCGAGTAAGCTAGCGTGGGGAAAACGATTCGGCTGCAAAAAGATCTGATGAAAATGCTGTTTACCGGAACATATTTTGAGAGGTGGAATTAAATGGCTGGCATGTGTTCTTTCTCACGTAAGAGGCAAATTAATTAGAGATGTTGCTCACAATCAGCACGATGCCCGGATGGGAAATAAAAAATATGTTTCGGTTGTATTTTAATTCGGAATATACAAAGCTGGTAAAATTCGAAAGAATCTGTAGTCGGCAGAAATATCGGTGCCAAAAAGGCTTAATTTCGTAATTTAGTTTTAATTAGGTGCAGTTTTAGATTTAATATCAAATTTTTTATCTTGACATTGTCCTTGAGTGAAATTAATTTTGCGATATTATTTTAAAGTTAGAAAAATGGTATTAAGAAAATCTGTTTTGGAGTTCCACAAGAGGAAATCAAAACAAATGATTTAAATTGTAGGATAAAACCCACAAAAATGACGTTTCAAGTTTAAATATATCATGATTTCTAACTTACATTTTAATATATTTTAAATTTATACATTATTATATCTTTATTATTATATCTCATTAGTAGATAAGTAGTTACAAATCATTAAGCACATTACATAAATAATTAAATTTTGAAAAAGATAATGGCAATGTTTCATTAAGCTTTATTTTTGTATTTTTTATACAATACGAAAAGTTACTGTTAAAATTTAATTACTCAGACACTACTTTTAAAAATTTGCATTTTTGTGATTATTTAACTTGAACACGTCATTTAAATTGCTTATCTGCATCCATAATGTAAACAAATAAAAACATACCCACAGTTTAGAACACCCCGTAGATAAGAAATTGAGGAATCTGCTGTGAATAAATATTGCGCATTACGTCTTGGTACAATGATAACAGAACCCCATCCTTTCTTAAGTAAGTTATTCCCGAGAACGACGTTGTGTTCGGGAGCACTAAAAATAAGACTTGGTTTTTGTGGTTGAATAATTCTTACGCGACTTACCTTAAGCTAATAGGAGGAGCCAGCGCGATAAAAGTCAATTTTGACAAGGGCTAAAAAAGCCATTTGGATTTTTCACACGTTTTCGCTGTGCTATCACAAGCCCCATTCCGGGACATGGTTTACAAAACTAAGGTGGTAAAAAAGTCTCTTAAGGTCTTTGGAAGTCGGGTAGCGACTCTAATTAATCTCTCGAATTATTTACATTTACAGATCGACTAGTTGGTGTAACACTAATTCAACTGACATGCGCTTGATTTTGAGTTTTATAGTTATTCGTGGTTAAATAATAAAATGTGGACAATACCAATGCTATAAAGTGCCCTAGGTTATGCTCCAGAACATAATTGAAACAGAAATATTTTTCAGGAGTTAATTACCAAAACTTGTAATGTAACTTATTCCTAAAGATACATTTTTGGAAATGCGTTTAAATATTTAAAGATATTTCGTTAATAAAAGAATTCACCAATCATTTATCGTTCTTTTAAAATATCTTTAAATTTATAATATATACTTTTGTAATGACCTTTTTTTTAAAGAACACGGGAGAAATTTGATGAAAGGATATCCAAAAAATATAGATGCCTATACTAAAAATTAACTATTACTTAAGTTTTCCGAAAATGGCTATGATTTGCTATTGGAAAACACTTTAACGAAAATATCAATTACAACTTCATCGAACCAAGGACACTAGCTGGACATACAGGAGCAACAAGGAAAAAGTTGGGCTTAGGTAAGAATTTAAATAACGCTCAAAAAGGGTGGAACTTTTTTATGGCCCATTAAGGTATTTATTTTAGGAACTCCGTTATGCGTTAATTAAGCTGCAAAATGGTAGGTTTAGATCTTTTTTAACAGGTTTTCGCTTGCTACTTTGCGTCAAGTTTACGAAATGGGTTGTTTTTATAATGTGAAAGATTGGTTTTTAACTAAACTGTTTGAAATGTTATTTGTATTAATATACGTAATTTGAATGCTCAGCCTTAAGCCAGGCTCGTTTTGATACAATATATGTTAGCTCAGACATTTAACAAATTAGATTTTTTTTTAAATAGGAAATTTTGTAAACATTAGTCTAAATATATTTTGTTATAATATTTTTTGTTTATATGTATTCTGCATGACTACACAAAATTTATTGGTTTACAACAAAAATATCAATATAAACTCTTGAAGAGACTATAACATAGGTTTAAAGTAAAACGTTATTTTGCAGATTTATCAAATTTATACAATATTTTAAAAGTGCGGATACAAAAAAAAATTATCAGTTTTAAAGTATGTTTGAACTTCTGAGTAGGAAATAACTATATAGGTTATTTTTCAAACATGAAAGCTTTTTATAAAAAGTAAATACTATTATCATATGGAAACTATGTATTTTTCCAACGTAAAAGAAACATGGAATATGAAAGCAAGTAACTGTTTACCATTTGAAAAAAGTTATGAAAATATTTTAAATGTGTTGCTTATCACGAAATTAAATTTCCTCAAAGCGCAAAAAATACAAAAGCATAATTAACTGCATTAATATTCTAAAATTTAATAATTTTCTACAATTTTTCGTTCTTCAAACAAGCTTTAGAAAAATTTGACATTTAAAAATATCCCAGCTCATAAACAACACATTATTGCCATTCTTTTACATTTAATTAGCCTGTTATTATTTAATTATTTGTTATTACTTAATATGTTAATAATCATCATAACAAAATAAACATAATTTATGTAACTTAATTATTTTAAAGACTAAAATGCCTGAATGAGTTAATAACAGTTTGTACCATACGCTTTGATAAAATCAATAGATATTTAAAATAACAAAACCCATTAAAGTCTCAAATATTTTCGAATGAAATAATATTTTTTTTAATTATACGCCTTTGAAATTCTTTACCAGAATAATACCCGACTTTTTCAGTAGAAAAATATTCGAGATTGAGAAATAAATGGGATATCAAGATAAAAAGAAAAAATTTAATTTCATTGCATTATGCGTTATTAAATATTAACGTTGTCTAGGGACAGATCTCGTATCGAATTAATCAAATTTTAGATTCGTTATTAAATTTATGCTAAAAATAAAAAAAAAATTGTGAGTATAATAAAAAGCGAATTATTTTAAATTATTAAGAACTTATATAAAGTATTACATTTTCCTAGGTTTTTAGATTCTCACAATGTTTACCGTTGTTTGACACGGTTGTAGGGGATCGTAAAGTTGAATTGGGAGATTTTGCAAATTTGAACTAACTCTCACTAGAGCTACATAGCCAAAAGGCATCCTAATTTTTGAGCCATGGTCAAGTGCCGAAGCCGACAATTACAATGAAGTTTGATTGCTTAAGGGGGTATGGGACACTTAACTTTTTTTTTAATATTGCAGATATCAATATAATTTTTTTCCATAAATGTATACTAAATATACTTACTTTTTTAGATAGTCAAAGGTTTTAAATTATCATTATTTTTTTAAAAAATAAAATGTGTCAAAAAGTGATGTCTCTTACTTTTGTTATAAGTCAAAAACTTATTTATTGGCAAACAAATATTTAGCCTTTTTATAAACAGAAAAATGTATTTAAAAAACTGTCTTTACCGATATTTTTCTTATTTGCCATAGTTTTTTTTTTAATTATTGAAGTTTTTTTTTAATAATTTCACAGGTTCACTTTTATAAAAATTAATAAATAAAAAAATAAACTATTTACAACTAATCCCTAAAGACAAAATAAAGATATATGTTTGAAAAATATGAGTGGACAATTTTGACACTCTATGGGCAGTACATTTTGAGTTATATCAATTTAAAGTCAAAAAATCATCGAAAACACGATCAAGGAGAAAAACAGCTTTGAAGTTTATCCCTTTCCTTACTGAAGCGCTCCAAATCGACCGAACAACTAAGGGTTCGATAACGTTATTCCTATCTAATATTACGAGGAAGCAAAGATTATAAACGTGGTTGGCCAACACAGATGTCATGACACAAAAAACTACACATCTTACGTTCTACTGCAGATATAAATAAAATTTTTGTTTTAAATTATCCTAAAACATTTGTGTTATTTTTTATGATAATAATTTTTTTTTTTGATTTTTTTGAAGATTTTGTGTCCTATACCCCCTTAACTCTTTTCTTACTTAAGCGCCCCAAAACGCCCGAACAACTACTGATTCGATAATGTTATTCCTATAAAATATTACGAGGAAGCAAAAAATCCTTTCTAGCGAAAGGGTTTAAATAGCCAGCTACAACTAAACACCATTGCAAGGAGGAACACCAAATGCATCGCCTTCAGCTTTGACCATGCCTTAATTACAAACAAAATATATTAGTGTTCAATCTTAGTTTATCAATTAAGTAAAGTTTATTAGCTTTCTCTAAAGGAAACATAGGATAAATTTCAACTAAATTTTAAAAAAATTATCGGCCCAACAATTTCAATTTGGTTCTAAAATTTTCCCTGTAAATTTCTAATGTTTGCCGATTTAAAATAGTGACACTCAAGCTATGTATTAGTTACATTGGAGATTTTGATCAAGCTATGTATTACACATTGGAGATTTTTTTCTATCAAAAACAATGTTTAAAAAGTCAGTAGTAATATGCATTAGAACAAACATTTATTATTAAAAATAACATAAAATACACAAGAAATAGTTAAAAATTAAAAAAAAAGTCATATACAAGTTTTTCAAATAACCACGTAAAATTACTTAGAATTTTGTATACAAAATGATTCAAAAAGATTTTTCCACATTATGATATGGGCGATATTTACTTGAGCATCTTTTTAAGATAGTAAAGTAAATTCTCTAAGCTAAAAGGCGAATCATTAGAAAACCTTTCGCATTTGATCAATATTATCATAACATTAAACTTTTTAAGAGCCTTTTGCTTTTTCGAGCAGAATCGACAACTCTTTTCACTTTAGAATAATACATCGTTCTTGTAAAATTGGAAACCGATAATATATAATATGCGAATCGATAAAATTTAATCAGTAATGTGTCAAGTGTAGAAAATTTGTTTTAAAATTGACTTAATGATGAATCGTGGATTTAATCGTTAAGCGTTTTTAGTCAGTATCAAATTATTTAAAAGACTTGAGAAAAATAGTAAGTATTAGTTTTTATCTCAGTATTTAGTAAATGTTATTTTGCAATTATTTTTAATAAATTACTTGCACCAATTTATCGACTCCTTAAAAGATTTTTGGCATGAAAACATTCTTATCATTTTTTAATTATTCCTCAGAAACAAATATTTATACAAAAATTGCAAATTTAAACTTTAATAATTAATAGCAGATGTTATATCTAAAAATTTACTTGCTACAACTTTTAAGTTATATCTCAAGTTTTAGTGCTGATAAGGATTTTGTATTTTGTTACGAAATTGTAGTAATTTGAAATTGTTTATGAAAGCACACTGTTATTTATATTTAGTTTTTCTATGTCGTTATAATATATTATGGTTAAAAACCAAAGCAAAACTTTTTTCAAACGATATAACTTAATATGGTCATTTAGTAATTAGTTAATAAATATGTGTGTTACAATTGACATCAAAGAACTGTCAATGTCAGTTAAAGTTAATTTATCCTGCATTCTATATTAGTCTACTTTAGGGAGCATATAGTCTGCTATAGGGAGTCCATTAGTCTACTATTAGTCCACTATAGGGAGTATAAGCGATCAAAAATAAATATGACACTCACAAGTGGTTAAAAATGACTATACAAATTAAAAAGTATATATAGTATAGTTTTACATTTTAAAAGATTGTATTAGTTAATATGTAGTGTTTTATTATAATTGATGTATAAATAGTTGTTGCTCATGCTAATGAAGTTAGTCGTAATAAGCATTTTGAAACAATTTATAATATATTTTTAAGATTAAAATATAGGTTTTAATAGTTTTAATTAGTTAATAGTTTAATAACCATTTAACACCATGCACAATTCTTCATGTGCAAATTCATTATCACCAAATGCTAAAGCAATTTACCTCTTCTTCCTCTTCCCTTTTTTCCAACCTCAATAAAACAAAAAGAAAACTCTGGCAACACCAACGCAACAACTCAATCTTTACAATGATTCAAAAAATGCGAACAATTTCCTTTTACCACTACTAACTCTGTCCCAAACACTTTCTTGGAAACTTAAACTTAAGCACGTTCGTCCCTCATCATATAACATACGACGAAGAACAAAAAAGGTAACGAAATTCCCTCCGTTCTTAGGGTATGGTTTGGCACGGGTTCAGAAGTAATACTTTCGGTTAAAAGCAGTTGCCGTAGGAGTTTTATTTTTCTTTCTTAAGATAAGTTGGGACTTAATGCGTTTATTTTATTGTTTAATTTGTGAATAATATCAGTCTTTATATGGCTTGATAAGTGTTACAATATTACTTTAGTTTCTTAGTAAGTATTTACATAATTAAATTTGCTGCTTTAGCTTTATTGTGCTTGCTACAATATGGAGATACCATTGAATAAAAGTGCGTTGAAGGACAAAAATATCGTATACCTTAAATATTTTTTGTAATGTTTGAAGAATAAATAATTAAAGATAAGCGTATGTTTGTTTCATTTTACTAAGAAATAATGGAACATTTAAGGAACAAACTCGAACATTAAACGCTTTATATGAAACGATTTTTTAAAATAATTTACCATTAACTCTAAAAATAAGTATTTATGTAAAAGTTACTCTCACCTAGAACCACTTACCCACAGGATATTTAATTCTTAAAAAAACAATCACCAAATCCAGCAATTGCTTCTAACTCCCAGCTTTGCTTTTATTGGTCATAACTTCATTTTTTTCTATTTTGCCAGTACAATATTCTTTATCGTTTTCTAAATTAATTTGCAGTCCGAATACTACAAACTAAGTCAAATTACTTGATCTAAAAATCGAAGAAGTGAAACTTATCACAAGACTGTTCTTTATATTTTTCGAACATATTTACACTTTTCGAAGAATCTAATAATTGTGTTTTGATATCATTATACAATCTACATTGATAAACGCTGAAATGTAAACTAAAAATGAACCTATTATTTAACCTATTAAAAAGTAGAACTCTCTTCCGCTTTCTTAACACACCTTTATAATGAACCACAAAAAACGTACGATAAATGCTATAAGGTCATTCTAAACCGATTTATATCACAAACTATTAATCTCTTAAATTCTATTTTAATTTTAAAGCTCGTCAAGAGTTTTTCGAAGAGGAAATAGAAATATTTAATAGGGTAAGGTGGGGTAAGTGGGCCACCTTTTTGGCATAATTCAACTTTAGACCCTCATACCACTGGATGTAATCGGCCTAACAACTTATTTTTTTTGTGGTCCATTCTCTCATATGTTATAAATGTACCCATGACAACCAAAACACAAATTGGCAAAAAATAAATTTAAAAAACATGTTTTTCTTTTTGGTCATCCGAGTGGCCCACTTGCCCCGCAAGGTGGGGTAAGTGGGCCACCCCCCCTAATATATTTTTACACATAACTGTTAGAGATGGTGGGACAAGTGGAATAATCTACATGATTTTTTGAGTGTTTGAAAAAAAAAAGTAATGATGTATCTTCAATAGTTCCCCCATAGCAACTTTTTCTGGCATGCAAGCTTACTAAAAGAAAAAATACGGGAATTTTCATCTTGTCATTTTTGCATGTAGTGTAAAAAGAATGTTAGGGCTTCAGATTTTAAACTGGCCTATGTCAATGAATAGGACTATGAATAGTGAATATGACTAACCCTATGAATCAGTGAATATGACTTTTTTTTTAAAGTATATTAAAGAGTTGGGGCAAGTGGGCCACCCCTGGCCCACTTTCCCCGCCATTGTGGTGGCCCACTTACCCCAAACGCGGGGCAACTGGGCCACCCCAATTTTCTTTTAACCACATCAACATCACAAGTACATGACACGACAAAAAGATACTATGTTTTATACACTTTCAAAATATATAACATTTTGTTTTGTATCATGAACCGTTTGGAAATAAATAAGAAAATAGTATGATGGCGCGAATTACGAAAAGATGCAATTTTAAAAAATTTCACAAGAAGTATTGTACCTTGTTACATACTTAAATGAAAATGATGCCATAATGTTTCCTGCATCTATTGGGGTAAATACGTAAAACTATTGTAACAGATTTTTTTTACGTCCATAATTCGGGAAATGCCAGGGGGGGTGGCCCACTTGCCCCAATGGCCCACTTACCCCACCTTACCCTATTAAATTTTCTTTTAAAGTTAAAGATATTTTTTAATTGTGTAAAATTATAATAGGGTTAGTCAAAATTAATAGGACAATAGTTGGTAGGTTGATAGTTTTATCTGCCCCAAACCACAGCTACGTATGTGAACAGATAAACTATCAACCTACCAAGTATTGCCCTATTCATTTTAACTGACCCCGTACTTCTAGTTTATATTGTTGGACTTGTGGTTTTTTCTGTGAAAGTGAATGAACGCCGGACAGACCGACCGAATAGCCCTCGTGTAGCTCTAGTGCGACGATAATTCAAACCAAACCAAACCGGACAGACCGAATAATTATAATACTTTTCCCTTTTAAAGTTTTAAAAGTGGAAGATAATAAATCAGTAAAAAAATTGTATGAATCCAAGTAAGGCAAATGTGAACATATAAAAAAAATTTGATCTAATCAATTTTATGTAGTGAAAAAAAAGAATAGACTCGTATATAAAACCAATAAGCATTTATCTGACTAAGCATTTATCAGGCATGCATAAAAAAGTTTGGGACACCACTGCCATTTCTGAAACATTTTATGTATCCACCCAAAACATTTTAGATTGAAAAAATCTGCAAAGTTCCTGAATATTTTTTGCCAAAATAAATCTCAGCAATCTACCAATTGCCTATTATGGACGACTGGAACATCGCTAAAAAAAACCAAAACATTCACAGAGGAGATGAATGGTCCCGACACACCAATTCATCTATTAGACACAGCTTTAACTGTCTTTTATGCTAAAAATAAGTTAGCATTACTATCCTCACAATTAAATGGACTATTTCAAATCAGCATATTTGCTATGTGTATGACGATTTTAATAGTGTCCAGGAAAAAAAAACTTAATATTTCATTCTCGACAGGGAACCATCATAATCCATATTCATCGTCTAGAGATGAAATCAGTCAAATATGAGTTAGAACATTGTCAAGAGCGACTGTCCTCAAGGAAAGGTCTGTACCGCAACTTCTAAGAAAAGGATCGTGCGAGACAAGGGTTCCCTCTGGGAATAATTAAGTGTCTCGGATTAAATTGCGCAAACTGCCCCAAAATACTTGGTCCGCTTTTATGGAATACTAATTCCGCCAGTATTCCTCGTGCCACTTATGCTACATGAAGACCTAATCCATCTAAATTTCCTGTTTCTGAAATTGCGCGTAGACAAGCTGCTCAATTGTAGAACCCACTATGGGATAATAGTGGTAATATGGTATAAAAAATCTGGATTATTTCGATTTTGTATCATTGGAAAAGCGTTAGACCTACAGATGGATTGATCTTTACGAGTCTAATACTTTTTACATCTTCTATATGTGTTTTGAAACTGGGAGATTGCTTATTCTCTTAAATATACAAGCTATATCAGAAAAATATAGGGCACAGTTTGTTCTGCTTTATTTATGAGTAATACAGTATTTCGGTTGCAGTACGATACAATTGATCGATGCCTATCTATTAAACCATATTTCGAACGCACAGAAACCAACTAGTACCAGAAGGATAGCGTTCCCAAAGAACTTAAAAACTAGAGTATACCTGCCACTCAGACATCATTTATTTTTCTGTACACAGTAGCATAACTAAACTAATTTTAATAAGTGATTGAGTTGGGCCTTAACAGCATCATATATAAGAAAACTAAACCCGATAACATAGCAAATAGAAATAGAAAGACTTGCATCTTAAGCAGTACAAGAATTTTTTTGTAATGTCAAAAATGTCAATTTAATGTGAGAAGCGTACAGAGCATAATGATCGCCGAAATAATGCATTTAAGATAAAGAAATGTTGCGTGTGTAATAGGTTTTTTCATGATTCATTTCGGGATTTAATAGCGACATTAAAAAAAGAGTAAATGATGGATAAAAAAAGTTATTTAGATGTCCCAGCTTATTTATAAAGTTTTTAGCAAGAAGTCTGACAGTTCTTTAGTGTGTTTTCAACGTTATATGGCAAAAAAAAACTAAGTAGCTTACATTAACATGCCCGAACGAAGTATGAAAGAGTTTCATACACTTTTATATAGTACTTATTTATTGGGAAATACTCGGTTTAGGATAATATAACAGAAAACTACATCTGATTAGTTTCTAATACAAGAATATTTATTTTGCAGTGGGATTATCGTTTAAGGAAATGGCTTATAAAGTGCATTGGAGAATAAAGTATATTTTAGAGTCGGCGAAGAAAAAGTTTGTCTTAAAATGCAGCTGTTAAAGGGTGGTTTTTCTGTGTGTGTTTTTAAAAGTTGTTTGTTGAGTGAATAAGTAATGTCGTTATGGTTTAATGCGCGATTTTAATTCGAAATTTTATATTAGTTTTGTGGAAGCTTATACTTATGCTTGAGATTAAAGGGTTGATGTTAGCTTAACAATCAAATGCATTGGAAAATGTTAAAGCGTTAAGTACAGCTGTAAGTTTTGTTTTCCATTTTGTGAAATATTTGTGTTTAGTGTTAGAGAAATTGTAACAACATGTACATGAATAGTTGTGAATAGATTGCTGCATCAAATAGTTAATATTTAATGACGGCATGCTAGTACGAGTCGCGAGATTTACTTCTTAAAACATTACATATTTTTATTAAATAAGATTTTTTTTCTCACAATAGCTTTCAAATACATTTTTTTTTTCAATATTCCGAAACTATTTTGCAGCGAATAATTATAAAAAAAAGTATTTCAAATTGAAGGAAATTTTAAGAACGTAAGATCACATGTAATACAATTTAAAGTGCCACTAGGTTCTAAAATTTAAAACCGTAAATTAAATGTATTAAGTTATGAAAAACGGGGTTGTTAAAGACATAGAAAAATGTCACTCATTCTCGTAAAAAATAGGTATAACTTGATGTTATATATACGTTTCTTTAGTTGATGGATAATGTTAATTCTTCAACTATAGAAACGTTCTTTGGAAAAATAATAACCTAAAACCATTTTTAATTGAGAAAATAATAAATAAGAACATATGTTCACTAGTGGCTCGCAAATACCAAGGTAAAAACATTAACTACACTGAACATCATTTTATAATGAAATTTTCGATCACACTGGAAATATTTGATAAATAAAACTCCATAAAGCGATAAAAGAATGTGTTGCCTCCATCTTTACGGAGGAACGATACTCTTGATTCTGGTTTAACGCTACTCCATGAAAATGGAAGCAGAAATGCTGCCATTGTTTTTAAGGAGCAACCCTCCAAATTTTTACAATTCAGCATGCATGTGATTTTAAGGTAACAATTGATTACTTTAAATATGGCCAGCAAAATTTATCACATATTACCTAATCGTAAACTGTGAATGGACTAAAATATTTAAGACCTTCCTGAAAGTATAAATAAGATTATCAATATTGAATTACCCCTAAAGTCCCGAAACTAGATTCCTGAATTTCGTGAATGCCAAATATAGTCTATAGCCCATCATTTTGTTCGCCAACCCAATTAATATTGCGGCAATTCTCAATGAGGGATTTTGATCGGGCTTTAAAAGGGGCTAGACTTTTAAAGGACTATGGGACGCACGAACTTAATCCAAGAGTTGCGTCAACTCTAAACAATCAAAATTGTCCTTAAGTAGAAAGTGGGCGCGCTTTTGAAAAGAGTATTTTGGCTTTACTTTCTGCAACTCGGCTTCAAAGGCCCCCTTGCGTTGAAAGGAAAAGTTTCAAACTTATGGACGGAAAGAGGAGCCAGAGTTGTTATCTGATAAGTTTAATTAGCATGCGGAGTAGAGAGTTGAATGCGGCATAAAATAAATATTTCTTCAGGTATTTTTTAGTAAAAATTATTAATTGGTTCATGGAAATTAATTATTTCATGGAAAAATTTATAAACAATTATGAAAGTACGTCATTGGATATTATTTGTTGGCTAAATCTTTTTTTAAGATTAAAAATTCAAAACAAATTTTAATGCGATTTTGTAAATGTAATTTCTATTTACAAAGGAAAAAAATCGAAAAAGGAAAAATATGACAAATAATTGTATATATTTTAGTTAGATCTGCTTTGAAAAAATTTATTATTTTATGCTTTTAACACAAAACTTTCTATACAAAATTTAATTTAAAAATAAATATTTAACAAACTTTGTGTGCCGCTGATTAGGAATTTTCTGTGAGATTTTTTTATTCTGTATATACATTCGTAAAAATAAGTAAATCACCACTAAGTTTTAATGCCACTATTTTCCTAACCATAGGTATTTTAGTAATTTACGCGTTTTTATCCAAAATATATTTTTTTTTCTATTAATCAATCTATACCCATTTTCAATATCCTTTCCTGTGACAATAAATAATTAAATCAGCTTATATGAAGCGTCCATCTTATATGAGTTTATTCAATTCCTCATTTCCTATTTTCTATAGATATTACTTGTCTTAAACCAAACTATAATATATGTCTTAACCCAAACTAACATATACATATCTATGGAAACGATATATTAATTGCCACAAAATTATATTGTAACCAAAATATAAAACAGCAAATATGTATACCTTTAACAACATTTGGAGGAAAAAAAATTGCGCTAGTAATAATTCAAACCCCACTATGCTACATTTCACATAAATTATTCATCCATAATATTAACACATAAACAAGTATCTCTTCCTTACACTAAGCAATGGAAGTTATATTTTACACATTTGATTATACTCGAATAATTCTCATCATCATCTCAATTCTACAATCCACATCTATTCTAATCAACACACAAATCACCAAAATCTAATCTTAAGCACACCATCTTATAGGCCCTTTAATGTTTTGTATGCCTTTAATTGATTACATCCGGAAATGTCAAAGTGCGCCATGTTTGATAATTTCTGATTGGCCAAATAGGTTAACCGCCCTGAAGCGACTACTCAATAGATTTCCCTGGCTTACCAAATGAACATCATAAGCACTAGCCACCTGCTATCAACGGACATCATCAATAGAATTCCCTTTCAGCAGATGCAGAAGGGTCAAAGCTTCTTTGGTGTGTTAAGGTAATTTGGGCGAATACTTTTGGATGTGGTCTTAGAAACTTGCGTTGGGGATGATTTTATTTGCTTGTAGATGTATGGAAATTTCCCCCCCGGTATCTATTGAAAAATCAATTGTATCGGTTATTATTTAAAATATTATTATAGCGTGTTGTGCGTGGAATATGTAAGGATGGTTAATTGTTAAAATTCTGATTTGTTGTTTCTTAACTTCAATACAGTAACCCCACGCTATATCGCGCCTCGTTACATCGCGCATTCGGATATATCGCTTCTTGTATCAAGTATCCAAATTTCCTCACGGTTTTTTTCGATACATATGTACTTTTCTTTAAAAACTCGACCTGAGACAAGTTAGGCGACAAATCAAAATATAGGCTAGGAAAATCAAACCAGCTAACTTTAAATGGATATTTTACTAGAAAATGAATTAAATATGCATAGCGTTACCTGTGCAATACTGTGTAATGTTTATAACAATTAATAGTAATAAGTCCTTTCTAAATTTTCATTCCTCTTTTTAGAGTAGTTATATTATATAATATTATTTAGTTATATCTTTCATATTCATACCTTAGTTTAAAAGCTTTGTTGAAAGCATAAATACATCAAGAGTATAATAGTTGTCAAGTCACTCGTTACATCGCTCTTTCGGTTATATCGCGTCTTTTTGCTTGTCTCCCGGGAAGTGCGATATAACGAGGGGTTGCTTATCTATTTTTCAGAAAAAAAAGCCAATAATAATTGGACTTGGGACAATGTTTTAAAACGACACTCACAATTGTTTTAAAAATTAATATAAAAAACACGATATTTTTTGTCTTACATTTTAAATTTTTACTCTAGACCATTCAGTTGTATCTATGGATAAAAGAAACGAGTTTTTTTATTGAGGCTTGACTATAAATAAAAGCACCCAAAGTACTTTTTTCCCAATAAAACCAATAATTGCCCCGGAACGGAATAATTAATAAAAAGCCTATTTGATAAGATGATAATTTGTCAGTGATGGATGACATCTATTAAAAATTTATTGATTTTTGAGTAAACTTATGTCTACATTTGGTAAAAATAAAAGCATATCTTAAAAAAAACGGAATATTTTTGTTAGGAAAATGTATCAATTTGCCCAGAAGATGCAGTAACACAACAGTTCCGTAAAACGACATTGTTTGATAACGTAAATTGCTTTCAATAAAAGTGTTTACGTATCTAATCTAAAGATATTGGACAATTCTTTGAGATTCTTTTTTTTTAAATTTAATATAAAACACTATACTTGCGGTTTAATACTCATTGTATTAATTAATAAAACCCTAAAAACTTTCAGTTATTTTAAAATTTCATATTTTAATTTGTAATTATCGGTATTGTTTATGATATTACACATTTACTCTCTATATATATTTTAAATGCATATTTCATATTGTACTTTTCTACCTTACATACCTTTAATTTACAAAATTTTATCATTTATTTAAAACTAAAGATTAGGCGATTAAAATCCTGAAAATATCTTTTGTATAACTACTGATCTATTAATTTATGTACTAGTTATTTAGCTGAATATTTTTAGTCAATTACTTTTCAATAATAGAGGATCATGAAAGTTTTTTTTCTTCTAACTGTTTTCTTACTATCCAAGGTTAATTTTAACCAACATACTTGATATTATAGGGTAATTGTAGCGTGTAACTGCAGTGTAAGCAACAATTTTGGAGGAGATTAAAAGCTCTTCAAATTAAAAAAAAATAATCAAATTAAATAAAGGACGTTACATTATTTAGTTTTCATAAATGTATATTAGCTCTTCCTCTATTTTTTTTTCATTTAAGTTAAAATGTGATAATCGCTTTACACATATGACTTACACTACAGAAAGGATAATTTTGCATGGGATGGGTCTATAACAATTTTGTATACTGTGGATAATAATTATCAAATGTACGTCAAATTCAAAGCAAGATATAATTCTGTTGATTATCATATTTCAACAAAATAAATGGCACACTAAATTGAGTAGGGAAATATCCATCACCAACTCTTATTTAATTCTTTTGTTTTTAGATATCCGGCCAAGTATTGGATTCTTGGATAAATAGTAACCATAAATTGAACGTTGTCAATCTGGAGAGGGCTAAGTTCTAAAGTTCATGTACAGAAGTATATGTTATAAAGCAAGTCTCAATTCACTTTATTGTGTTAAAGATAAGAAATTATATTGTATACAAGAAAATTCATAATTAGCAAGCAAAGCAAGAATAGCAGAATTGATTTTTCAAGCAGACATCTGCTATTTTTTAATTAATGAAATAAATTCTAGAGCATAAAAAATGAAGTTGCACTATAAGAACACGTACTTTAGTAACTACAATTTTGGTAATAATTAAATGTATTTAATTAGACTTAGGTTATAGTTTGATTTTACTACATATTCTTTTATTACAGTTATTCGTATTTAATTAGACTTAGGTTATAGTATGTTTCTGCTACAGATTCTAAAGTATAAATAGCTTTACTGTAACAATTCAAATTTGGAAATATTTCGAATAGCTTCATTTCGAAAGGCATAATACAATTAAATCTTAAAATTTTAAAAGCTACACGCTGCCTATTTCTAAATATCTATGGAGACATATTTGATAAGTTTCCCTAGGGTGAAGTTAAATTGTAATTAAAATGAGTGATAAATGCTTCCGATTTGATGCAATGTAATTTCTGCGTTGTAATTGTTTGAATTAGCAATGCCAAAATTTTATTCCATCTTTGTAAATACAATAAATTTGAGTAATAGTTAAATTCGAGTAAGTATAATTCAGTTTACAGTTGGTGAACAAAGAATTATATTTATTATTTTGTGAGTTGTGTTTAGCTTAGAAGTCATATCAATTTCACTATATCTTTTTAAAAGATTCATTTCAAACGTTATTATAAATTTTCTGAAAAGAAATTATTTGACAATTTTTAAATTTTGTCAATTGGCAAATGATATTCTAAAGCATAAAATACAGTGTACTTCCTTTGCTATACCAACAGCACATCCCGAAAATTTACAGACAACCGCTTGTTTTTCATTTATACATCATTTCGTTTGTTTATAGTTTCAAAAGCTAACTATTAGTAAATACTCAACTAATTTGAAATAGGTGCCGATTTAAAATTAAACAAAATAATTGAATCGGTGAGTGCAGAAACCACTTCAGTCCAAAAAATTCCAAAAACTCGTTTTCAATGAAAATAAGCGTAGAAAGGCCAGATGCGTGTTGGGTGCAAAAACTACGTTAGTCTGTTGAGTAGTTCCGTAAATACAGGACGTTTGTTTCGAGTGTTGAGTGCAGAAATAGAAGAGGAGTTATAACTTATTTTCTCCATCCTGAAAAATTTTAAATTTGTGACTTACGTTGTTTTTGCACTCACCAATTCAATTATGTTAAATATAAAGACAAAAAGTGTTACTCCCTATGCTAAAAATGAACGTAATTTTAACAGGTCCTCTGATGGTAACTTGACGAGTTTCATACACGCAGACAGTAGTAGCCAAAAACTTGAAGACAAGATACCCGACAAAAAAATAAATATTGCAAAAAAAACTGGTTAGTTTACAAAAACGACTATTTTATCTACTTTTTTTTAAAGATATAATTATTTGTATTTCCAATATTAAAATTACTAAAAAAAATTGCCATTTCGTAGTAAAAATGTTACAGAAGATCACTACATTGTGTGGGGGACCATCGATGGAATAAATATTTTGAAAAAAATTAACAAGTCATTAATCTATAATAATAAAAGAAAGAGTCTGTCTGTGGATCGCACAAGACCTACTTAGACTGCACTAAAAAATTCGAAATTTTTAATACCGATTACATTCAATACTCACGTGTGCACCTGAGGCTTAGTTTTTCATATTTGATTGTGATTTTTAATTAATATAATTAGTTTCAAAAAACGTCATCCACGTGGGAGTGCGGGACCATAACAGGACTTGAAAATACATGGACCGGGCCGAAACGGGGGCTTGACGCCATCCTCTATTAGCTTGATTGATTGAGTTTGGTTGAGATATGCGCTCGCCCTAAGGCTGCTTCATCCTCTATTAGTATTTGTTTTTTTAAATGCGCATGCGCCAACACGAATTTAATTTTGTTTTGATTTTGAGTGTATTTTCACTAGTAAGCATGCCTCTAAAAGGAAGCAATACGAAGTTAACGGGTTCCTAGTAAGGCGGGACCATACTGCTAGTATAGCATATTTAAGACCAAAGAACACGAATTATTCGCTTATCGGAGAATCGCCAACATACTTCTGGAGAAGAATTTTGTTTTATTTTTAAATATTAAATCAACAACTTTATTTTGTTGGAATATTTGATTTTTTATTGCTTCAATAGATGAATGCATCATTTATTTTGTGTATCAAAATCGTGTAGTTAGCATCGAAATTTTAAAAAATTAAAAAAAAACATATATAAACACGTTTGAGACGCAGTGTAACAATATCCACTTAGTTAATAAAGCTAAATTATACTTATCTTCCCCATTGACAAATTAAATTACTAACTAAATGAATTTTTGATTAAATTAATTTTGCGAATATCAAACACTTAAAGTCTACACATATTTACAAAAAAATTATTCTGAATTTAAAATCATGACCTTTATATTCATAAGAAAAATTCACCATTCAACTGCTATTTATAGTGGCTGTTTAAATACTTGTAAAGCTATATCAAACTCTTCAATTATTAAACGCTCAGAAAATAAAAGAAATTTTATTGGATTGAATATCCTCGACTCCCAAGTAAAATGCTAAATATATCTGGAATAAAACCTTGTAACATGAGTGCATTGTTTCTCAGCGAGATTAGGTTAAGTTTGAATTATCGTCGCACTAGAGCTACACAAGAGCTAATGGTGACGGGCGTCGTATTTTGAAACCACAGTCAAGTGACGAGCCGACACCTGAATAGTCGCTCAACGCAACCGTTAAGGGCGACGTCGTACGCAGCGTTAGGACTTTGAAGGATATTTAACGTGCACTCCCTTACACGGTGTATTATTCGTCGGACATTTTTGGCTGCACGGGCAGTTTATAGGTCGGCAGTTATTTTTGGCGATGCCCGGACCCGAACCTGGGATCTTTCGCATGCTAGACGAGTGCCTAACCAACTGGGCTCCCCAGCTCCTATTTCTCAGCGAGAGAAGCACAAGAACAAATAGTCCTGGTTGTCGCCTACTTGTAAAGCGGAATTTCAGAAAAGTCCTTCAAAAAACAAGATTCATTGTTTAAAGAAGAAATGTATTCGAAAATATATTAGTTTTCTTTTAAGTTAATTGCTTTTTAATTCATATTGTGAAAAAATATTTTCTTATGCTTTATATAAATGACAAAATTTCTATCTAATTTGTAATAAGTTTTATACACAATGAGTTTACAAAACATTAAAATAAGGAATATATCAGAGTTTTGTCAAAAGTTTAAAAGTTAATATGTTAATTTCTCCAAAACATAAATATTCATCGTTTCTTCCTCAACGTCCGTTTTGTCCGGCCAATAAACTTTCTACATTTGAATCAAATCCACAATATTTCCTTCACAAAAACATAAAAAATCCAATTCCAATAAAAATTCCATCTCTCTCGTAAAATAATCCATATCTATCTATAATTCACAAACACCTCTTACGATCCGGGTATGGTAGAAATACTCATTTCGGAAACAGAAAATAGAAATATGTAAATTCCAGAAATCCTAAGTCCTTTATTTTTATTTAACTTCCGCAACAATAATTCAAATTGAAAGCCTGTTTATCCCAGCTCGACAAAAGCCCTCGAAAACAGTCTCCCGGTGCTCAGGTGAATATGCAGTTTCACCTTCATAAAAATGTGTCTGCAGTTTGCTAATCCGATTACCCGAGTATTAGTTTCGTTGATTTATTCACGGCTCCCCTAAAAGGAGGGGGCTAATACTCAGGAGTTTTTCGTTTGTTGAAAATTGAAGATCGTTTTCGGGGCTGTACGCGTGAGTTCCTTCTTCAGGTTGCCGTGTTGGTTCGGTAAATATTTCATGGCATATTTGTCGTATGTTAGTTTTATATTTGTAATAACATTGAATATTATAATTTCAACTAATAATTTTTTTATAGAATTGGGTTAAATTATCTAGAGCTATTGATGGTTGTTATTGACGACTGACGTCACAATTTAAACCCAGTCAAGTGATGAGTGTACACCTGAGTAAGCACCCAACGCAATTTTTAAGAGCGTCATCGTACACGGGGTTGGTACTTGGAGTATATTTAACGTGCACGCTCTACACACAGGGTATTCTGGCTTTTGGCTGCACAGATCAGTTACAGTTTGAAAGTTATTTCCGCAATGTCCGGGCCCGAACCTAACATGCAAAACAATTTTATTACCGATTAGGTAGGTAGGTTTGAAATATCGTCGCACTAGAGCTACACGAGGGCTATTCTTACCGATTAGGGTTCCAGCCCCAAATTTTTACAGGAAAAGCACGAGATCTGGGGATCGCAGCATGTTTTGTCTCCGTAAGTCTTCAGTAAAATTCTTACTTTAAAACAAAATTTACCCAATAGAAAAAATGAACTCATTAAATATACCTAGAGTATTTTTTAAATCAAATTTATAAAATAAAGATAATTTATGGTAAATCACAAATGAAGCTTGAGTTTTGTTAATTTACTTTTCAGATATTTAGAAGGTAATATTCAAATTGTGAAAGTCCGGATGCAGTCTAAAATGGTAACAATTATAAGTACTGACTACATTCAACCATGTCATAATGAAATAGGGTAGACTAACCAGTGAATGAACGTTTAAGACATCCCGTTCGCCAGTGAATGAACACAAGAATATAATGACCAGGACACAACCAACCATTGTCAGATAGCTTCCTACTACATGGGAGGAAGTCAGTGTTGCCAATCCATATGGTGGAATGATTTTCAATCCTCATTTTTTTTAATTATATTTACCAAATGTTCATTCACTGGGACCTGTTCACTCACTGGTCAGTCTACTCTACTGCAATACTTCTCTATTATACGAAATTACGTAAACTGGGCTCCAAAAACTTCTACAAGATTGAAGAGAATTAAAACCTGAACTATCGCAAACACATCTTTTGAAAGTGTTAATCAATAATAAATTCGGAAATAAGTGGAAACACATTTGGTAGCACAGCCCAAACTGCAAATCGTATTTCGTAGAACATTTCGAAATTAGACATTTTTATCTTATTCAGTGAACCACTGCAACCGAGCCCATTAGGAGAATTCAATTGCGTTTTTCTTATGAATAAAATTTACCCAATAAATTTAACCATGATAACACTAGAAGCTTTATCAGTTAGACGGATACGAGACATAAAAGATAATGAATTTTATATTGAAAGGTGCATGAGCTTTTCACATTAAATTTATTATTTCAGCATTTAAAACGTGAAGAGAAACGGACGCCATCAAAAACAAAGAAAGTGATAAAAACGACTGCTATGGTTAACAAATGGTTAGTAATATATATAAAAGTTTGTTTTTTAGGTTTAACCATTTATATATCGCCCATCCCTCATTATTCTAATATCTAATCTCTGGCTGACTTGTTCCAACCAATGCTATTTGTATTGTAAGCTGAAGACACTGCGACTAAAAAAATTTTAAACTTCATGAGCGTGCTAATCTAAAAACCACAATTTCACTTTTTTACACAATTTCCTGATAGATACAGACGCATAACCTAGTCCAGAGATGCTAGTATTTCCAACAGAGCATAATTTAAAAATTCATAAACTTTAAATTTTCAAATTCAATAAAACTTAAGTATTTAAGTGGTTTTTAAACCAAATATAGCTTAAATATTTTTTTTAATTTTAATCAACGAGCCAAACAATTAAATTTTAATCTAACGCCCTCTTGTAAACACAAGTTTACAATTTGGCAAAATAGCTTATCTTCAGAACGCTATTAAAAACGGTTTGTGCTGTTTTAACTATAAAAAAACATATATTCTATTTAAAATTAAGTATCCCAAGGGGTTATATAAAATAGTAAAAGTAAAACTACTTTTTAAGAAACGTTCACAGTTGGCTTACATATTTATATCAAGCAATTTTACATAATTGAAAACTATGTTTTGGCGTTTAAAAAAATTAAATTGGTAATAAATGCTGTGTTTGGTTATTTTGTATCCAAATTGCACAAAAACGTGTGAAGTGATTCTAAGTGACATATACTCTAACAAACCTACTTGGTTGTACTCAGGAAAACAATATCAAGGCAAAAGAAAGGACGCAAAAGCAAAAAATATAATGCTACATTTTTAATTTTGTTATAAATTCATGGTTCCTTTTTGTCATATCAATATTAAATGAAGTGGGAAAACTCTTCTCTTTAACTTTTATTTTAAACTTTTCAAGTTTCATTAGGGTCGGTTAGGAAGATGCAGAGATTAGCACGGACAAAATGTCTTTTGCGTTCATTAGAAAGTAATAAAAGAAATATTATTTAAGTAAAACCATCTTTCAATTAAAATACAAAAAGTAAACCCGAAACCTATTTATAATTTATAAAAGAAAATGAATTTTCATTTTTCCCTAGATTAATTTTACAAATTTCTTTTCGAGTATTATCCATAAAGATTATATTCTCGTCTTCAGCGTTTCTATAATTCCGGGTGTATTTTACAACCATAATTAAAATACAAAAACTTAAGCAACATGCTTAAACAAGAAAAAAATATTCAAACTTGTACATTTTGAAAAGTTTATATTAAAACACGGAATCAATAACTTTAAAACCCATTAACAACTGTCAGATTATAAATAAGCTTTAATTTTTAAAACTAATACCAGCCTAAGTTGATTTGCATTAGTCACATCTGAACTTCAGCAAAATTACATTAAAAAGTTACAATTTTTTAAAGAAAAGGATATTTTTATACTCTAAACATAAATGTCATTGTTAGGTAAAACATTTTTCCCAATTAATTCTTAAAGGTTTACCTTAAAAATATGTTAATACATTTTCGAAAAAAAAAAGATTATACTGTAGCCATTTTGATTTAAATTAAATATGTTGGACATTGGGTATACAATAATAAATGTAAAGAAAATTTCGTTTAGTAATATTTCCCAAATTTTTCATCTTTTTTTAGTTGGGTAATATTCAACAATGCAATAACCATCTAAAGAATTTCTTAAAGAGTTTTTTTTAATTTTCTCTTACACAAAATTAGTGCGACATTCAATAAAAATATCCAACGAGTATCACAAAATTACTTAAAAGTAAACTTCCCACAATCACTGAATCATGTTCCGTAAAACACCACAAAATTTCGATAAAATGTCTCAAAATTCACGAAAGCTCATTCCATTCATGTGAGCTTTGGACACGGAAGCATCAGATGCTTATGAATTTCCTAAAACAAAGCCCCTCATAAAAGAGGATTTCGGAAAGATTAATTCTAATAAAGAGGCCTTTGTCCCATGTAATTCTTTTTCCACAAGAAATTCCATAGAGCTTTGTTCATTTGCCTCATAAAAGATTTCTATAATCACGGAACTTAATGAGTATTTTTCGGTTTGCTTTTGTCCTTATTATTCAATTAGCGCGTGTCAATGGAAAGTTTGTTTCTTTGCTGGGCGTGTTGTTTTTGTGGGTGAAACGTGGTTTGTAGTAGTTTATGCTGGGACAAGTATGTCTGAAATTTAAGATTGTACACGGGTGATATAAGTCATTAAGGAATTGTAAAGGTCTCGAAAGTCACAATGTAGTAGCAGAATTAGTAATTAAGTAAATTGTGTACAAGAAAGCGTCCGTTGATCAAGAGTATAACCTAAAACGTAAACGCTTTTAAATGATCCGAAAATGTAATGAATGTGTAATGTAAAATGTGCTGGTGTCGAAATGCAATAAAAATGTGTCCAAGTGCATCTTATAAAAAAATTAAAAAGGCCCTCATAAAATGCAAAAAAAAATATTAAAATGTATTTCTTGTAAATTTTAAAATTATGTTTGGTATAATTATCATTGCACTAGAGCTACACAAAAGTACTTAAGACAGTGGACGAATGACAAGGCCGACCTCTGAGAAGACACTTAAAGAAATCTGAGACATCATGGTTTGTTGGAAGAAAAATCTTCGTACTAGAGCTACACGAGGGCTGATGTCAACAGGTGTCATTATTTACTACCACAGCAAGTGACGAGCTAACACCCGAGTAGATGACCCCACCCAACGATTTAGGAGCAATATCATTTGCGGCTTCGGGACTTTGAAAAATAATTAACCTACATCTTTCTCTACATGGTGTATAATTCTTCGACTTTTTTTATCTTGCATTTAAACTAAATTATGAAATAATTAAAAATACAATAACAAAAAATTATCCGAAAATATGTATTACTATTTAAAAGCAGTTTATTTTCAAATCCATCTAATTTAGTTTTAAATATGGATTATTTCAAACCCTTTTTGCAAAATGCCAAAGTTAATAAAAATTTATCATCATCGAACTAATAAATTAAGTTAAACTAGTGTTTGGAAGAAGTAAAATACTTTTGTGAACAAATTACCTAACAAACGCATCATAAATTTTCACGATTTTACATCAGAATAAATAAACTAAGAAATTAAATTACACACACACAATTACATTAATTCCATTATAATGCCGTGAGTGTCATTGCTTCAGATATATATATATATATCTATTTCAATTGGTTCTAAAATAAAGATAAAAAAAACGTTTTGATTGTTATTCGCATTAAAATAATGTTTTTACTTTTGCGCTTCCAAAACCTTTTCAATGCGATTAATTTGAAAGATATTTGATTCAAGCATCTTGTTCTAAAAAAATTAAACTTTTAATTTATTATTTTATTTAATACTAAATTTAAATCTTACCATTTTATAAAAATAATTGTATGCTTTTTCTCAATTGTTCATGCATTTATTTTTGAAACTGGATGATTTGATTATTTTTGAAACTTTAATGATTGTGTTTATGCATCTATGATTAAGAAAATCATTAAAAAATGTGAACTAAATATGCCAAAAAGATGTTTTTAAATGTCCACATATTTTTATATTTTCTATATTTAAAAAATGGTTCGTATTGGCTTTATAAGCAAAAAACACATTTAGCCGGTTGAACTGGAATACAATGCAAAACAAGAAGTTCTTAAAGAACCAAAATAGCCTACTTTCCTGGTACTTAAATACTTACTGAAATTCCACTCGGGAAACAACTAGGTTTCTAACCGCAAATGTCATCAACAACCGTTTCTACACTAGATTTATACGCATTAAAAAAACGCTAAACACAGCATCCACTCCATTAAACGCAGACTTATTTAAACTTCTAAAAATCGAAATCAATATTTTCCTTAATATTATTTTGCAAATTAATTTAATATTTTCACCATCTGCTTGATTTATTTATAGTTACAATAATAGTTAAATATTTATTAACAAAAGTAATGAGACTACTCCAAACTGCATTAAAAAGAAACTGCATTAAAAGAAATGTAAATTCAAACTAAGCATAATTGTATGCAAAAATATGCCTTGTCGCTTTCTTGGTAAAAAATTAATGAACAATCAAAGAATTACATAGTGCTACATTTTATGACGTCATTTCAAACTGATTCCCGAAGCAATTTTGCTTCAAATACATAAACAATTTTAGTTTCTCATGCCATTGTTGATTCGGCAACAACAGCTTAAATGACTCAAAATAGAATTTCAATGCTAATTCAATGGGAAAATTCATGGACATATAGGAGTTTTATATCCGCCCGGACGTACAGACAGGCGAATAAAAAGTATGAAAGTCGGGTTTCTGAGTCATAACTTTCTAACAAAATAATGATTGATCGAACCGATTCTAGAAGGGGGTTCGGACAGCCAGACCTTTTTTAATTCTCTAAAATTCAAAAAAGAGAAGTATTCTAAAAAGGTTAATTGTTATCTATTGTAAACTGATAACATAACACTGAACACATAAATCAAGCAAGCAAAGGGCAGTGTTCTACAGTTAGTATATATTTCGAAGTTTTCGAAGAATTTTTCATAAAAACTAAAATTGTTTCTATCGTTTTTATTTAAATTAAATATTTTTTACTCATACTAGTATTAAGACTTTTAAATGATGCGTAACTGGGCGACTTCATAGAGAATTTATAAATGGCTGCCCTTTGTATTATAAAACTTTTTCACCTTCATGATAAACAGTTTTCAATGACTAAGAACAGTTCTTTTAGATTCAAAAGCACGAAGCCAAACAATATTGGTCCTGTTTAAAGCCTCCCGACTATTTCCCTTTATCTACAGCTCAAACATAAAAAAATATATAAATCACCTTACTAAAATGTGAAGAAGTATTTTTCTTTATATCGCCCTATATCGCATTTGTCATGTAACTGGACACTGATACCTAATTTTAAATTTTTCATAAACCACAATCCTCAAATTATTAACAGATTTATAGTATACACTGTAATTAATAACACAAGTATTACGATATAATATCTATGCACAAATGACCAATCATGTATTTCTACAATTCATGTTTAAGTTAATTATTACGATGGATTTATAACAGTTGCGAAAAAACTTTGTAACATTTGATATTTAAAAAATGTGTAGAACCATTACTTAGTTATTTTCATCGATTTGATATTTTCAAGTATTACATATTTTTAATTTGTATTTATCGAATTTAACTATATTTACAACAAATTACATTTTCAAAGGTATTTTGAGGGATACAAAAGGAATAAACACGTCACCTACTGTCAGTTTTCCAGCACAACACACAAAAAAAAATTTATTATAATTTAAATGATTAATAAAAATTGAGTAAAGAGAAGATATTTATAATCATCTACTACAGAATTCTAATTTTAAAAAGTTAAAGAAATTAAAATTTCAATTAAAAACTTTTGTTTTAATCCCATGCACTGAAAAACAGGTTTGTATTTCGGCGAATTCGAGTATCCATCAGAGGGTTTAACAGGTCACTTAATAACCACAAATGTTATTTTAACAAAATGTTGAGTAATTAATATATATGGCCTTTGATTCACAACGCCACAAAAGTTCGAACATTGTTTAACAAATGGCTATAGATTGAAGAAGTGTAAATTAATGTAATGCAATATTAATATCGTTGTTATATGTATTCATTAAAAGACTTTTGACATGTTAATGCCACCATTGCAAAATAGTTACAAAAAGCCAAATTACAACAATTTCTTTAGATTACAATCATATTTTATATTTTGACAGATTTTTTTTTTAGAAATTTAAAACTTAATTTTTTTTTATTTTTGGTTTAGCGTAAGTAGCTTCGCAGTAGAGCTACACGAAGTCTATTGGTAACGAGTCGTTATTGAGTCGCGAATTATGTTTATAAGGCAAAAGGCGAGAGATTTAATAAAGACTTTGCTCTGCACCCACTTTCATAGTCCAAACTATAAATGCTACAGACAAGTATGATACGTCAAAAAAAATTCAGAGCATCGAAACTAGAAGTCAGTGAAAAATCTCAGAAAAAAAACGAATCCGAAGTATTTTAATTTAAAAAAAAAACTACATAATTTAATACCCTTTTAAAAAGCATAAGAACACAATTTTTAAGGGAATTAAATCACCATGGCTTTTGCATATATTGCACGAGATATTTATATTTAATTTAAAAATATAAAGGAAATTATTTTTTGTAATATGAATCAGTTTGAAAATGACATCATAATTTACGTCACAATGGGATTCTTTGATTGTTCATACTATTTTTTTTTAGAAAGAGGGACCAGGAGTTCTGTGTTTTTATTTTAAAACACGGTTGTAATTTCTTTTACATTTATGAATAATGACGTTTTAATAGAACGTTATAACGTTTTTAAATGGTGCTTAAAAATCGATTTTTTTTTTTAGTTATGTTTTGAAGGGTATAAGATTGTTCCAAATAATGTATGATATGTTTTTTTTAGTGTGAGCAATATAACATATTCTTTGAAAGACAAATAAATTTAGAAAACTATAAGTATTAATCATTTAATTTTCAATGAAAAAATATCAATGTTGAAGTTGTTTAATCAAATGAAATAGTTTATTATAGAACTAATTTCTGTATTTGGCCATCGTTTAATATGCATGGGGAATTTAGTGTGAAAACAGTTTTAAGTGAAGGTTTGTTATGAACCTAATTGTTCATAAAATTTTAACTTTTTTGAAAATGTAAAAACCAATATAGTCATAATTAATTATAACTGTCATAATTTATTTTAGTTCAAATAATTTTATTAGAAGTATTCATGTTCATTATCAATAAATGTTTTAGTATGAAGTACAATTATTAACTTAAAACACCAAGGTTACCTAATAAATAACTTTATCAAAAATTATAATTTATCAAAATTTTAATTTATCAAAAATTATGTGAAACTGAGTAAAATTGAAATTTCGTCGAACTAATCTTCATCAACTTGTGTATTTAATCTTCATATACCTAAAACTCAAACATGTTACCTTCAACAATACAGGTACTTAAATTTTATACTTGGAATATTTTTTAATATGTTCCCTGGTATTTCTGCAATCCACCCTTTATTTTAACTTCATCCCGCTTAAAAAGTAAATCCTTTTAAATTTCACTTACCATCAATCTGAGCGAAGGCATACCACAGCATAAGAGGCAAGTAAAAATCTCTTTTTCTCATCCTAAACCCTTCAAACAGAAAACACGGCCCAATATATGCCACTCAAAACTCCGTCCAATTAACTTTTGACTCGTTCCAAAAGCACAAAAACAGTCCACAGACCAGTGAAACAGGCCACAAAAAGTTGAAAAAATTAAATTTTCCGAAGCGCGCTTTCCGAAACTTTCCCAAAGTTTCCTCCGGAGTAAAAACTTTTGTCGGCAAGTTTTCCTCCGCAATTTCCAAGCCTGCCTGAACGAAGGGAGCGCGCTACGGAGAAAGAAGTGGGAACGGGCGAGACATTCGGATAGCTAGAAGTGGGGGATCGGAAAGTGGGTAGAGACCCCTGGCGGTGAACATCGGAAGTTTGTGAAGTTGGGAGTTTCGCAATTCCCCATCTGGACGGTAATCCTTTGGTGATCCTAAGGGTAAATTCTTAACTTATTTATGGAGCGTTTGTATTTAGCTTGTATTAGGAATGGTGTGACATATTTAAGTACACCCATGACACGGAAGGATATCAAAATATTTGTTTTTCTTTCTGACCTTGAGCACTTATTGTTTTGTTGACATTTTAGTTGAGATTAGTTACTTTTTAGCTAAGAATGAACAAGCATCGTCATTTTTATTTATCCTTCGTTAGATGTTCTACGTTATCCTATAATTATACGTTCGACTGATATTCAGCCACATCTAGTTACGATCATTGCCACTTTTAACCACGTCACACGTTTCAATTAATTCCATCAATCAGCAAAAATGAATCAAATATTGGAGTTCCATTTCAGAATAAAATCTGAGGTATTCATTAGCTCTACTTTGGATCAAATTTTGAAAAAGCAAAATTTAACTTTTCTAGCAGAAACAAGAAAAATGGTAGCTACAAATTTAACATGTATAAATACAGTTGTTTAGCACAGGATACCAATTTTGGCTCACTCTGGAACAGAAATTCCATGCCTAAAATTTTTTAATACGATTTAAAAAACCTCAGAAAGAAAACCGCCAGTTACAGCTTTTTTTTATTTGAATATTAAGTCTCCAAAATTAACAAGCCTAAATCTGATGAATATATTAAAAAAAATTTACTGTATTTTTACATTTTTTAATTCATGTAATAAAATACGAGTTTTTCAGAAAGAAAAGAATAAATTTTACTCCATACTATGGTCCGTCTAATTTTCCGAAATGCGACAAGGTGTTATCAATGTTTTTTTCTCATTGAATTTGTAATTTCAATGACTGACTTTCTGACATAAAACTTTTTTTAAAACTTAAAAGAATATGCAAACCAGATAACCTATCATTTTAATCGTTGAAGTAACAATTTAAAATCCTCTAAATTAAGTTAGTTTCACCTAAAAGTTAAAGTTAAAGCGTTGAAACTTTCATTACGATGGCTATACTAGTTGTAATGTTTAAAACTAATGAATTATCTTTTGAAAATAAACAACTATAAAATCAGTTGTCTATTGAACTAGTTGTGTATATTGAACGACTTTAATTAATACCGTTATGCTTTAAGGGCAATTTCAGTACTACTTTTTGCATGTGGGAAGGGGGATTTTTCTTTGATTACTATGTAAACATAAACACACATAAAATTTATGCAACGTTTTGAAACCTGACTTTTGTTAATTTTGTGACAGTTAAAAAATATACACACATTGAAGTGCTTATTATACATTTTCAAAAATTATAAAAAAATCCTAGTTTTATTTTAATATGCTGAAAGCAATCTATTAAATTTATTTACTTGATTTATTCCGTAAGATCATTTTAGTCTCATTATGTGACTATTTTAGGAGTTTATCTTTAGCAGAGAATAAATAAAAGTTTTGAATTAGCATATTTATAGCTAGGGTTGATAGAAATATAAGACTAATAATTTTTTACACCAAAAGAAGTTTCTTTTCATTTGATACTAATCCAGTTTTAATTAAAAAGTATCTACTTAATTATATACGTTTTACCGTGGCTAATTATTTCACGTATAACGTATTCATTAAAAAAACGATATAAAAACCGAAATATGAAGATCATATGATTCATTTGAACCGATGATATTTTAATAAAAGTAATAACTGATTGCTTAAAGGAAATTATAGAGGATTATCTTTTTTAAAATAAGGGTTTTATTACTCAAGATGATATGCATTCATTGTCTCGCTAAAATAAAATACAAAGTCTTTCTTTTAAGTAAACCTAAGGAATTATAGTTTTAAGATACTTAAAAATACTTTCTATGATACATTTTAATGCTAAACTTCAAAATTTAATTAAAATACAATTACTGGAGACGGAGAAGGTTATACTTATGGACTATATTCTGTTCTTGTTTGGATTTAATTGGTTTAGGCTTTTAGTTTACTAGGTAGACAATATATAATTTTCTAGATATTTCCTCGATAATAACACGGGTGTTTCAATCACTCATATTATAGAAATTTTGCAGACAAATATTTTTTTTTTCAAAAATGTATGAATAAAAGTTGCTCAGAATGTTGTTTCCAGGTTGATTGAAAATACGTCACCCAAAAGCTGCTGGTGCTAACAAAAACAGTTTAACTAAAAGGAAAATAGAGTATTTCCGCTTATTCACAACAAACAAAAAGTATAAAAAAATATTCAGGTAATACTAGAGCGAACAGAAATACTCATTTCGAAGTACAGTTCAGTCAGTTTATCAACTATCAAAGCTATAAAAATTGTGCAAACAGTCATTCGATTTAGGTTTTTTTAAACAAAAAAAAAACTTTATTAAATATGATGTGTGAAAATTTTATTATTTCATGGTCGAAAAGTTAATCGATGAAACAAATCTGGTAAGGCTAACTACTGTATTAGTAAACGTTATTATTATTTAATAAAACTCGAATGCATTTTGATCTTTGATTTTCATACATTACTGGAAAACGTTTTTAAAAGTATATTTACCCTGAAACTTATGAAAATTTGTAAAACATTCGCATCGCCATTGACTTGGCTTTGTGGACGAAGCATTAACTTATGGGAACTTGGATTTTTTAATTGCGTGAAACATAAATTCACATATTTCTCTAAATAGTTAACTTTTTTCATTCTAAAGCATCAATGTAGCTTCCAATAGAGGACGAAACGCTGGAGATGCCGAATATTAAAATGATTTTAAAGCCATTAAGTATTTTAAAGTGTGAGTTGCCACATGGCAGCAGTATGCACTAAATGGTAAATTACCAGATGGCCAGATCCCTGATTCCAAGATGAAATTTTTATTAAAATTTATTCCTCGAGTTCATACGAGTCGCTGACAAGTCAGACTTCAAGCACACGTGGGTCTTGAAACAATATTAGACATAGATCATCACGTTGCATAAATAGTTCCTCACAATGACAAATGATAACAAGTGGAAAATATTAAAATTTCATTTTATACATTTTTATTCAACAAAACGTGGAAGTTTTTTTTTAACCCTGTAATGCATGAATTTTTTTTTCATCCCGAAAAAATATATTTGTATCTTTAATACTCATACATTATGGGGAAAATACCGAAAAAAATTGACTGCATAGGAATTTAAATAATTTCCATTTTTAAAAAATTTTGCCATACGGCTAAAACCAATTGCAAAATTTAAATTTTAATAAGAATGATTAGAGAACTACTTAATATATTTTAAAATGATCCTCTTGAACTATAATAATTTTTTTAACGATTTATTTGTTTTTAGTACTAATATTATTATATTTTAAATACTGCCAAAGACGTAATTTCACAACAGTTAATAACTTCACTCTTTAATTTGGAATACACTTTTACTACTGTCATCTATGAGGGTAATTAGCAACTTAAACTTCAAAATCGAATGTAATAAATGAAAAAACACAGATTTGTCGAGAGGGAGATCTACTTTAATAGAATAAAGTGGATTACATTATTTGATGTCATCTGGCAACAGTATGCATTAGAGGGTTAAATATATATTTAAAATTTAATTCTGACACAAAAACAGTTACATCGTTTTCAAGCCACCCCATCAAAATTTCCAAACCAGTGTCCCATTTCGTGTACGAGTAAAGATTTCCATTTAAACCCCTCCCTAAACTCCCCTCGAAAGGGGATCGAACGTTAATTACGGCCATGATTTCAAGATGACATTTTCATTACGATTGATTCCCCAAGCTCAGACGAGTCGCCGTGGAATACATTATTAGAGCTTCAAGTCAGACCCCAAGCAGACACAGGGGTCTTGAAACAATATTTGCCCTCGATCACCTCATGACATGGATAGTTCCTCACAATAACAAATGGCTTTGCTAAAGATTTCAATTTGGAGAAACGACCGTTGGTGAGATATGGCAGACATTCGACTTTAACCATTCTACGTGTCCGATGAGTTATAGTTAGGGGGGCGAAGCGAGTAAGTAATCGTTAACGATTTGACAATTTGGACTACCAGGTGAAATATGATTTAAAGGGTTATATTTAGAATTTCATTAGTAATCTCTGGAAGTTAAATATTCTTGTCTTGTCAAAGTTGTGCTGATAAGTAGGTCGGATTGAATTGTTTATTCAGAAGTACATATGTTATAATAAATTCAATTAAATTGGTTGGTTTGTAGTGTCTGAATAAAATATTTTCTGAGGTGAGTTTATTACTTATTGAAATTGCAATATTTTAAATTATCTCTTTAGATTAATATAACGCAACTTCTCTTTCACTTTAATTATCCTGAAATTTGTAAAGCGTTGAATCTTTCCAAATGGAAATATTACATTACAAACTATTTTCCTAAGTGGCAAAAAAAACCTCTACAAAATTTTCCGAATGCTTGAATATTAAAAGCTTTCGTCTAAAAATGTTTTTAAAATTTGAATATTTGAATATCCATAAAATGCCAGGAATTTATTCATATCGTTTCAACACAATCTACTGAATTAAACATTTTTAACTATAACTTTTTAAAAGTGTTAAACTTACAGTTTTATTAAGGTTAATATTTTGAATATTTTGTACTACAAAACTCGCGGCATCTAATTGCTAGAATAGGCTGCAAAGGACGCTAAACAATTGTCCTAATTTAATAACACTTCATTTCCATTGTAATCGGTTCCCATCTGACCAATCTCCTGTTTCCTCTTTCAGAACTCGCCAATTATTATATTCCAGCACTAATTTGACACAAATGTAACTGCGGATATTTTTTAAGGTAATTTGTTACTTTTTTAGATACTTGTTAAGCATTCGGTTTTAAGTAAAAATGATTTAATTGCTTATTTTTTTAAAAAAATTAACAGATCGTAATACATAAAACTTTACTATACCCATTAAATACTATTAATTTATTTTTCTACTCCCATTTAAGAAATATCGGTGAAATGACATTTACAATTTTCACAAATTAATATAGAGGATTGGGAAAATCTTTAAGCCCTACCAATGCAAACAGTGGCAATTAGCATCACAATTTTCACCATCTACATACAGTTCAAAGTAATTGTCCACGGCTCTTTCTATTCCATTGTTGTCCAACCATTCTGAAGACAGTCTAATGCTCTGGTATCACAAAATTGTAACTGATACTTTTTGATATAGTTGTCTAAATCTGTTTCGATTATTCATATCTACATTATACATCATCTATAATAATAAAAGAAAGAGTCTGCTGTATGTCTGTGTGTATGTCTGTGGATCGCAAAAGACCTACTTAGACTGCTCTAAGAAATTCGAAATTTTTAATATAGATTCCTTTTAATACCTACGTGCACACCTGAGGCTTGGTTTTTTCCTATACTCTACTAAGAGTGTTTTCTCCTACTGCTCTAACCTGTCTAACCTGTTTTTTTTTACCACAGCGATTTGGAATTGGAACTCAGGTGGATATGGCCGTGAATGTCCCCCATTTTCACAAGCAAGCATGCCTCTAAAAGGAAGCAATGCGAAGTTAACGGGTTCCCTGTAAGGCGGGACTATACTGCTAGTACTGTCACATGAAGAACAAACAATTAGTAATTTCATGAGAATAATGTGTGATTTCAGGAATTATATCTCTATCTTCAAAAGTTTATTTTAACCAATGTATTTCCATCATAAAATTAACTGACTATCAATTACAGCACTGTCCAACGAACGCATCGCAAGTGGGCAAGCTCTGAAATATGTATCCAATGCCGGAATGATTGAAAAGCAGCAGTCTTGCAACGATGGCGCCAATGGCTAAACAAACGACAGCTACCGAGTTGTGGATATTAATTAACCAAAATCAATGCAGCTGTGGGAAAACGCAAGCGGCCCCACACACGTCAGTAGCCCGGAAACTATAGTCAAATAGATCTCCCAGCTAGCAGCCCTAATCTAAATATTGATTTGATTCCAACTTCTTGGCAGCTGCTTTAGGAGGGGATCGGGTGTCATTTCCTTTGTGCAACACGAAGATGCAGCAGCTTTTTCAATAGGGATCGCCGATGGTAAATGAGTTTTGATGGTCGAGTCGTAATGAATTTTGGAACTCGGATGTTCTGTTGTGCGTTAGACATGGAAGAGTTTTGATATCGGATGTGGTCGGGTATGATTTATCTGTAAAAGGACTTGTGTAATAAATGTATTGTGCGTTTTGTTAAAAGAATTGCTTTGTAGAAAAACGTGGTATGCGAAATTTTTGAAAAAATTAGATTTTGTGTTAATGAAAATTTTACTCTCCCCTTTGAAGATAACAAGTTGTACCTCATTAACAACCTTTAAGAATATTTTTAACCACTTGCGAGTACCGTTTTTAACGAATTTAAGGGCAAGCAAAAATTTTAAAGGTCTGTTTATCGTTTTCATCTTTTTATCACATAGCACAATATTCAATTAAGCTCTTCAATTTACATAACACTTTTACGAAAGGTGTTCTAAACTATTATTGTTGCACAAGAACTTTTGGCGATGGGCTTCATAATTTAGAACCAAAACACAACAGACTGGCCACTTATTCATGTCACACAGAACATAATTATGAAGACACTCAATTTAATATTTTTTTTAATTTTTGGATCGTTATTAAAATGTCCGATATTATTTACATGAAAGATGAAAAACAGAGAATTATAAAGATACAAAGAACGACAATGTTCTCTTTAAGTTGTTAAAACTATTACTTTATTACATAGTTAACAATTTTGTAATACATATTTTAAAAAAATCTATTTTGTTTAACAAAACGTTTGTTAACGTTTTTGTTGACTGAAAACTTAAGGCTTTATTTAAATAGCATTTTCGCACTGTTCATTTGCATGTAATTATCATCAAAATATAAACATCATAAACGAATAGATAAAAATGCATCCAAAATTGGTTTGGTTTTTTTTTTCAATTATCGTCGCACTAGAGCTACACGAGGGCTATTGGCGACGGGCGTCGTATTTTAGAACCACAGTCAAGTGACGTTCCGGCACCTGAATAGGCACCCAACGCAACCGTTAAGGGCGACATCGTGCGCAGCGTTCGGACTTTGAAGGATATTTTATGTGCATTCCCTTACACGGGTTATTATTCGTCGGACGTTTTTGGCTGAACGGGCCATTCATAGGTCGGCAGACATTTGACAATGCCCGGACACGAACCAGGGACCTTTCGCATGCTACGCGAGTACCTAACTGACTAGGCTCCCCAGCCCCTAATGCATTAAAGCTAAAATAAAAAATATATCGTGTTTTTGGAATTATACTTTACAATTAACTTGCATTACCTTGCCTCTTTTATCCCAAGACACCTAAACTAACTAGAATAATTGTTATCTTTGTGTGCAAAGCCGGAAAACAATAGGATTTGTGCTAAAACACTCTTCGCCACTAACACTTTTCGATGTCTCTAAAATTTCTTACCTTGTGGTTGCATCTTCATCTTGTTATCTTCTGTCTCCAGACACAACCATACTTAAGTTCACAAAGCTGTAACTGAATTTAGATTTAACTTAACTGGTTTCGAAGAAATGAGTTTGAAAATATAAATATACAAGTCGTTTTTATAGATGGCATTCGGTTAGATTTGCGTTGCACTAAATTTAAACTTGTCAACAAACCACCATTTACCACCCTTTAGTGATGAAGACAACGTAAAAGCAGAAAACCAACGCAATCTTGAAGCGACAGCGTACATGGTGTCACAAACATGACCAGGAAAGTTACAAATGAACAAGCTTTCATGTACCCTGTGGAACACAATACGGTTATATGGTGATAGTGTCAAAATCCCATAGTTCTTTCTCAAAGCGATATTCAAGTCTGAAGCCAACCCATCCCCAAATATTCTACTCATCAGCTTGATGTATATGAAATATAGTTATTTATTTCCTTCGGCAAAAATGTTTCGAAATATAAAAGTATTTCTCAGAAAAACATGTTTAATTGTAAATTATATAATGAACGGCTTACAAAAAGCAATTAAGGGGTCTTAGGAGTCTTAAAAATGTGCAAAGACGGTACTAAAAAGCATAGTTTGCGATTTCATGTAATTTTTTAACTACTCAATATACAAGTATAATTTTTTACAAGTAATTCTATAAGATTTGTTTATTATAAAACAAATTTATAAATTTATGAAACTTTAGCCAAAACTAAAATAAATGGTAACAAACATAAAACCTTTTGAAAACATTTGCTCGCCACATTTTGAGGTCATAATTGAAGAAATAACCAAGAAAACGACTTTATATTGTACAAATATGTACAAACAAAGATTTATACCTGTTTAAAAGAAAAATAAAACAATATTTATTAATACAACAAAAATTTATATCAAAATTTTAAAAATTAATAATTTTTTCAAAAGAGCTCTTAAAATAATTTCTAATTAAATTGAGCATAGAAATTAGGTATAAGTAGTTATCTGTACATATTTGTACAATATTAAGTCATTTTCTTGGTCATTTCTTCAATTTAGCCTTCAAAATGTGGCACGCAAGCCTAATCCAAATGTTTTCAAATAGTTTTATGTTTGTTATCTTTTATTTTAGTTTTGGCTAAAGTTTCATAAATTTTAACATTTGTTTTATAATAAATAAATCTTATAGAATTACATATAAAAAATTATACTTGTATATTGAGTAGTTAAACAATTGCATGAAAGATCAAACTATGCTTTGTAGTCCCTTCTTTGCACATTTTTAAGACTCCTAAGACCCTTTAATACTCAATGATGATTAAACTATATTAAAAAATGCAAATTATTTAACCATATAGGTATTTACAAATTCTAGCAACCTTAAACGCAAATTTATTTTCATGACACACCAAAAAGTAAAAAAATAAACTTTTGCAGTTAAAGAACTTTCGTGGTGCATAATATATTTCGTGTTTCGGAAAAAACTTTCAGATACAACTATATCTACCCATACATTTCGACAAGTCCCTTGACCAAATAGAACTTTTCCAGTTCTCTCCTGATAAAAAAAAACGTCTGAACAAATAGACGCCTATTTTTTTTCAGCCTTAACAAGATAACAATCCATCCCGTGTCTACACAATGCCTTATAATGCGATTGAAGTGATTCCTTGGAATCGTGCTGTTTTTTCCTGGGTCAGACGAGAAAAGGGAAATAATTTCATTTGACACGTGATTCAGCAGTAAAAACTAAATAAGTAGCTTTTGTATCAAGTTTTTTGGCTTTTTGTGTATTGTTTTGTATCTAAACAAAATGATATATGAAGACAAGGTATGTAATGAAATGTTTTTGAATAATTCGTTTTGTTGTATGAATTTTTGTTATAAAATGTATGTAATGTAAAAGGAAAACTAAAAAGTTTGTTTCCAGAGATGATAGTAAAGTAA
Organism: Hylyphantes graminicola; assembly: GCA_023701765.1. Lineage (NCBI taxonomy): Eukaryota > Metazoa > Arthropoda > Arachnida > Araneae > Linyphiidae > Hylyphantes > Hylyphantes graminicola. The sequence continues at coordinate 22,801,535 of CM043123.1, read as the reverse complement.
CAGAAAATAGTAAGTAATAGAAGTAATTAAAATATTATAGAATAAATTCAATAAAAAATTTCTTTGTTTAACAAGCAGTTAAATTTCATGCATCGTTTAATTGTAATTTATATTATTAAAAAATAAAGATCGCAATAAATAACGTGATGAAATGCATTTAACAATTTTATGAGAGTTGCCTTTTTCGCTTTGTGCAGAAAATAGAGTAAAAACTAACCAAATAAATATAAAATTATTAAATAAACAAATAATCCGGAGAAATGATTTAAATAACTATTTAAAAAAACTTGGATTCAATCAAAATATGTTTTGTTCATATTTACATACATTTCATTTAAAGTCATGACAAACCTAAACTTTGCAATTTTCAAAGCTGAACTTCTCAATTCGTTTTGTTTACTTAAGGATATCTAATCGAGTTGTGTTTTGTCTGCAAAACATTCATTGAATCAAAAAACTTAATTTTTGTTTTATAATTTTTTTTTCTAGACATTCGATTAGAAGAAATTAACCAATTTTGTAAAGAAATAGACACAAAAGAATGTTAGGAATTGCCTAATCAAAATAATGTATACATCAAATTATATTGAGATAAAAACCATGCATTCAATGAAAATTTCTTTCATGCGATTTTCAAGACACAGATTTTTTTGTTCGTAATAAAAGAATATGTTAACAAATTTTATTTTTAAATTGCTCATTGACGAAAACAAAATATAACATCTATGTTCCACCTTTTTATTCGTAACGTAATAAACACGAATATATTCGCGAAGTTTAGTAAAGGCAAAAGATTCTCTTGGTATTTTATTATTTATAAAAGCACAGTATTTTTCAAACACAAAAAAATTAGGGAAACCTTATTCTTAATCGAAACTTTCAGCTATCTATGCATTTAACGTTTTTTAAGTCTACTTGGAAGAATTTTTTAAGATTGAAATATAGTACACATTAAAACCTTCCAACAAATAAAAGCAATTGGAAGAAAAATATTTATTTTTTTTGCCAAAAATTCACTTAAATTTTTTGAATATACCCATCATGAAACTCTTTTTCGTTCAATCATTATTTTATTTCATAACAAATATGTGTTTTGAAAGTATAAGGTACCATCAAATTTAATTAATAATTGTATTACTTATTAAGCAATTAATAATAACGAATTTGAAAATAGACTGAGTTAACGAAACTACGAAATATTGAATGTTTTACATTCTCTCAAATGATGATGAAAACTATTACTTGTAATAAGATCTAATTATTAAAAAAAATTATTAAAAAGACAATTTTTAAAGTTAAATATCAATATGCATAAAACTTAACAGTAAACTGTTTTAAAAATTCGTTCGCAATACATGTGTCTTAAGATACTTTCTAATATTTTTTAAAGACTGCAATGAAAATTTCAAAAATCTTACTTTTTAGTTACCATTGCATTGAATTCTTTTTTTACACGTATTATAAGAATTGGCAAGTTACAATACAATTTTTATGCAAGAACATTTACTTATTTGAATGTTTCGAAATTTCGAAGATTGGTGAATGAAATTACAATATTCAAAACTTTTTTTTAAGTTAATCAAAATGATACCATTGTATTTAAAATCGTTGTATAATCGGCATATGTTATATAATAGGTATGTAGAAGATTGTTAAATTAAAAAAAAAGTGAAATATATAGACCTAGTAAACATTAAACCTCATTTCAGCCACAGATGCAGCCACATATGCACCTTTTAAAAGTATATCATGATTTATTAGATAATAACCCTAGTAATTAGGCTTTTCTAATTACGAAAAAAACATTTTAACAAACTTTTAACAAGAAATATCTTACAAGAATTGGTTTGAAAGGCTTAGAATATAATTTAACTTCTAATGGTTACAATTAAAATCTTTGATTTTACCAAAAATGTTTTTTTACAAGCTTTTCTTATACCCAAAAAATATTTGTTTACCTATTTCGTGCTTTTTTTTCAGAGCTATGATATACTCAATATACAACTCGTTATTTTGAACTCATTTTAGGATTCAAGGTCAACCACTAAGATATTTACAAGAAAAACTTAAGTACAGGTCCAGACTCTGAACGAAGACAACATTTAACGATTTTTTATCCAAGTATTTTGCAATTTCGATTTTTATCATAAAAGGACTAATTAATTTGAAAACTTTATCTTTTCGCAAAAGATCATCAATTTATGAATAAAAAATCATGTATAAGGAAAATCATTAATTAACCTTATTTTTAATGACCATGTTTTTAATGAGTTAATTAAAAAATATAACGAAAAAGTGAATGCTAATTGCTGTAATAAAGGTATTCCAAACGTCCCAAAAAATGTCAAAGTACCGGTGCTGGAAGTTAGTAAGAAAAAATGTAACCTCGTAACTTGCCAGTTAGAGTGGTAGCTCAATTGATTACAAAACAATTAATAATTATCCCTCCACATAATTTATTAGAAAAACTTGCTTCTAAAATGTATGTTTGCCGGGTGGGTTATGTTAAATTCAAGTTCTTGCTTGCCATGGATTTAAAATAGCATGTTTCGATTCATTAAGCTTTTCCACAATTCCGTTTTGCCATTGTCTGTTTTATTGGTCATATACCCTTTTTCTACTAAGTTGTACAATCCTTTTACACACGTTTAACCTTTGGATGACCTAAATTTGATAACTGTCCAGAATAATTTATTTAAAATTTTGTTATATTGTTTTGTTTCTGTAATTTATTGCCGTGCATTTTCTACAAAATGGCAATTGTAAAAGAGGGCCCAAAATGAATAACGGATTTCCTTTGAACGAAAAATATATTAATAATTTTAATTTTCTTTTTAAAAATTTAAAAAAATCAAAACACTCAAATTATTAGAGCTGTAGTACACAATAATTATTTGAAGAAAATTACGGGAAAAACTACTTAATGTTGCGTTTATTTTTTTTATCGGAGTGCAATGTTTCGAATGACTTCATTCTACATACCTAGATGTGAAACTCGACTTGATGTAAAAAATTATATTTAACACTGCATGCATGTTATGTGCGTCATGCTCTCGTAAGTTATAAATGTTAAAAATGCATAATACCTTATCATATTACACACGCAATTTTTTATCATAGAATAGCAGTATTAAATAGAAAATTTATTCTGTAACTTTTTTTCATAAAAACTCATCCAATTAGCTAGACTTATCTTACACTTTCATCGCTTCTCAAAAATTTCTTATATCACATAACTGACTTCTTAATGATCAGAGATATATGAATTAAACCGGAAGACGTTGAATACGCAAAAAGTTAAATTCTTTTTAAGACTTAGGGATCACTTGCATTAATAATCCTATGATCATAAACAAAACTTCAGCAGAACTTTTGCTTATTAGCCGTTATCATAAAAAGACTTGGATAACAAAGGATTGGGGCTTTTACCTACCTTCTCTTGGTACCTGACGATGAGGAAATACTCCCATTGGCTGTTGCCACTAATGAGATGGGGAAAGGATTCAAAGGCTCATTTTGACCTTTTCGCTACGATTTGAGTCATGGGTCCTTATTTAACACTATCACAGCGAATGATGCCTTAACCTCATAAGACCCGAGCAAAATTCTACACATATATTCTTACATAACGTAAGCATACTTTTCATACAAATATATGCTAAAAAGTATGTTTTTCAAAGAAATTTTTAAAAAATTATGTTTAATAGTTACTTAGGAACACTCCTTAAACTCTAAAAATACAATTTTATTGTGCTATAAATGCAACAAAAAAGGCCTATCACTTTGTTGTTAACATAATTTAACAACGTTTTTAATAAGAAATGCCTTTCAAATTTACTAAAAGAACTTTTTGAGAAGTTTGAAAAAAAAATGTATAATTTTTTGAAGAATTCTAACTTCGTATATTGACCCTTGTTCAACTTCATTTTTTATAGAAATAAATGACTGATACCTGTAATCGAAGGCTGAACACTTTTATTTGTATCTTCTTCTACCGGACCAGGTCAATTTCGGAACTAATTAACGTGTTAATTGTTTGGGGGGTGGTTTTAAAAAATGTCCCCAATTGGGGACGCCAGGTCGCAAGAGGTTCAGACATCAAAAAATAAAACTTGGGCTTCCTAAGCACTGTAATACGCATAAAGTTTTACGATCGACACCCTTCTATGGGAAAAATTGGGTTTGTTTGGAATCCTAAAACAAAGAAGACTTGTTATAAAATACCTTTTTTTTTTCGAAAAAAAGAATGTCATGAATATTATCCCGTCGAATTGACATTTTTAAACGTCGTATATAAAAACTATATGAATTAATTCACGATTTTTTTACGCTTTCAGGACGGAAGAGCCCGATCAACCGCGGGTCTCCAAACCAAAGTGCCTTAGTGTAAATCCAATAGGAAAAAAATTACCTCTTCAGCCACAGTTCTCCGGCTGCATTGAATATATGTACAAACGTTTATTTAAATGATGAATGTAGGTAACTTACACTGCCGTAATAAGGTAAACTACAGTAATCGCCACAATGAGTTGCACCATTTTTGCTCTAAAATAAAATAAAAAAAAGGTTCCAGTATGTTTTCTTACCGGTTAAAGTAATTGCGTGCTTGCAACAAAGGTCCAAGTCACTGTGGAAGATACTGCAGTTTACCTTATCACGGCAGTACAGATCTCTCAACAAGCCCACTTTTTTTAATTTGCTTCGAATATTTTGTGTATAATTATTCATAGAAAATGAACACAAATATTCTAACCAATTTGAAAAAGTGGTATTGCCGTTACCTTTACGTCAGCTACATTTATCACATTAAAGAACTATTTGTTAAAATATTCAATATAGCCAGAGAACTGTGGCTTAAAAAATATTTTTTCGCTATTGGATTAACACTGTGGCTCTTTAGTTTGAAGACACATGGTCCAGCAGGCTTACCCCTTAACAATCCCATCTTATTCTTTCTACGAGACCTCGTGATATGCATTGATACAAGTACTGTCAGATTCTTCCTTTAAAAAGTCAAAGCGTCTTGATTAATTACTTCCTTCCTAGCACATTTTAATTTTTTGAAAAAAAATATAACTTCTTGATTAAAAAGGCTAGTTCGCTACGTCAAGGTTTTCACCAAGATTATAAAACATTCGTTGTAACGCATTTGGGTTGAATTATAATAAGTCATTTCAAATTATTCATAAATGCCAATTAAAGATGAATTTTTTTGCACCCAAAAGACGTTATTTTCATGTGCTCAAAACGTTTGTAATTCGACCGTTTGTGATTGTTATAAATTGGTATTACTCATGAAATTCAAAACTTTAATGGTTTCAGCTGAAAACTATTTAACCAATAATACTTTGACTCAAAAATAATATACCTCATAAATAAACATTGAAAACGTCAATAGCGAAGACCTAAATATCAATCATGAGACCCATTCCATGCATATTTTAACAAACCACGGCAGAGCATCCATAAAAAAAATGGCTGCCATCCTTTAAAAGCATTGCCGTGTTCATCGTTAAATCCAAACACAAATTCCGTCGCTCTTGCAATCTTTGATAGAAAAAACCATTCCCCCCTTCAAAGATATTTCATTACAATTTAATCATTGGTGACGCGAATCCCTCCAATAGTTGAAGCCCATAAATTCATCCGTTCCCGCTCGGAAAGCTGACACTCGGAAGAATGCAATAAGAAACTACTTTATTAAAAAACGTCAGAAAGGATGTTATATTTCTGAAATTCATTTTCACCCCTTTCCAACTGCGAGCAAAATAAAAACGACCACCCGGTCTTAACGGCCGCTGTAAAACACCACTAACTATACGATGCATTTTTATGTCCCGAACCTATAACTCTCGTCGCTGATTGAAACTAGGCCCTAAAAACTCAGACAAAAAATAAAGTTTACGTTTACTCAAGCAACCTCCATAAACAGTGGCGATATCTTCGGTAAAAGCAGCCCAAACCGAGAGAGAGCATAAAAATTTTCTTTACCCTTTTAGTTATAGTTTATTATACGCCACCTATTCTGGGGGTTCTGAACCTCTAACGAAGTTTGAAAAGGAAACTAGCGGTGCATAAAGTTGGGGTGAAAAGCAGTGGTAAAAAGGCCAGAGAAAGATGCAAACAGCCAGCGCATTCTTGACTGGTTCACACATTTTTCGTCTCGTCTTCCTAACAGATGCCTGTTCTCTGTTTTCACACAGACGGGAAGAGAAACAGTATTCAGACAAGCGAAAAATGAGGTCGGCTTGAAATTTTCCTTTTCGGAGTTTCTGGATCATAAATACGACCCTTCAGGCCTTCGCACTTGAAGTGCGTTTAGTAAATTGCTTGTGTGTTTTCTCCAAATTCAAATGTGATGAGTTGTTGATTATTCAGGTAAAATGACCCAAGGCTTCCTAGTATTAGAAGGTTGTATTTATTAACCGATAGAACCGTGACCAGTATTATAGTCCTTCTGATTACAACGAAAGCTACGAAATCACTTTCTTCCCCTTTTATATGGTTTCACTCATTGAACTCCCCAGTGACATTGGAATGATATTAGAGAAAAATTAAAATCATACACTTGTCAAAAGGAATATCAGAATATATAATCCCAATACTGTAATCTACCAGGAATATGACATAAAAATAAGTTTTTCAATTAATTGAATTTTGGAAATAGAATTTCTGCATAGAATAAAACGCACTCGATAGAAAATACAGCATATACATATAAACTTGAAAAGGCAAAACAGGAAAAAAGCTAGCTACGTGTATATGTGTATTTAGAGCATATCTTTTAAGTGCAACCGCTTTATTATGTTTGGTTTTAACTGTTGACATGGCATATATTTCTCTCGGGATATTATATATTTTACGAGTTTTACTTTCTTTTGAAATATTATGGGAGTACGCTCATGGTAGCTCTAGTGCGATGATATTTCAAACTAAGGACGTGCGACGATATTTTAAACCAACCCCCTTAAGAGACGTTATTTTGACATCCTAAGAACAAAGTATTTTTATGCCTAAGCGTTCCTATTTGATGAGATCAAGTTCCGAAGATCATGTCATCAAGGTTTGCGACGTCATTTAAAGGTCTTGCATGGTAACAGATCTCTATACAACTCCAATGGGGAATTTTTTGACCCTGTTTTTAAATAAAGTATACGACACATACCCACGAAAACTTATCAAAAAATACAGAAGAAAGTTATTTTGTCATTGAAATAATTAATAGGCATAATTTTAAAGATATTAATTAACAACATTTTTAGTTTAGATATTCACATGGCGGTTAGTCTGCAATCTGTAGCTTGTGAATAATTACTAAATTTTTTTTTAATTATAACTAACTAATATTATACTTATTAATTATTATGATTGCAAAATAAATTTCTTCTCTATTTTTTTGGTAAGTTTTCGTAAGTACATGCAGTATACATTATTTACAAACATGGTCAAAAATTTCCCCATTGGAATTGTATAGAGATCCGTTACCATACAAGACCCTTAATTTTAATGGCTAAGTTACCTTATACTAGCTTGGCGCGTTGTGTAGTCTTCATATCGTTAGTAGTCTTAAATATCGTTATGTAGTCTTAAATATCTTCACAAACAAATTCCCACTATAAATAAATTATACTTAGTTTTATTGTATTGTATATCGTTAGTAGTCTTAAATAGCGTTATGTAGTTTTAGATAACTTCAGAAACAAATTCCCACTATAAATAAATTATACTTAGTTTTATTGTACAGTTGTAAAGGCTAGCGTAGGTTGCAGTTGCCAACCAACTAATTAACAAATAAGTATACTCTTAAAACAAAAAAGTGAATTTCACTCCAGTTGGAGAAGTGCATTTTCGACACTGGAAATAAGGAGTGAATATTATCTCAGACTGAGCTAAAATCACTCGTTTGGAGTGATCCTGTCGGAGGTTTAACACACAAATGATCCACTCCAAAAGGAGAAGTTCATTTTCCAGACTGGAGGAGTGAAAATCAGACTGGAGGAGTGAAAATCAGACTGAGTTAAAATCGCTCGTTCGTTTTAAGAGTGTATAATTCAAAAAGTATTCGAAAGAACCTTTTAAAATTTAGTACATAATAAATATATTACTTAAAATTAAATATCAGTGTAAATAGAAGTTGAAATCAACCGTTAATACATTATTTTCATTATATTGCATTTTACAAGCAATAATTTTGCATCATTTCATAAAAAAAAATTACTAGAACGGTAAAAGAGTAAATAACATTAAAAAACTGAAACAGAACGAAAAGAAAATAATCGAATCCATCAAACAGAAAGAAAATTGAGGATGCTTTTTATTCAAATTTATAACAAATAAATAATCAGTAATTTAGAGAGCCAAGTAGAATCCAATCATAAGGAACATTTGGTATTCAAATCAGAAAAACTTATCATTTCTGGATCTATTTCTTACAATTAGCTTATGAAATGTATTTGTATTAAAAAGATGCCTTACATTTTTTTTTAATATAGATAGGTTTTTGAGTGGTGAATTAATGTAGTGCATGTCATTTTATTCTACCGTAAGTAGATGAGATGCAGTAACAGCAATAAAGTGGATCATTTTTGCCCTGAAATAACTAGGTTTTTTTATATGCTTCCTTGCATGTTATAATTGTTAAGTGCTTAATAACAGTGGTCCGAGTCATTTGTCCAGATATTGCAGTTTACCTGCCAATGGCAGTATGGTTGCACGTTTTTAAAATAAATCAAATATGCTTATGAAATATACCGAGTGTATATGCACCACAAAAAAATGCAGTTTTTATTTTTATAGAATTACATTGAGGTTTTCTAACGCATATTAAAATTTAGCAATTTGAATTGATGCTTTATAAAATTATTTATGAAATCATCAATTAGAATAATAAAGAGTGTTCCAATTCCCAAATTGAAAACAAAACACAGGACACTTGTGCATTTGCGATATATTAGAACAATAATAGATAAAATGTTATGGAATGCAATTTTCACAGTATTTACATTCAGTATTTAAAATTCTTTAAACCTTCTCTGCACCGTGTGTCATATATCTATATTAAGACCTATACTGTCGTAGACAGGTGAACTGCAGTTACCACATCAATGAATTGTACCATTTTTGTTCTGAAAGAATCAGTATTTTGGTATACTTTCTTGTAGATTCAAGTTATTGAGTGCTTACAACAATGGTCTAAGTCATTAGTCTAGATACTGCGGATTACTTGCCCATGGCAGTATAAAATAATCGGTTTACTATTCATGCAATATTTTTTTGCTTATTTAGAAGTGTCAATAGGTTCTATAAGTAGTGAATTAACTTGAACTCTATTCATGAAACCTTCCCAAATAGGCTAATTTGTCCAAAAAATAGCCTATTTTACATGTGTTGAGAAGTATTGGGCAAATTTTAATTGCAAGAACAATTAAATATTAACAATTAATTGGCAAATGTAACCATAACAACTAACAACTGTAATTGTGGAAAATTACAATTATTTAATTGTTAAAAGTAGTAACAGTCAAAATTTAATTGCGATAAATTTAGTTGTTATTAATTTAATTAAAATTATTTTTTAGTCAATTAACGAGATAATTGACAACCCAACACTGGTGTTGAGGGATTTGTAAAAAAAAATTGTATGTCTGTGTAATCGCCTTAAACTAGTATACCGCTTTAAAGTAGACATTTCACATTTTGAGTCATTTTAAGTTTGATACTTTTCAGATAAATCAGCAATTTGAGCCGCAAAGAACAAAAAAAAAATTATATATATAATTTCCAAGTAATCTATCCAACTGAAAATATAAAAATCATAGTTTCTATACGGAAAAATTGTGCAAAGAAGGGTTAAGCCTTTAATAGGAAAACATCGAACTAAGACTTATTTGTCACAGACAAACTCAAAGAAGCGTTGAGGCTAAAAGATTCTCCATAATAAGAACTTTGTCAAGACTTATTCAGATTTATATAATGGGAAATAACTCGTATTTTTCGATCATCCTGATCCCGAAAATAAGTTCTCCCAAACTTTAACATAATACAAACAAATTTAAAATTATTTGTTAAAAAATGTGAAAGTCTTGTTCAATTCAGATTTCAAAATTATGTAGTATGTCTGAATAGTTTTTTTTAATTCTGGAAAAACGAATTTGATGCGTAACTTTTGTTCAGTTTATTTTCTAACCATTAACTTTTCAAATTTTATGTTTTCCAATGTCTACAAAAGTCATTTTGAGTAATGAAAAATAAGTTAGAAATATGCTAGAAAATAAAGTTGCTGGTTTAAACCTTATCTTAGGATTGTATATGCTACACCGACAATGCAGACCTTAAACTGCCATAATCGTTTAGCAAAAACAATTAAATTTTTTACGAGAAATTTAAATAAATTACTATTCATTTTACATTAAACTTTAATTCCAGAAGCCAGTAAAACTGGAATATCACAAATAATAGTTACAAATGTTTTTATACATGGTTAAGTAAAATTCGGAATAGTTTGAATGGTTGAAAAAAAGTTGCATCATGAAATTTCTTATATAGTTTGTTTTACATATTTAGAAAAAAAAACAATCAAAATCAAAAATACTTTGTCAAACTTTATTGGCAAATATAAACTATTTTTTGTTGCGATATTCAGAACTGACAATAATAGCTTGCGTAGTGCTATTTGTAATTGTGTTTTTAGTTCTGGTAATTTTTTGCTTGCAATTGTACTAATTTTTTTACCACTGTATGTGAAAAACAAATGTATAAAAAGGATATGAAATTTATGCAATGCAAACAATCTAAATGCAGAACAAACATAGCATACCAAAGGAATTTTTTAGAAGCATGCTTAAATGTGATGTACTTTTAAAGCAATGATAGTTTTTTTTTATCCTAGACGAGTCTTCTTTCAGAAGTCAGTATGTCAACAACCAAAACGCAGATTAAATTATATCTTTGGTAGGATTTACCAACAGAGTCCCCAGGTAACTTAGGGTAGAAGATGTTGCAGTGTCTACTAAGAATTAAATCAGTCTGCAACTTTCAAAAAAAGCTTAGTAAGTAGAAAACAGTTCCTCGATAACTCAGTTATGCGGTTGTTCGAAGCTTGTTTTTATAGATAAGTAATGAAATTAAATGGGATTTTGGTCTTATTGTGCCAAGAGATTTGGTTAAAATAAAAGCAAATTGTTTTGCATGCAACTGAGTAATAAAAATATATAATTAAATAAATATGCACCCACAATTTTTTTTACTGGTATAACATTTAACAAAAGCTCTTTTTCCTATAGAAATCCTAGCAAAAAGTAAGTGCATACAAATATTAGAATTTATGGACAAAAAATATATTTTTCGGTATATATATATTTATTTGACATCACCAAATATATATTTTTGTTACGATACATTTATCTTAGATTCGCCAAAATATTTTTTATTAGAAATCCAAATTTTCAATTAGACTCCAAAAGAGTGATTTTAACTCAGTCTGAGTTAATGTTCCTTCCTTTCCAGTGCCGAAAATAATGCACTTCTCCTACAGGAGTGAAATTCACTCTTTTGTTTTGATAGTGTAGATATAGGGGAGAGTGTTGTACCTTGGGACAATTTTTACATTTTAATTTTTTTCTTCGATAATTATAGTCAAAATAAAAATTTCAAAGCAGCATTTCAATACACCAATATATTCCTCTATAATATATTTTTTTAAATTCTGGCAGCTTGAAATTAAAAAATTGCCACTCATTTAAAGTAGAGAGGATAAACTGTCCCAAGGTACAACATGATGTTGTACCTTGAGACATGCTTTATAATTCAGTCAATAGTCATATACACTTGAACTAATTTGTGTCAGGAAACAAACTTTATTTCAAAATACATCAGAAAATGTGCTCTTTAGAACATTTCATCACACCGAAGGAAAAAGATTTATCAGGTGTTGCCAGAATTATATTTTCAAACTTCAATCATTATAAAATATATCCAAAACAAAGCTGAGTTGTATTTTACATGTTTTGTGGAATTGCTCTTAAAATAAATAAAGATATTTTTATTTATCCAAATTATTAAGAATTTAATCAAATTATTAATACTGTCCCAAGGTACAACACACTACATGGTTTAAATAAAAGCAAGATAGTGGCCAATCCAAATGCATTATCATTATTTTCTCACAACCAAAATATTTTAAAATCTTCTCTTTTATGAAGAAAATTAAATGCAGTTGACTTTTTGTAAAAGTACAAAGGTAAAAAATTATATTAGAATGAGAAAAATATTTACTTTGGGGTAATGAAATATTTTTTGTCACCAATTCATCAATTCAATGATGCTTGTGTTAAATTTTACTATGATGATGTCTGTTGGTTGAGGCTACTATTAGAAATAAACAATGTATGAATATTGCCAATAGATTCTTAGAAATTGTCAGTGTCCCAAGGTACAAGCGTCCCAAGGTATAACACTCTCCCCTACTGTTTTTACTGAACTTGTGAATCTAGCAGAAATTAATGAATTTATTCAATAATTTAGAATATTCGTAATAAAAAATAATGGTTTTATACAAGATATACTAATATTTATACAACATTCAAGCTTCGCGTCGTATTATAAATACCCCACATTTTGTGTTGGTTTATTTTGTTAGATCTAATAATAGCCATTTCGAATATAAAAATTACTTAAGGTTGTGAATCTTTTTTTAATTATCTAAACCTTTTAACATTTTTAACATAGATAAATTGCAAATAAAAAATTATTTAAAAAATTTCATAAATATTATACTTTTTTCCAAGTGCATTATATAAAAGTTTATTATTTTTTTAGCATTTACCAAGTTGTTAATAATAGAAATAAAAACATATATTTAGTCTCAGAACAGTTATAGAAAATTTACGGATCTAATAAAAGTGTAAATGAAAGAATTCATATCGGCTCAATCCATCAAAATATTGAAATGAATAAAACATTTAATTCCACTAAATAACTGAAATCATATTCTGAAGTTTCGCAGTTGGAAATAGGTGACATGCCATATTAATCAAGGTAAATGGGGTTTAGAGTAATAAAGTTTAATAGTAATTCTTAATTCAATCAACTATAAATATTCGTTGATTAAATTGTATCATCATTCATCAAACCAAGGTTAAAATGCCACAGCTACCCCTGTGCCTGCATGTTAAACTTTGTATTTAGATACGCCTAATTCATTTAAATTTATTCTTATTTACAGCTAGGATCATAAAAGCAGAAAGTTTATATTTATTTACGTGTTAAATGGGATTGGATAAATTTATGAAATATTGATATCTGGGAGAATTAAAATTATTTTTTTTATTTATATTAAGGGCCTTTTTATTTATTGTTCGATTGCTTTTTTAAGAGTATTTTTAAATCGCACAAAATGAAAACAATTTAAATGTAATTTGCTTTTTTGTTTTAAATATAAATTTCTCGATATAATTTTATTTCCATCTTTTCTGCAAATTAAGTCTTCTTTAAATTATAAACCGTTTTATTTTATTTGTATTAAAAATATTTTACTGCTGCTTTTTAAATGCTCTTCGCTGTGCACGTTTCTTTTTCCACTCTTTTCAAAATTACGCTCCTTTAAAAGTATGAAAATAGTTGAATACATGTTAATTTAATAAAGGTATTTTTTCATACCTCATCTTATTTGCCATACTCAATTATTGTACAATAACAAAAGAATTTTTTTAATACATTTATCGTCTCAAAAATTTAAAACGACAAGTTTTAATGATTAAAATTTTCTTTAAAGAGTTTGGTTGAGAGAAAAACAGTAGGGAAAATAAATGTCAGGCACGTGTTAATAATTAATACGTTTTATTAGGAGAAGTGGTGAAAATTTCAAAACAAAAAGCGGTTTCAAAAGTTTGAAGAAAACGTATTTAATTGGTGTTCAATTAATTTTGCATTTTTCTTAGTAAATTATAATTCTTTTTTTATAATAACTTTTAACACACGATTTTACATTGAATTTTTGAATTTATAAGATTTTGTAACACTTCTAGGTCAATTTCATAAAGAAATAGTTATTTATATATTCTACGATGAGATATTTCTCCCCGTTAATGTTAACTTTACTAGTCGAGTCATTCCACGTCAAATCGACCAGCTCAAAATCTTCATGTCACAGAATTCAATCTTGATTTTATTCCAAGTACTAGAGACAAATTTATTAGACACGTATTTTTTATTTTTTCAAAATTTTAAGAATTAAGAAAGTTATGATTTTTTGAAACCGAAAAGTTAAGCCTAACTTTTTCTCATTTAGCATTGCGGTCTATGGGAAATTTAGTATTTTCGAACGAGTATAACTAAAAAGGGTAACCTGGGAACAACTAACAAATTTTTGTATGGAATACTATTACTAATGGCAACATTTTGGTAAAGTGCACTGTTGTTCCCAAAACTCCTTCTACCAAAATTATTTTTTTAAAAGTCAGAGGAGAATAACATTAGTTCCAATGGAGAAATTTGTACAATGGGTTTGTGTTTATGAAAGAATATGTGCAAGCGACTATATTTTTTTAAATGAAGTATTAATATTAAAATTTCTCATATGATAGCAAACATTTTTTAAATGCTTCGTGTTATTGAAAAATTTAAGTCTTTTCCTCCTTTCAAATTTTAACCTATTCATAATATTTTTTTATTTAATATAAATATTAATTGAAATTTCAAAAGTACAAGGGATTTACATTTTTCAATAATACAAAATGTTTAAAAGTATTTGCTATGGTATTTCAACGCGGTATGGTATTTTAACACGCTTGCACATATTATTTCATAAACACAAACCTATTGAACCCATTTCTCCATTGGAACTAATGTTATTCTCCTCTGAGTTTTAAAAAAATAATTTTGGTAGAAGGAGTTTTGGGAACAACAGTGCACTTTACCAAAATGTTACCATTAGTAATAGTATTCCATACAAAAATTTGTTAGTTGTTCCCAGGTTACCCTTTTTAGTTATACTCGTTCGAAAATACTAAATTTCCCTTAGACCGCAATGCTAAATGAGAAAAAGTTAGGCTTAACTTTTCGGTTTAAAAAAATCATAACTTTTTTAATTCTTAAAGTTTTGAAAAAATAAAAAATACGTGTCTAATAAATTTGTCTCTAGTACTTGGAATAAAATCAAGATTGAATTCTGTGACATGAAGATTTTGGGCTGGTCGATTTGACGTGGAATGACTCAGTTAATATCTCAATAAAAACTAAATTCTGACTGAATGGCTACATCAATATTTCACTAAAGAGGTAGAAATTGCTATATTGGCTGATTACTTTGAAATGAACCAAGAGTGTTACAAAATCTTGAGACTTTAAACACACAATATTTCAATGAATTTATCATATCAAAAAGAAATACAATTTATTAATACAAAGGTGAAGTTAAGTCATTAAATGTGAATTAAGTTGATTGTCCGTAAACTTTAGAAGCAATTTTATATTTGCGAGTAGCACTTTCTCAATATAAAGCAAACTATTACTTTTAGTCATTCATGTTTTTTTTAATTATTTATACTTCCCTGCTCACTATTGAAAATGGGTTTTTGAACCAAAACTTTTAAGTGAAATTTTTTTCTTTAAAATTTTTTGTCCAATCTTTTCAGACTGACTATATACATCTGATGTTGTACAGCTGGGGAAAAAAAACGCTCCACCCCACGTTTCTCAGCTGCTATAGGACAAGGAACTTTGTGAAAGGTGTCATTTTTCAGGAAATAGCGCAAGGAACTGAGAACTGGCAACAAAAATTGTATAAGGGGTAGTCTACATATTAAAATGTGTACCAACTTTGAAAATTCCAATAGCAACACCCAATTTTTTTTACATAAAAATGTTCAGCGCCTTCAAAATACCCCATGTCTAAAAAAGAATTATTTACTTTGCATTATTTGCTAAGCTATAAGCATTCAAAGTTGAACGCTCATAATGTTAAAAAAGTTTCATAAACTTTTATTCATATCTCCACAAATAAAAGGAATTAAAGTTTTTTTTTCATTATATACTTCTTAATCTTCCAAAAACAAATCACACAAGTTTTCATCAATTTTTCAGTTTTAATAATTTTTTATTTAAATTTAAATAATAAAAAATAAAACATGAATAGCAACCCCAATTTTTTTTTACATAAATCGATAAAGTAGATCAAGTAGAACCAAAATCCCAAATTTTTTAATTCAAAAACAATTATTTGCCGAGTTATTGTAAAAAAACTGAAAAAGACGAATTTTAGGAATCGTGTAAAAAATTACTTGGCGAATTCGATCCTAACTTGCATTATCGTTTGGTGATTGAAAAGCATTTGTTGATAAATGTTTATTCAAATTATTGATGTCTGAAAAAAATCTAAAAATCTTTTCTTATTTCAAGTGCATGCAATGTATTTTGTTTGTCGAATTAACTTTAAATTATATCGATTACTATGTTTTTAAATATGTGTTATTTCCAATACAATTTCAAGAAGTGAGTATCAAAAATAAATGTGCTAAAATATAATTGGAATTCGGTTTTCAGTACATTTTATTGTTACCACATTGCTTATTTAAAATTATTAGTGCCCACTTTCCTTGATTATAAATCATTGCCCAATCATTCTGAATAATTTTTTTTTCGCTTTCCTTAAATATCGTGTTAAGGTTGTAACACTCCCGTTTTGAAGTACGTGGTTTATATTACCGATAAAGGGCGACAAATTTTTAACAAACTTTTTGCAGCAATATTAATGAAACAAAAATTTGCATAAAAAATGTGAAACATTAATGCAATAATCATGTTAGTCAATGTGATTATAACTAATCGCATTTGAAAATCTGTTCGTTATAAATAACCGTATATGCGACTTAAATTAAAATTAAAACTTTTTATCTTCTAGTCTTTATTTTTTTCTGAATTTATAATTTCAAAATAAAAAAACATTGAAAAAAATCACAATATTAGTGAAGATAGTTAAATTCTAGCATCCGTTGGCGAGATTATGTTAACCCAGTTAGTTTGTTGTTTTGAAAAGACGCAACCCAAATATTACTGTTTTCACTTTAGAGATTTCCCCCTAAACGAGTTCAAAATTAATGCTTAAATATCTCAGAAAATAATGCAAACTAGATAATACTTTTTTATACATGGGGTATTTTGAAGGTGCTGAACATTTTTATGTCAAAAAAATTGGGTGTTGCCATTGGAATTTTCAAAGTTGGTACTCATTTTAATATGTAGACGACCCCTTATGCAATTTTTGTTGCCAGTTCTAAATTCCTTACGCTATTTCCTGAAAAATGACACCTTTCATAAAGTTCCTTGACCAATAGCAGCCGAGAAACGAAGGGTGGAGCGTTTTTTTTTTCCCCCAGCTGTACGTAATTGTAAAAAGACAAGCAGGAAAAGTTTTTCAAAGTAAAATTATGCGCAACTTTAATTTTCTCTTTTAAGTATACTGAAAACTAGCAGCTATGTTTTTCCACCTGAACAGTGTTGGTAAGGAACAAATATTCAAATCAACCTCATCATTTGTTTACAAAAACTAAATAAAATTACTAAACATTTTAAAACCATAAGATATTCTTTTTAGTTAAGTGAAATGTTAACAATATTCAAATATCTTTGGCTACTTACTTGAACTGTGGTAATTTGAAACGGAGTAATTTATAACATATTCTATCTATTAGCCCCCCCCCATACAAAATTGAATGAAATGTACCCAATTTAGTTTTAAACAATAGATTGTAAACAAAAGAAATGCATTTAATCTTATTTAAACAGAAAAAAATAGGTGCATGATATCTACCCCCTAGACAGTGGCGATAAAGAACCATATCCTTTCATGTGCACTACAAAATGCAGAGGAACAGACACCTTTTATACCCAATCCGCATTTATCAAAATCCCAGAAGTGAATTCTAAACTTAATTTCAGTCGTTCTGCGCGCGAGCCTTTGTCAAAAGAGCCTCGTTCCGCTCGGCAAACTTGACAAAATAGTCTTATCTCTTCAATTACTCATGGCATGTGCGAAAGAACACAAAAAAGACACAAGACCCACTCTAATGGGGCCTATATTAATGGGATAATTCACAGGGATGGTAATTACTAAACATTTTAATTTATGAGCGGTTCCCTTCTATTATTCGCGCTTCGTTAACTACGTCCTTTCACAGACCATTTTCGTAATTAACTCATTTTATCGTCCTAAACCTAAGACATGAATCGTGAAAGCTTCGACCCCTGATCACTTTACATAACAGATGGAGAATGTCTGCTCTTCCAAATAGTTAGACACTTTCAACATCGGATGATGTTACAAGTTGAAGCTAAAGTTTAGTTCAGACATTATCTAATATTAACTATTATGCTTATGTATTAAATTTTGGGAGCATTTTCATTTGTTCCAATGTGTTTTCGTTTTAATACATAGAATTTTTGGAAAAATTTAGTAAACAAAGCAATTGTCTTAAACTTGAATCGTGCGAATTTCGAATCCACGATTATATTATTGCGAATTGAAAACGTTTATTTTATTTTTAACTAACGATTGCTGTAATGAATATTATTGCAGGGATAGATACAGAAAAGTTAAACTTATGTTATTTTTATAAGAGTTTTTCCTATAGATATTTTATTGTTGTTATAATAACTTAAGAATGGCGTTTTTTATATACCAGCTAAAAACAGCTTTTATCGCTACACCTCACTATCTCCCAAACAATTCTATACAAACCAAATTATGAACTTTGAAGGTGCATCAAAATATCTTTAATGTTAACTTCAATGATATTATGAAGTAAGAAGCAAAAAGGTTACTTACTGTAATGAAATCTACCCACCAAATCAAGAGTTTACTTAATCACTAAATTTTGATATTTAATAATTTTATTAAAAGTAAATAACTTTCATTAAACAAAATCATTTTAAACATTTTTTTAAATACAAAAACGATAATCGTTTGCAAACAAAATCAAATTACCCATTTCAGTTTTTTTTTTCCAAAAAAGTAAAAAAAAAATATCAAAACTCGACCTTCCCTACTCACTCTCAAAGTGAAATGAAACGAACAAAATCGCTCCAATCGAGGCAAGAACAAACACTCTCGCTCAAGTTCCCCCCCCCGAAAGCGATGGAATAAAACAAACACTTTGTTTAAGGATGTATTATGCCAAACCCCATCAAGTTTTCCCCGAAACTACAATGCAAATTTAATATGGCTAAGACGACCACGGCTCCCGATATATTTAACCAATTGAAATCGCCAGAAGCATCGGGGCTCGGGTTATTGTCCAATGAGAACTCTGCTGTTCGGCAGTTTTGTCAATATGTAACCGCTCAGGATTCAAGGGAAGAGTCTTTATTTAGAGTTTTGATTTCTATTGAAATAGAAATTGCATACTTTATGTATGTAAAGTATTGGATGGAGATATATTTAGTTATTAAATGCTTACTTATCATTTTATGTATTTTTAAATAACTTTTAGGCTACCAAATTTAAATGAGGTTTTTTTTATTGAACTATGAATAGATAGAAGGTAACTGCTGATATTTTACATAGACAAAACATGTATTGAAAGAAATGCTTGAAGAGGAATGGTAAACTAAAGAAAACAATTTATAATTCATAAACTAAACTTTTAAATGTTTTGTATGATATATAAAAGACTATACAACTGCATATCTGATATAATACAGTTAATTTACACTATTAATGAGTAAATTTATGATGAAAGGTTCTTATTTGTGAAAGATTTCCCTTGAAAAGGGTGCTTTTGGTTAATTCCATGTAAACACATACAATAAGTGAATTTTAAAAATATTTTTTATTCAAGTTGAAACTTATGGGATTTAGAAAAGTTTAAACCGTAAAAATTTCACACCAAAAACTATTATTGTTTTTATCTGAAGCAGCACTGAAGTTTCAAAGTATTTTTTTATTCTTTGAAAGCATGAGTTAAGGATTTTCATTATTTTGAATTCTTGAAATTAAATATTTTTTATCAGACTTTTTGGTATGTCCTGAAAATGCATGTCGAAAGATTTTAATGATCAATTAGATGGCCGTCTTGCTTATCAAACTGTGTTTTAACAAAGAATTAAAACCCTTTGTATTAGTGCAATGCGAAGATAAAATTTTAAAGGATGAATACACAAATACGAAGTAATATTTCATATATATATGCATTGATAAATTCTGAATACTAATGCAAACCAAAGCAGTATTCATTAAGCTTTTTAAAATACTGTTTATAATAGATCATAACCGTATTTAAACATTTATTCAGATTTACCAAATTCATATTCAACGAAAGATTCAAATTGACAGTGGAGAAATGTATTTTACCATGACCCCCCAAAGAAATACGATCTAGGAAATTTATCATAAATAAAAGATACCTAAATGCAAGTCTTCCAAGTAGAAATTAGGACTTGCAAAGAAAGATAAATCTTACATAATTGGGATAAATCCCGGCACTACAGACTAATCCTGTTTTTCTCGTAATAGTCCGCTTGTTGTCTTAGGTTTAAAATAGATCCATCTAAGCTGAATGCTGAATTATTATATCTATATTTACATTTGTTATTTAATAGTTATTTATAAATGGAGGGTAAGGACAAGCTGTATGGTTACAAACTACTGGTTGGGTGAAACAATCATAACACTTACATTTTAGGTTACAAAAATGTTTCGTTTACTTTAGACAAAATACATAAAACGGATAAGATTCGAATACATTATTATAAACAACTGTCTCAAATGAAAATTCCTCGTAGAAAAATTCCAATTGTTTGAATCCTAGCAAATTGTTTTTAAGTGGGTATCGTTTCTTTTGAATAACCGTGCCACTTATACAGAAACAGCTAATGTGAAGTGCAAAGCTGTAGTCATGAGTTAAAGGAAGGTCTTGTGGCACTTCATTAACCATTTTTATTTAATAGCGACAATTTCGTTATTAGTAACGAATTTTTCATCCAAATTATATTTGTATACATACATGTACTATGTAATATTAAGAGGATACGTTTCTTTTGAATTAGATAACTATTCAGTGATTCCAAGCGTTCAAAAACTCACGAGGAAAAATTACATTACTTTTTTTGTTTATGACCACAGCCAGCAGTATTGAACAAGCATTACAGACTAAAGTATATTATGATATTAAAAAGCTTCTTATAGCCATCATTTAAAAACCTAATGACATAATTAAAAGGAGATTATTTGTCTTTTTTTCAACTGGAAAAATTATTTTGTGAACCCGTGTACGAAAAGCCAATGCATTCGATTCTTTTTTTTTAATAATTTGTACATAAAACCTTTTGAGTTATCTATAAACAAATTTATACAATAGAGCAACTTACCTTGACTTGAGACGAAAACTGTGAAGTGATTGGGAGCAATTCATTATTTCTTCTCGAAAACATCCTCCGCAGAAATAGCAAACTAACAACATCAGTTCTAAAACTTATTACAAAAATATCCTCCACAAAATTAACAAGGTTTGTTTCTTGTAACTGCTTGGAACACAATTAAAAAAAATTCCAACATCAAACTAAGATGGTTCTCTTCAAAATCGGCAGCCTATCGTAAAAGACTTCTGATAAGGTTACACTTGACATTTCAAACCTAAACCGACCAGACTTGACTTTCAGCTATGACCAAAGACACGTAAACAGGGCGTATTGTGGCTTCCACGCTACAATTAAAAAGTAAAAAAGGGAGGTATTATAATTGTTCAGTTCGTCCTATCACCCACTTTCGCAAAACAAGTCACAAATCTCACATACAAATAGGATGTGTCATATTGAAGCAAAAAATTAAATAAGGCTACATCCCATGCAAATTCCTTTAAAAAGAGCAAGTTAGAAGTTGATTCAAATTTTAAAAACTATAATTTAATCTTTCGGTAATTTAATGGTTTCCGGCTGTCAATTTCTAGCTTACTTCTGTAGCTTTAACACAGCTAATTGCACATCGTGATCTGTGGTCAAGTGACGAGGTCGACACATGAGCTGTAACCCAACGGAAAGGGAGACATCGTACTCTAACACCGTCGAGAACTTGAACTCCACAGATTTAATAAGCATGTCTATCCCAGTATACTCAGGTACTTTAGTTGGACTTCAGCTACCCTTTTCCTCTATAGGAAAGTAGTGACTGTCACTAAGATAGAACCAGCGCCTAACGCTTGCTATCCTATCTGGGCTGATAGCGTGTCCAACACAATACCAACTGGGTCACCAAGCTCCAGGTTGGTTGATTGAAGCCATACATGACGTATATTTACTATTCTATGGATTGTTGGAAACTGTTCAGAGTGACTATTTTGAAGAAAAAGTCCAAGGTTCGCTCATATATTTCAATATTTCTAGGTATTCAATTTTCGAATATTTTAGTGTTTTTAAAGTTACTCAAGTCGCTTTTCGGAGCACGTTGCAATATACGGCGAGCGATAATTAATGGAAGACAAAATCGGATATGTTGCATAAGGTACGTAACTCAACAAGCATACCCATCTAAGATTAGCAAGTTGAAATATTTTGTCACCGCGTAATGCAACATTGAAATAACAATATTGTAATGCCGTTTTAGCCGAGCATCAGCTCAAAGCACTTAACGGTTTTTTCAAGAACTACCCAAAGAATTCCATAGTAGGGTAGAGCCTGAACCTACCAACCGCACCATGGACCAACACGGAGACAATATAGGATGGCATGTGGGGCCCGATGGTCGAGTGTTTTGGATCGCATGCCATAATCGTCCGCACTCTTTAACGGGTGGGTTCGATTTCCGCCTTTGCCCTGGGTGTGCTTCCTTTCTCAGTATCAAAATTATAAATTTACTAGCACTTTTGCCACTCTAGTCGGGCTCCGTAGTGAGCCATGGCTGCCGATGGCAGCTCAGCACGAGTTGTTCCTCTACCCCACTATAGAACTCTTTGGCTATTATCTTCGCTTTAATAGAATAAAAAATGTGGAGAAGTACACTGCTCAAAACAATTAGGGGAGCACTTTTTAATTCCAACTTTAACTTCACTCCCAACTTTTTAATTTTTATCCTATAAATCTGAAATTTGTTAAATAGGTTCACTATGCATTCGAAATGAAATAGTAAAAAACAGGAGAAAAAATCTTAAGTTTTTAATACTGAAATTTAAAGGGGGGAAACGGAATAATAACTTTTTAATAAATTATAACAATATTTTTTTTCAAAACTTTTTTTGTTAAAAATAGTTGAAATTTATTTTTAAACATCTAAAAAATGCAAGCATGAAAAATTTAGGGTCAATTCATTTTCTAAAACTGTTTTAAAGTGAAATTTATTTTACCATATTTTTCAAATTTTCATTAATATTTAAGAAAAATATTAAATTCTTCAAAATACGTTAGTCTTCCATCTAACGATGTATCTAACGATACATAAGTGGCGAATTTAACTTAGTCAGAAAAAAATCACAAGCTGATGATTTCCAATGGAATCATTGCGAGCGAAAGGGTTTAAAACATGTGCTCCCCTAATTGTTTTGAGCAGTGTATTATAGATGAGTTCAAAATCCTAAAGACTAGAAATGGGTAGAGAAGGAAGCGATACCAACAGCCAAATACCAGGATGCTAGAGAGTTTTAATGAAGTCCTATACCCTAATGGTAATATATTTACACTTAAACACCTGTAGGCAGGGACAATATTCCCCGTAATTATGCAGTGAATCCGACTCACTACGAATCACACATGGCATTCAAATTAAGCAGATTATCGCCAACTCTGTGCCTCTTTTCCGGATGAGTCGCCAACGAGCATGCATCGGGATTCGGGATGACTAATGTAGAATGTTTAGCAGAAAGGAATGAACCAGTAGGTTAATGAATGGGGAAACTGCATGAATTTCAAATTCATTTTAACGTAAGACAAAACTCAAATTATATAATTGATAAATGGAGTTGATTTGTCGACAATTGACAAATGAGCAAAATGCTATTAACTGTAAAAAAAAAATACAAAAATCATCTCTCCGTGAAACATGACGTTATCATGGCAGTGTTATTTTGTGTACATTTACAGGGTGTCCCAAAATGGACTACCTGTTTTTAAATGTTAATAAAAAAAATAATGGAGGTAGATATTAACACAATTATTGCAGAAAACGAATGAGAAATGTCTGGAATCTGATATGGAACCGTTTATTATGTTAGTTATATTTATTACGTTATTATGTTATTACACTTCATTATGAAGGAAGGACACGTGGTCAGAACTAAACATTTCTGACCACGTGTCTTTCTTTTCTGTGTATTCGCATGCCTAGTTCTTTCATACAGTCATACAGCCAACAAACAGTATTGAAGCGCCATCTTTCAGTTATATTTAACATAATAAAGTGTAATAACATAATAACGTAATAAACATAACTAACATAATAAAGTGGTTCATATCAAATTCTAGACATTATTCATTCGTTTTCTGCAAGAATTGTGTTAATATCTCTATCCATTCCTTTTTTATTAACTTTTAAAAACAGGTAGTCCATTTTGGGACACCTTGTATAAACTCCTTATTTCAGTTTCGTTTAATACAAGTTGGTATGGTATGGTATGATACACATATACTCCAGCTTGTGTGCTTGTTCATAGAACCGCTTATAAGCTTTCGTCAAGTGGGACAGACACAGAAAGAAATTTTTACAGTCACAAAGAAATGAATAACACATAGACAAATAAGAACATTTATTGACAGTCACAAACATCCATGCCTGACCGGGATTCGAGCCCGACCTCAGCAGCTCCAAAGGCTAGTACACTAACCATTCAGCCACCGAGGCGGCTATACAAGTTAAAAACAAGTTTCTATTCTCCCCCAATGGCTGAGGTCGATAATCGACGAGCCTTTCACCAAAACGGTTCTTGGTTCTGTACCTGTCCTAGCCTTGCTATAGAGGTATTCGTGTTGGGGGAAAACCCTCTAAAAATCACAGGGGTGTCCGAGTACACTTCGATGGGCTGGGGAGCCCAGTCGGTTAAGCACTCGCTTAGCATGCGGAAGGTCCCAGGTTTGGGTCCGGGCATCGCCAAAATAGCTGCCGACCTATAATCGGCCCGTGCAGCCAAAAATGTCCGACGAATAATACCCCGTGTAAGGGAGTGCACGTTAAATATCCTTCAAAGTCCTTACGCTGCGTACGATGTCGCCCTTAACGGTTACGTTGGGTGCCTATTCGGGTGTTGGCTCGTCACTTGACTGTGGTTATAAAATACGACGCCCGCCACCAATAGCCCTCGTGTTGCTCTAGTGCGACGATATCCAAACCTAACTTAACCGAGTACACTTCGATATACGTGCTCGGTAATCTGGTTTCTAAAGGGTCGACATTAGCGCATGATGTTGCTCGTTGGGTTTCTTTGGGTGCCAAATCAAGTGTTAACCTCGTCACTTGACCAAGGTTCTAAATTAAGAGGCAAGTATTGGCTATGCATATTCACTAAAAGTAAGATACATACCGTCAGTGCGGGTAACTTTGGCCAAAATCATAGTTTTTTTTTTTACAAAAGAAGAAAAAATTAACTACAAAAACGATTTAAACACTTTAAAATCATTATGCATTCTAAATATTGTACTTTTAGGAATAATTTTCAAGTATTTTTGTTAAATTTTATAAATTAATAAAAAATTGGTATTAATTAAAAAAATTAGGACACTTTTAGGAGGCGGGCGGGTAACTTTGGCCACCCATGAAATACATAAGAAACATATTTTTTAGCATCCTTAAAGGCTGTATTAACGAATTAAATAGCAATATTAAAACTTTAAACTTAAAATAACAAAAGTTATAAGACATATAGTTATTAAAAATAGTATATAACTTAACATTTACATTGCAGTGCATCGTGGAATGGCATTACATGTTGAATACTAGTATTGTTTGTCGCTTAAAAGAAAGAAAAATAAACTTTTATTTTGATAAGGAAAAAAGAACTTTTTTGAAGTAAGATTTAATAACAAATATATTTGTAAAAAGCAAACGATATTATTATAAAAGGTGAAAAATAATATATTTATAATTAGTAATTTGAAAATGTTTACCTTTCGACATTTGCGATTTTGAGTGGAATACGTATCTTTCATTCTATCTTTATCTTTTTAATGTTTAAAATCATGAGATTTAAAAAAAAAAATATCTAAAAAATGAGTAATCATAAAAGTAAGAATTTTTTCAAAAATAGTTAAACTTAATACACTTTTACATACATTTTTTAAAGTGCAAAGTTCCATAAAGAAATACTTACATCTATGGCCAAAGTTACCCGCATTCATCGGCAAAAGCTTCCCAATTACAAATATATAAATACAGCATAAAAAGTAGTCAACTTAGAATAAAACAAATGGTGTAATATTCTTCCTCATTAATAAAAGAATCGAATAGAGTGTTTTATTTAAATATTTTCAATATTTTTTAAGTGTTCCAGACAAGAGTTGGAAGAGATAGATTTTTGTCATTTTATGCTCGTAAGAATGAAAACAGCATGTGTAGTATTGCCAGAATTAGAATGAGAATTTTTTGTACATGAAATGAAAGAAGATGTTTCCACCTTTCCAAAAATGTCAAACAATTTAAGATGAGATCATTTTATGAAGAGAAATTAAGAAACAAATCTTTTTCCGACGCGTGGCAAAAGTTACCCTCCGTGGCCAAAGTTACCCGCTTTGACGGTACTCAAAAATACTACACGGATGATGTCTGGTATAAGCACGCTGTGAGAGAAGCAATACACCAGCTAACAAACCCAGCCAACAAATTTCCGTGATTATTTTAAAACGGTTTTGAAAATAGCGGAAATTTTAAACGGAAACTGCGGAAATTTTAAACGGAAACTATTAAGTCAAAAGTACAAACTAAAAATGCACTGGAAATTTGCCAATAACGTCTTC
The DNA here is from genome assembly GCA_023701765.1 of Hylyphantes graminicola. Taxonomy (NCBI): domain Eukaryota; kingdom Metazoa; phylum Arthropoda; class Arachnida; order Araneae; family Linyphiidae; genus Hylyphantes; species Hylyphantes graminicola. The sequence continues at coordinate 22,774,613 of CM043123.1, read as the reverse complement.
GCTTTTTTTAACGAAGATATTTTAACAAATTGAAAACCATTCATTCCGTCCCTATTCAAGAACTATTTGCCTTAAGACAATCATTCTTCCTGTTATGCATTAAAACATTCTTCTGAGTATGCTCTTAATTTACAGCATTAAAGGAAAGATTGATTTTTACAAAGAAAAAAATTCAATTACATAAAATAAATATACAACTTTTAGTAATTAGCGCTTTTATAAGCATTGATGAATGCAATAAAAAAAAGTGGATTAATTTGTACCGAATGAATTGTTTAAAAAAATCTACCATATACTCTTAAAACTTAAATAAATATGAGGGCGCGTATTAAATGCCTAATAAAATATTTATTGTTTCGTTATTATTTTTTTTGTCCTTGCAAATCTTTGGGAAACAGCTTTGTAATAAAAGCAAGAAATGCGAGGAAATTCGTTCTTAGGAACCCGCTCTTTGTAATACAAAGAAAATATGCTGTTCGTTTCCTTTGTTTTCGTTTTAAGTACTATATATTGATAGTTTTATAGTTATTCATTCTCGACACAATACTTGTATGCTAAAACTATTCTTTGAAATTCATATTATGCTAAGTTTATGAATTAGTTAAGGTCTTTAAAATTTATATCAAGTAATCATTAGAGGATCAAATGAGATAATAAAAATGAAAATTAATAAAGTAGGTGCTAACCATAGAGATCATAGTTAAAGTATTAGAGTGGAGGATCACGTGATCCCCAATGCTTACAACGACGGGACGCGCATGGAGAGCAAAATTGCAGGGTATGCGGCCAGTGTTGCCCACACTTTAATGAGAAAAGTGCTATGAAAAACTAATATTGGATTCTAAAATTACAAAAAAAAATGCCATAAAAATACTAGTTGCATTTTTGAGTATTTTTAGTGACTTTAAAAAAACGTGAAACGCTTTTGTAGTATTTTTATAGTATTTTTTGTAGTTTTAGAACTAAATTTTATTTTTTCGTAGCACTTTTCTCTTTAAAGCATCGGTAACACTGGCCCCATACCCTACCAATTTTGCTCTCCATGCGCCTCCCGTCGTTACCATTGGAGGTCACGTGATCCGCCACTCTAATACTTTAACTATGATTTTTATGGTGCTAACAAACTCTATTCATTTTAGAATTTAGCAACGTATGTACAATCGTTGACATTGCATTACATTAATATTAACATGCTCTATAGAACAACAAATCATGCTGTTTGTTGAACTGAACAGAATAAAAACAAATATTTTAAACTGAAACAAGTGACACCAGTTCCTTTAAAATAGTAGATATTTTACCTTCCCTTCAAAAAAATCTTAGACGATAAAATTGTTAAATCAAACAGTGTTTACACTAGGGAAATTATTCTCACTTGTTCTGAGGCACCGTACCTGCTTATAAAATTTTTTTCCTAAATTAAAATCTTTCAGAATAAAACGTTGGTGTATTTCAATAAAATGTTTCATTGAAAGTGAGAAGGGAAATAGGATTGTTTTTAAATATTAACGGTATTTTGTAAAGATATTTTTAGCGAGTTAATTTTTTTTTAATTAATAGTAGTAGTGAAAAATTTAATGAAACATTGTATAAAAATGGCAGCTGTTGTAATTGTATTTTAGGTTATCTGAAATTTCAACGAGCAGGGTTTTTTTAAATTATTATTAACGCTAACAGTTAAAGGTAAAAAATATTTTTGAAGAAAAAAATTAATTAACACATTGAATTTATTTGCCGAACATTATTATTTGCAGGAGATACGCTCTTCTATTTCCTTAATAAATTCACGTATATTTGATAGACTATGGCATAACACCTCAGAATCATAATTTCTTTGTTTCATTTAAATAATATCGTTGCAAAGTTTGAATAGAAAGAATCATTTAACTTTTAAAATAAATATATTCACACGCATAAGAGATCTGATTATACGTAAATACCAAAACTTTCGAACTTTGACGTACAGAGTTATTAAAAACTTCCGTTTATTTAATTTTTTGTCCCATAGACAGCACATAGTCAATTAAATAATTCCTACCCTTTTTATTCGTAAATAAATCGCATATTTACGGAAAAAAATGATTTAAAATTCACAGAGATGACCATCCAAATAATATTAAATTCAATGTCTCCACACTGTCGAAAATTCGGTTCTTATTTTCACTGAAAATATGGTTACTTTTAGGCAACGGCTGTGTGGTGAAATGTTTCACCATATCTTCGGTATTTGATTAATCGTGTAATCAGTTTTTTTCCAAAACTTGAAAATGGTTCAACCGAATACCGAAAATATGGTGAAACATTTCACCACACAGCAACGAACCATTGTTATGGTGAAATCAAGCACAAAATTTTTAACAGTGCACAAATGTCATTCAAACATTTATAAAAGTTTACACTGGATAGTTTTAGGGTATTAAACGTTTATAAACTGATGAATTTGTTATCTCCAAAGAACACGTCAAATATTTTAAAATTTGCTATTTACAGTAATGAAAGCAGTTTTATGCTATGTATATTTACCGTGATCGGTAAAAAACTGATAGCATAAAAAATATTTTCTCTCATTGTATAAGCAATAATGAGATGCTTACACATTTGCAAAAAAAATTACACGTGGGGACTTTTCAATGGAAAAAAATAAAGTTACTCATCGAAAAAATGTTTTATCGTTATATAATTATCTTTAAAAAATGTCTTGTCTTATAATAAGTACATTAAGAGCAAGTCTAAATAAAGAATGTTTTTAAAATATGTTCCTCTTATTTAAGTGATCATGGATGAGCGATAAAAAATAATTATTTGCATATAATTGAGAATGCTTCAGGTCTAAGTTCTTGCCAATTACTTTTAATTAGTTGAATAAACTTTTCGCTAATTAAATTTCAGCCGTACGCTCCAAGTGGAAGGAGGACGGGGCACATTTTGAAACTTCCATTATTCGAAAGAAATGGCTGAAGGTTATAGAATTGTTCGAAACTACAGCGAAATTTTCCACAATAAGAAGGATAATTCTCGAAATAGATTTGACAAAGTTATAAATTTTCTTTTTTGTCAAATTTGTGCTATGGTAGGTGTCCAAAACAATGCCATTTTGAATATTCTTAGTCGCACATAATATTGAATAAGTCTTCCGATGGCAACCTGATATCATTCTGACGTTGTGATAACAATTTGCCTTTATAGACATGTCAAAATTGCGAAGGTGGTGATAGATGGCAGCATCTGTCACTTATGTGTGCGTGTTGTGTCTCTCTTACTTGACGAAGGTATATAAGCGGGTCTCTAAACAAGCACACAAGCCTGAAAATATTTGTCTACCAACAAACAAATTGTCATCAAGAAGTGATAGTAGAACATCATATAGGGTCACACACATGGGGATATTTCCAGTAATTGCCCTTTTAATGTTTAAAAACACTTATCTAAAATGAAAAATCACTAACGATACGCTGAACCATCTATAATTCAGAATTAATCACTTAGTTCTGAATTTACTGCTTATTTATTTTGAAAATAAAATATTTTTGAAAGTGCTTGTTACACTCCATAAAATAACATTGGTCATGGTCATGACACTTTTTCAAAGATCTTGATTCATTAAAGTTTTAAGTATTTTCCCTTTTTTATTTCTAATTAAACTTTGAACTACTTCAACTAAAAATAGTTTTTTTAATAAATTAAAAAAATACTTTTAAAGTATTTTCTTATATAATTTAAATAAAAAGAGTTGTTAATTGTAACTTATTGTGTCTGGTATTTCAGAATTGAAAGCATTCGGTGGTCATATTTAAAACAAAATATTTCACTCCCATAATGAAAACATATATTTATTCAAATTTGAAAGTAAAATTTTTCTACGTGAAAATTTTTGGATTTTGTTGTAGTATTTGCTTATATGTTAGAAAAGAAGTTTCTTGTTCGGAATCAATTTTTTTATACTAATAGTAATCCATTTTAATTGTTATTTTATTTTTCAAACTAAATTGGCTATATTTGAATTACCGTCGCACTAGAGCCACACGAGGGCTAATGGCGACGGGCGTCGTATTTTAGAACCACAATCAAGTGACGAACCGACACCTGAATAACCGTTAAACACCGCAACCGTTAAGGGCGGCATCGTACGCAGCGTTGGGACTTTGAAGGATAGTTAACGTGCACTCCCTTACACGGGTATTATTCGGAGGACTTTTTGGCTGCACGGGCCGTTTATAGGTCGGCAGTCATTTTGGCGATGCCCGGACCCGAACCTGTGACCTTTCGCATGCTAGGCAAGTGCCTAACCAACTGGGCTCCCCAGCCCCTTTTTCAAACTAAACTCATTATAAATTAATTATTTTCATTTACAATTTTGACAAACCATCGCACAACAATGAGTCATAAAACTCTTCCATATGACTAATTCCGACGTGGCTCAAATAATTTCGATTAAAAGTATACACGTAATTAGTGGTATAATTAAAATATTTCCTTACAATTCAAGTTATTAAACACATTTTGAAAATAATATGAAACAAAGAGCAGATTTTTTCATTAGTTTTTAGGATATATCAACTGAAAATATTTTTTTAATTACAATCAAATAATCTTACTAAAAAATTTTATTCTTCGATGATTTTTTATATGCGAATTTAAATAAGAAAGCTGAACTTAATAATAGAGTTAGAATTTTTTGTGGGTCGAAGAATTAATGGAAAAAAATTTATACTTGAAGTACATTATAAACCTTGTCATTAGAATGTGCCTTTTAAAAAAATATTTATTTAAATACATTAACGTTTTACAATATTTTTCAATTACGTTTCAATATATTTTGGGATTCTCCAATTTACAAAAAAAATTATAAATAATAGTTTATTTTCTAGCTATTGCTCAAAACTGCGAATCGTGTTGTTCTTTATAGTATAGTTCAATGAGTTGTGTTCTCTTTAATTTTAGAGCTACACATTGTCTACAGTGCCTAAAAAAGTAAGCATATGCATTTAAAAATGCATTTTTGTCTATATACAAAATTTCAACTTTTAACTTCAAAAATATTCATACACTTGTCAAAATGTTTATAGGAACCTGAATATGCTTCACAAAAAAATTCTCCCTTTCGGGAGCTATCTATTCCCTCACAATACTCCAATATTCAAAATAGAAATATTTGAAATCCCGTTCCACATTTTCCATGTTTCATTTAACTTTGCGCCGTTAACTTTCGTTGTCCATTATTTATTTTTTTTATTTCCGTTGTTTCATTTAATTGATCTGTCTTTCGGATAGCCATTCTTTCGTTTCATTAGTTAGTGTTTTAAGGTGAATTTTTCTGAATATCTTTTGCCAGAGGGCAGCAATTAAATGTATTTTTAGCGATACATAACTGCAATGTTTAGTAATAATTTAATTTAAAAGGTTTCCCTGAGGGTGCGTTTTCAATTCCGGAAAAATGATGAAGGGAAAGAATAAAATTTCGTTTTGTGCAGTAGCATTTTAAATGCAGTATTTTAAATATGCACGAAGTGAACCATAAAAGTTTTTTAGAGCAAGATTGTGGTGACTTTGATGAATCTTAATGCAAAATTGTATTAAAAGTGGTGAAGCAAAGTAAAAGAATCGCAAATAAAGTGGCGAATGTTAGTTTCATAAGAAATGATGATTTTAATGATGTTAATTTCAGAAACCTCCCTTTTTCTAACGAAGTTTTTGAGGAGATTTTGTTGGGTAGAGATAGTGAAACTGGTGTCTTTATTTTATTGAGAATTTTTTTTTACTACATGCAGATCTTATTAATCAATTCATTTGTTTTGATAAAGAAATTTTGTAAAAATGTTCTATAATTACTTCAAGTAATTCTTAAGTATTACTGATGCTCACTTTTTAAACTTTTGCTGAAAAACTAAAGTTCAAAGTTGAGCCAAAACTGCCTCATATATTGTTAATTGTTCACAGGGGTGCCTACAAGGTGAGCTCAACGCCGCAGGCTGCACCGTTGAAATTTTAGGGGGGTTGATTTTTTCTTAAATTAATAAACTCTCTATTTTGACGGGGGGAAAATAACAATTCCTATTCTTTTTTAGTGTCTAACGCAGTTTATAGGTATCAAGGCCGTGTGGTGCTATGATGCAAAGAGGCGGCCGCATCAGGCGGCAATTAGGTAGGGGCGGCATTTTCGGTTTTGACAAATACACATATTCACTGATTTTTCAAGCAAATATTTGTTGCTCTTCTAAAATCGAAAACAAGATAAGAGAGCCAATTCTGATTAATGCACCTGTGTTTTCATGTGCTTTTAATGAGGTGCTCAAATATATTGTACTACACAAAGCTGTTTTAAAGTCATAAAATATTTATCGATATTGCAAAAAATATAAAATAATAACGTCATTCGCCACCCCCTTTAAATTATTTTCCAAACAATGGTAATTTGAGAGGGGAACAAGACTTTATTGTTATTTATTGAAATTATCGTGAAGATTCTTTCCTTCATTCTTAAATCCAAATCAATATACTTAATTTGTTCACTTAATTTTAGAAAGCCATATTTTATCAATGATATTTTAGAGAATATGAGTATGAAGTTCTGACGGGTAACTGATAAGCAATTTCTCTTTTAATATTAAGGAATGACGGTTATTTTTTCTCTTAATAACTAATTATGCATATTACTATTGCTGAAAATAATTTCAACTAAGATATAATGCGTATTTCTTACAAAATCACTTATTAGTTGTTAAGTTATTTATAAAGCGAAGCAAACTATAATTGAACTTATTAGACTTATATTTTGATTGTTATTTAAATGAGGTTCTGATATAATTTAACGCATTAATGGCAAGTGGCAAAAGAACCTGCTAATCGAAAATAAGTTTTCTGCTTAAATTTATCTTAATAAACAAAATACAAGACAAATAAAGACCATAGTCCTTAGAAAACTATATATGAAAAATTAAGCTAACCGAAAACGAATTTTAATCGGAATTGAAGGTGTTAATTGTATTCACAAAGTTGTCATTAATGGGTTCATAAGAAAATTTTAAATTTACACAATTTTATGAAGATTTCCTCACTGATATAAAAAATTCTTATACTATATCATTTTAACTCGTTGAATGATTGACATTCTTTTCACTGAGATGATTGCATTATTTAGTATTTAAGTCGTTTTGAAATGTTAACGTTGCTTTGTTGGTATTAATTTTATAAAGAGCAGCTCTTTAAATACTTGCATCACATGAAATTTTTATACCACACGCCCCTTATAGGTATACCAAGATGTCGACCTCGTGATTTGACGAGGATTCTAAATTCGAGGCGAAATTAGCTGCATTAAAGCTCCTTATAAGGATGGCTAGAAATAGACATCCGGAAACGATGAATTACTCGCTACATGTATATTTATAATCTGATTAAAATATACATATGCCATATTGTTACCGGTAGCGAGTAAATTATTTTTAAATGCTAAATTGTTCATAATAGATAGGAACTGTAATAGTTCCTGTCCCAAGTAAACAGTTCAACTGTTTTCTTGGGACAGGTCTAAAACTACCAATGTACCGAGTGCTGACGCAGCGAAAGAGTTAACCTAAGCCAACCACTTACCAAAAACGTTACCAATATCCCATTGGAAATAGCGATGCCATTCTAAACCCCCACAAATGTAGTATACAATAAATACATACTGGTATGCCATCAGATTTAGTTAAGCGGCACAAAGCGATGTGAGTGAGGACATCTCCATCACTTAAAGCGGTTTCTTTAATTGCCTTTCATAAAAAGGCAGCAGCTTTGTAGCTTTATAGAGGGCGGCTGGTAATCGTACTTTAAGCAAGTAGAACTATAAATACCGCATATCTGCATCATCAATATATTAACCCAGAAAATACTTATATTTACTTAGAGGAAATCAGCATTCTGGGAATCTCAGTCACCATCTCCTATGGAGTAATATGAATCTATTATTAAGTTTGAATATTACTTTAGTATCAACACAGCGACATTGAATACGCAATAACCGATTGAATTGTATGATATGTTGAAATTAGAGTGGTGTCCCTTGGCAGACTCCCTCTAAGAAAGCAAATAAGAAGTAACCCAGTAGGTTAATTAAATAGGATAGGGTATATGTCTGTGGTAAAAGCTTAAGGTAGGAGACATTGGGGCTTTGACCCCCATCTTTATGTATCTCCTATATATTTAGGAGTTATCAAGCTATTTAATTTTTTTGGTATGACTTAATTGCAAAAAATATTTGTTGAGCTCAAGCTCACAATAAAACAAATAAAGATGTAATTGATTGATTTGAACTCTTAAGTAAGATTGGTAATTTTGAAAGTTAATCGTTTCCTGCAGTCTATTTCTAGCCTCCTTTAGGAGCTTCAATACGCGCAATTACGCCTCGTAATTTAGAACCCTGGTCAAGTGATGAGCCAGTAAGATTTTGTACGAGAGTTTTTGCACAGGCGTGATGCCTGATGCGCATTTGGAAAAATAATAATAATAGTTAATAAATTTTCAAGACAATTCATAGTTTTATCCAAAGTAATTCTGTTATAGTGTAGTGTAGTACAATCGTTTCCGGCTGCCTATTTCTTGCCACCATTAGGAGCTTTAACGCAGTCTGTTAGTTATAGACTTTATATAGTTACATTCAGCAAATATACGATGCTATGCTTTATCTAATTCCTAAAGCAAATTTTTAAATGTAATCAGCCATTACGATGAATCGCAGAATGCAACGAAAAAGCGACCTAATAACAAGGTAAAAATGCCTCATAATGGCGAAATCTTGAACCACGCATGATGGTTGGCGGCCAGTATAGTACCAGAGGTTGCTCCAAACACCAAAAAGTTCTATAGTAGGGTACAGACTGAACCTGGCAACAGCACCAGCGACCAACACGCAGAAAATATAGGGTGGAGGGCTGTGAGGGGCCCTGTGGTCAGAGTCTCGATCTACGGATCAGAAGGTCCCGCGATCGAGTCCTGGTCGCTGAAAACTCACCGAGTATATGCGGAGTACGTGCTCGTTAAATCTGTTGGGTCCGAAAGTCCTGTGGGCGTTCATTGCGCAGTTTCCCATGGTTACAGGTTCCTGGAGACTATTTCCCTCCCCTTCAGGGACATGTCTAAATTGGGGAGTTGGCAGCATCTGTCACGTATATGTGTGCATGTGAGTGTGTGTGTGTTGTGACTGTCTTACAGCGCGTCCCAAAAGTTTATGGACTGTTGTGTTTTTTTCAATTTTATGACAGGAAAACGCTACGCAAGAATTTTTTTTAGATTTAGTTAACAAAAATGTCAATACAATATTAGTACTGTACACAAATAAAATAACAACATCACAGATTTCGTGAAAAATGAAAAAAAAAAAATGAAATTTGAGTGTCCCAAAAGTTTATAGACAAGTCAATTTTTCCATTAAATTTTGCACTTTTGTTCAAATTTTTAAACCGTTCTTCATTATCACTTGAAAAACTCGATCTGGCATACTTAATACAAGACTTTGGAAAATTTCGGGCTTCAAATTAAACCAACTTTGTTCGATTTGCATCCTTAGATCTTCAAATGTTGCAAATTGGCGCCCATTTGCATAAACGTCCCTCGAAAGTATTCCCCAGAGGTTCTCCATGGGGTTCAGGTCAGGACTTAAAGCTGGCCACTCCATAACTTGAACATTGTGGCGTCTAAACCACTGCATAGTGGAGTTAGACACATGTATTGAGCAGTTGTCCTGCTGATATTCCCATTTATTTCCCCCTAGCAACTCCCCAAATGGAAGTAAGTGGGCTTCAAGAGTTTCTTGATAAACATCAAAATATTGTCTACCTTTCAAAAAAGCAATATCAGTTGTTCCGTTGAAGGAGAACGCTCCCCACACCATAACTGAACCCCCTCCTTGTTGCCTTCTCAAAAAGGACCTTGGTTCCTTCCGAAGATCGCGCCAGTAGTACTTCCATCCATCGGGGCCATCTAAATTAAACTTTTTTTCGTCACTGAAAACCACACTTATCGATTCGTCTTTGTAATGCATGTAATTTCTTGCCCACTTAACTCGAGCATCCTTATGGCCTTTTGTAAGTTTTGGCGTGCGTCGCATTTTCTGATATTTTAAAAACTTACTTGCTTTTAGCCTTCGGTGGACTGTAGATTTTGACACTGAAGCTGTAATTTCTTTGGCTGTAGATCGTACAGACAAATTTTCGGTCGAAACAAGTCTCAAAATTTCTATCTTGCCTCTTTGTTGTCTTTTTAGGTCTCCCAGGACGAGATTTTGGTTCGAAATTGTCACCTTTCGCTAGGATTTGATAAATTCCAGCTTTGCTACGCTTAATTCTTCTAGCAATATCTACAACTCTCATTCCACGAGCTTTTAAACGATGAATTTGTAAAATTTCATTTTTCGTAAATTGCACGTTGGCAGGCATCTTTGCAATCGATCAAACAAGAAACAACCCACTAGTTTTTATCTCAGGAAGCTATTACGTCGCGTGTACAAATGATAGAATATGCAAATTTATATTTGTCTTAATAAAAACAGCTCTTAACACCTTTTGTCTATAAACTTTTGGGACAGCATTTTTTCGTTTTTATTTTTTAAAAATAAACTTATGATTTCTCACAGTTGTTTGAGCGTTTTATTATTTGAAATATCCTCTTAGATATTTGCATAAATTATTTCGTCATTCACACTCGCTTAGTAATCTCTTAAACTTGAAAAATACAGCTGTCTATAAACTTTTGGGACGCGCTGTACTTGATGAAGGTTTATAAGCGGCTCGCTGAGCAAGCACACAAGCCTGAAAATATATGTATACCAACCAACCATATAGGGTGGCAGGTGGATTGTGGGGCCCGATGACCGAGTGGTTTGGATAGCAGGTCGTAACGCTAGCAGTCCGCGCGCTGTAACAGGGGCGGGTTCTATTCTCGCTTTTGTCTTTGGTGTACTTCAGTGTACATCGGTGCCCTTAGTGTACTTCTCAGTATCAAAATTTCAAATCAACTGCTGCATTTGGTAAAATTTATAAGCCATTTTAAATGTAGCCAAAACACTCCTAAATAGCTTCGATTAAAACTGGCCTCTAAACCGAAACTAGCTATTTTGCCACTCTATTCCCGCTCTGTAGTGAGCCATGGCTGCCCATGGCATTTTATTACGAGTCGTTCCTCTACCCTACTATAGAACTCTTTGCCAAAAACGAAATGAAATACGACGTAATTCGTCCTAATATTTTTCTTAACTGAACACAAGTTAAGTAAATGATATCTATCTATAATTTATTCATGTAATCAACTCGTTTAATTTTAAAACTTTTATTTATTAATATTAGCTTTATTTTATAAATATATAAAAATATTAGTTTCTGCTTCATGAAGTACTATTTAAAATTTAATATCAAGGATGTCTAGAAGATGGCAGCACAGGATGCACTTAAGGACCATGACAGACAACATTACCTTGAGTAAGTCTTAAAAAGGATAAAATGCAAAAAGAAATTAACGCTTAGAATTTAATAAAAATTAATATTTGCATGAAAACTAACTTACATTTCTTATTTGCATTTATTACTTATTAACGCTAGGTGCATATTAACATTTATACAAATTACTTTTATCATTAATACACAAAACCGACTGTCGGCACAAAATGTTCTCACTAATTAATCAATTTAATAAAATATTTGGAATGCTTTGATTTACAATGTTTCTTAAACGAATAAATTACACCAAATGGTAATTATAATTCATTTTTGAAAAAGTTTTACCAATTGATGCGGATGAGTAGGATGAATGCTTTATTCTGCAGTAAGATATGAAAGCTCGCTCAATACAACTCCAAAGCCGCCTGTCTCTTGTCTTCGCTTATCAATTTTGCAAATTATTTTCAATTGAAAATAGCACTTAATTATTAAAAGTGTGCAATCAAGTAAAAAAAAAAGTAAAAGAGTTAGCTTTTTTAGCATTTTACTAAAATTCTATTTTTACTATCTCCCCCGAGATGGCAGCACCATCATCTTTCAAATACGTAGAAAATGAATGATTGTGCTGCCATCTATTTAACGTGTTCAGAAATAGAAGTTAACCCGACATATATTCACTGTTAATAGGATTTGAATGGCATGCCATTAACGCATTAAATACTTGGTTCCACCTGCTTTAATTTCTTAAAAACAAGTAATATAATTCTTTTGCTTTTTATATTTAATTTTATAAAGGTTTGATTTATATCGAAGATCCATCACCGTAATTTTCAAAGTATTAAAATATAACTTAACATTTACATTATGCTGAATCGTTGAATGACATTACACTATGAATACCACAGATTATAGCTTAAAGGAAAAGTAACTTCAATTTTCATAATAGAAGATAATTTATTTTTAGAATCATGATTTAATAACAAATATCTTTATGAAAATGCAAACGATTTTTTTATAAAAAGGGGGGAAATAATGTTTTCGTAATTAGAAATTTGAAATTGTTTACATTTCGACATTAGCCATTTCGAATGTTGAACGTTTCTTGCATTTAATCTTTTGAATGATTAAAACCATTTAATTTTCCAAAAATCCTCTCAAAAATGGGTAGTCATAAAAGTAAGACTTCTTCAAAAATAGTTAAACAGAATACACTGTTACGTACATTTTTTGAAAGTGCTAAGTTCCATAAAGAAATCCTTACATCTTGAACAGAAGTTACCCGTATTCATCGTCAAAAGTTTAACAATGACCAATAATTAAATATAGCATAAAAAGTATTCAACTTTGATTAAAGCGAATGGTGTAATATTCACCCCCATAAGTAAAAGACTAGTATAAAGTGTTTTATTTAGTTATTTTTAATACTTTTTTAGGTGTTCCAGACAAAAGTTGGAATAAATAGATTTTTGTCATTAAATGCCCGTAAGAATACAAACGTCATTTGCAGTATTGCCAAAATTAGAATGATTTTTTTGCCTGAAATAAAAGGCAATGTTTCCACTTTTTCAAAGATGTCGAACAATTTAAGATGGGGGTCATTTTATGAAGATAATTAAGAAGCAACTCTTTTTCCGACGAGGAGACCAAAGTTACCCTCCATGGCCAAAGATACCGCTTCAACGGTAACCTTAAAAACACTATTTACAAGACTTGACTTGGAAAGTTACTGAGAGTTTAATCCGCCTTTGCTTTAAGGGGTCTAAGGAGTCTTAAAAATGTGCAAAGAAGGTACTACAAAGCATAGTTTGATCTTTCATGTAATTTTTTAACTACTCAATGTATAAGTATAATTTTTTTATATGTAATTCTACAAGATTTATTTAATATAAAACAAGTTTTAAAATTTATGAAACTTTAGCCAAAACTAAAATAAATGATATTAAACGTAAAGCTATTTGAACACATTGTGATTAGGCTTGCGCGGCAAATTGTGAGGTCAAAATTGAAAAAATTACCAGGACAATGACTTTATATTGTACAAATATGTACAAACAAAGACTTATACCTAAATTCTCAGCTCAATTTTAATTAGAAATTATTTTTTAAAAAAAAATTAAATCAAAATTTTAAAATTTTTATTAATTTTTTTAGAAAAAAGTTCTTAAAATAATTTCTAATTAAAATTGAGCTGAGAATTTAGGTATAAGTCTTTGTTTGTACATATTTGCACAATATAAAGTCATTTTCCTGGTAATTTTTTCAATTTTGACCTCACAATTTGCCGCGCAAGCCTAATCACAATGTGTTCAAATAGCTTTACGTTTAATATCATTTATTTTAGTTTTGGCTAAAGTTTCATAAATTTTAAAACTTGTTTTATATTAAATAAATCTTGTAGAATTACATATAAAAAAATTATACTTATATATCGAGTAGTTAAAAAATTACATGAAAGATCAAACTATGCTTTGTAGTACCTTTAGGGGGTTGCACATTTTTAAGACTCCTTAGACCCCTTAAAGTCACACATCACTTTAAAAGTTGTCGAATTTTTATTATTTACAAAATCTTTTTCTGAATGAACTTTTCTGTGGAAAGGAATCGAAATACTATCTATCAAACGTGCTGCCATCTACGAGCGAGAACATAAGCAAACAAATAACGATGTTAAACATTATTGCTACTTGATATGTATTTTAGGGCGGGTTGGTTTGGTTGTTTGAATTATCGGCATACTAGACGTATACGATGTATATTTTCAACGTACGTCGTAATTTACGACCACAGTCAAGCCGGTACTCGAGTATGCTATCCAACGCAACTTTAAGCTCTCCACTTTTTGTATGCCCTCCGACGAATCTTACGCGGCGGAACCTACCTACGACGAAACAAAAACCTACCTACCTATACGACGACGCATCGTACGCGGCGTCGTCGTAGGTAGGTTTGAATATCGTCACACTAGAGCTACGCGAGGGCTATTGGCGACGGGCGTCGTAATTTAGAACCACAGTCAAGAGATGAGCTGACACCTGAGTAGACCAACGCAACCGTAAAGGGTGACATCGTAGCAGCGTTGGGACTTTGGAGGAGATTTAACGTGCACTTCCTCTACACGGGGAATTATTCGTCGGATATTTTTGAAATAATGTTTTAACTATTTTTTTCTTCGTTTGTAAGTCGAGTTATTTTGGCGATGCCCGGACCCAAACCTGGGACCTTTCACATGCAAGGCGTACGCCTAACCGACTGGGCTCCCCAGTCCAACTTTTAAGGCGGCATCGTACGCAGCGTCAGGACTTTAGGAGCGAATTTAACGTGTACACTCCCTCTACACGGAGAAAGAGAGTCAGACTTTTTGGATTTACAGACCGTTTCTATGCATTTTTAGGGGCGGGTGGTAGAATATTGAATTAATGCAGCGCTAGAGCTACTGACTTGTTTCGGGTAACGTAATTCTTTCCAGCTTCTGTTCTCAATCTTTCAAATGTTATTTCTATCACTTCCTCAAATAACTTACATTGATAAAATCACGCCGAACTTTTTTTGAAAATGATAAATAAAATCGTATTTCAATTTCTTAGCTTATAAATTTTAAATATTTACAATAAAAATTAAAAGTCTGGTAAGATATGTCTTGTTGAAAATTTCACTAAAGTAACTGAGCTGTTAAAAAATATATATTTTAGTTTTCATTAAAAAAAACTTTGTAATAAAACCAAATGAATTACGTGTTTAAAAAGACTTCTTTTGTAACGCTTAAACTTCTTAGAATTTCTGCCAAATGTAGAAAATTTATAGTTTAAAAATTTAAACGTATATTTGCATATTGAAATCTATTCCCTCACCATTTTTAAATTAAAATTTTACTTAGCTGAAACTATTATATCTTAAGGGGAAAAAATTATTATAAGTAAAATATCTTTTTTTAATGAAACAAAGTTATTGAAACATAGGTATTCCATACATTGTTTTTTATTAACTAAATATGAATCTACCCATAAACTTGAATTATTTTACCAACAGCGTTTTACTTTGAAATCACAGTATATTGCCAAAGTGTATTTCATTTCTTGAGTACAAAAAGAGACACTCTTCAAAACAAAAAAAAAATATTTTATTAAAACAGATCTTATCTTATAAATAGTATTATATAAATTTGTTTAAACTTTTAAAATACAAACAAAATTCGCATCCAAAAACGAATGCTTTTCAGTTTTATTCGTAAAATGTAAAACTGCCTCGTTCTTTCAAACTTGTTTCTAAACACCATCTTTTTCATTAAGACTTCCTTTATATTTTTCTCTAGAAAAAATAAACAATAAATATTCAATTACCACCTTAGCATCATTAAAAATTTCTTGTAAAAAAATAGCAAAATTATAATTATTTTCAATTCAATCTTTACTTTTGTATTCTACTATTATAGTCTGAATTTTAAAATACCTGTTTCCTTTTTTAAAAAAATTATTTGATCAATAAAAAACTGTAATTTGAATGTTTATAAACGTTAAAAGGTTTTGTAAATATCAAACATGCTTTAGGAATAACTAGTGGATTTTATTATCCAACAATTTAGTAACATACACTCTTAAACCGAATGAATAATTTTAACTCCGTCTGAGTTATTTTCACTCCTCCAGTCTGGAAAATGCACTTCTCCGAAAGGAGTGGATACTTTGTAAGTTAAACCTCCGACAAGATCACTCCAAACGAGTGATTTTAATTCTGTCTGAGTTAATATTCACTCCTTTCCAGTGTCGAAAATGCACTTATCCAATTGGAGTGGATTTCACTCTTGTTTTAAGAGTGTATGCATTATGTTATTCCACACACAGTTTTAAAAACCAAAGAGTCCTGATATAACAATAAAAGACAAACAAAGAGATTTATGGCATAAAAGCGAAGAGCTGGCCGCCAATGCTACGCAGTGATTTTAATCTGCAGCAAATGCGTTTAGAGTGTGTCCTTTCAGTTACATGCTGAGTCATTAAAAAACAAACGGCGATATAATTGCAATTTCAACCAGTTCATGACGATTGGCAAGGAAATTTGTCATTCGAAATATAACTTTCTGACTAAGTTTATCTAGATAAACAAAATACAGGACAAATGATGATAGAGTCATGATCATTTTACATTAAGTTAGATACATAGATAGATAATAAATTTATTGCAATGGGCCTAAACCCGTTCACAATGGTTGGCAATTTGATCATTTTACATAAAGTTACATGAACCGCAAATTAAAAATATTTAAAGTTAACGTTTTTATTCGGAAATGTAGGCGTTTCATGGTAATCACTAAGTATTCGTTGATGGTTAAAAATTAATACAATTTTATTATAACTTCAATCTCAAGTCCTCGCTTCAATAAATTCGTGTATATTTGCGTAATAAAATACATTTCGAAAAGGTTAAAATTTGCGAAAAACTTTCACTTACTTCAAATCTAATGTAAATCAGGATGATCTGGTATTCGAATTACAACAGACGGTGATGTACTGTCAAATGTTTCTGGTGGGACAACGTCTACTTCTTCGAGGTTAGTTGACGTTTCTGCGGCAGTAGACACCCTCTGAACTCTGAGCAATTTCACATTTTGATTTCTTGAACGCCAAATACAGTAGGCTTTTAAATGATACCTGAAAATAGCCATTAAAAATTAGATTCATATAAGGCACTGCAAAGCTGTAAGTTTATATTGTGTGAATCAAATTGAAATTCTTAAGTTAAAAACGTTAAGGTTAAAGGGCAAATAGCTGCCATCGAAATAATTTATGAAGGGCCAGTCAAAACACCTCCTGCCCAAAGAATGGTTTTCTTAACCACCTTTTTTTTACAATAACAATAAGGTAAAAAAATTCAAATAAACAAAAGTTTAATAAAAACACACGAAAGGAAATACTTTAAATTCGGAACCAGCCATGGAAATAGACAAGAATCACAAAAAAATTCGACCAGACTGCTTAGATATTATTACTCAATTCAAACTTTTTACAGCTAAAGTATTTACAGTTTGAAATTCCTAGAATTAGCTGTTTACTTGAATCAAAGATCATTTTTAACGAAATTTCTAATATTTCTGTTTTTACCAAAGTCTCAATATAGCTATTTTCAAAACAAAAATGTCTTAAAAGATGACGTCCTTACATAAAAAAAAAATTGTCCAAAAAGCAATTTTCGCATAAACATTTTGATTTTAAACTATTTTTAAATGAAATTTATTTCGTTTATTTTATTTTTTACTAAAGCGCACATTACCTTAGGGTTAACACGTTCCAAACAAAGTAAATTGTTATGAGAAAAGTTGCCAACGCCATCAAACACCCAGCTTCAAGACTGTTGCCCCAAATCACCTGCTTCTTAGCGCCTTCCACGCACAAATAGCTGCTCACGATGGCCAGAGGAGTGAGCAAGACGAAGCATGTCACGTCTCCCACAAGACTGCGACGGTGGTTGCCGTCATTTTCTTCACTGCGAATCCACTTGGAAAAAGAAAAAAGAAATGTTGGAGACACAAACTAAACGTCAAAATGTATCTACAGCGTGGTTATAAAATGACGCTCGCTAATTGGAGTGGTCTGTAGCTGGAATGAACCCCAAACATACACCATCAAACATTGAGACACTTACTAATCTAGAAGGGAGGAAAAGAATAGAATCATAAAAAATAAAGATAAAAAAAAAAGAATAATCATAAAAACAAACTCGTCTCGTGACCAGGGTTCTAAATTACGAGGCGTAGTCAATTGTGGCCAATTACGGCCAACACGGCTAATTACGACTCGTAATTTAGAACCCTGGTCAAGAGACAAGTTTCCTTTTTTCGAAAAAGTATGGGATCATAAAAAAGAAACTCGTCTTTTGACCCAGGTTCTAAATTACGAGGTGGAGCCAATTACGGCCAACACAACCAATTACGCCTCGTACTTTAGAACCATGGTCAAGAGACGAGTTTGTTTTTTATGATGCCATGTTTTTCCCCCCTTCTTGACTAGTAAGTGTCTCGATGGGTTTTTTGCATTCGGATAATTCATTCAAGCTACAGACCTCTCCGAATAGCGAGCGTTATTTTATAACCACCCAGTACACTCCTTGCCAACCTTAAGTTGGGTAAATAGAAATATGCTATGGAGAAGATCCTTCCACGGATATGAGGAGTTCCATAAATTATTTGTGAATCCATCCAGAAAACATGTTTAAAACATTAATTTCATTTAAGGTCTAACATATTTGAATATTATCTGAGAAAATTTGGCAATTTTATCAGAATGAAAAGTGTATTTTGGTTAAATTGTATTCAAATCATTTTGCATGTAAATATTACCTTACAAGAGTTTCCAACTAACGGACCAATCACGCTTTTCCCTCTGCCTCTTTACTCTGTTTTTACCCAAATTAAGGCGGCACGGAGTGTAGTATTCAACCCTATAACAATCTACTTCGCCTGCCTCATCGCCATCCGGGATATTGACAGTTATATTACAGTTTACGCAGAACGCAGAAAGTTTCAAAACCAAACTTATTTTCTAAGAAAAACATCTACTATGTAGGATATTTCCACCAAATTTACACCTTTTACACTACTTTTTATTGTCATATAGCGCACGTTTAAACGATGATCTATAAAAAAAAATTATGTTTTTTATTACCTTGCAAAATGACCTTTTCTAGGGCTGATATAAATTTTCCAAACTATAAATGTATTAAACTACAAAATATTTTTAAGTTTGCATTCAATATTTTTTTAAGTTAACTAAAAAGTTAAAAACAATGATATTGCAATATATTTTGAAAATTATGGATGGGTTCTTGTGGGGGAAAGTAAATACCGCCACATTTGCGCATACTGTGCAAATGACAAATTATTTTTTCATTGAAATTGATTAACTAAGCATTGCGTAGTAGTTTTTACTGAACCTTTGGCTATTTTAAAGGTTAGTTTAAATTATCGTCATACTAGAGCAACACGAGGGCTATTGGCGACGTGCGTCGTATTTTAGAACCCCAGTCAAGTGACGAGCCAACACCTGAATAGGCACCCAACGCAACCGTTATGGGCGACATCGTACGCAGCGTTCGTAGACACCTAAAGTCTTTTTTTAATTGTAACATAGTAAGTGACATCAAGACTTTAAAACATATTTAAAGGGCATTCCCTCTGTGAAGGGTAGTAGTCGTCTCTCTCGAACTATTATTAAAAAAGTCCTTTTTACACAACTTTTGCTTTAATTTTTAAAACTTTAATTACAATCAATTGACAAAGTTACGACGAATTCATACACAAAACTACCAATTAGGGTGAATTAACATAAAATTCATGATTTTGATTTTTTTATTATATAATTAGGATAGAAAAAGGTTTGTTTTCATGGTTGAACAAAACTAACATTGAAACATCTTGTTACTCCAGTACCCCACCTTTTCTTGGACATCCCAATCATACAAATATTATCACATCTAGTGTCCATGTTAAAAGAAAATAATGAAGGCAAAATAATTGCATCAATTACAGTCAAAATCAGTGTTTCAGTCAACAATAATTATCGTATTAAATAAACAGACATTTAAATAAGTTAGCATGAACGACATACAAATGTAATTCATTTTTTAAAAATTATTTCTAATTTACATACTTCAATAATTGACTTGGGTGAACGAGCTGTAACAAAAGCATAGTTGCATATTTCGCATTTGTCGTTGGGATTGCACCTTGTGCTTAACCATCTCTCCATGCAGGTCTTGTGAACAACACCCACAGTTCCTATGCAACAAATACACTCAATACAAATAAGTTTTAAACAATAAATGAATCACTGAATGTAAAAAGAGGCATTTCCAAATTATGAAAACTCCATACATCATACAAGCCAATTCCTTCAATATTTAAGTAAAAGAATAAGTCTACATGTTAAATATTCCTGTATTCATAGCCTTTTTTACATTCAGCTATTCCTATATGGTGGTTTTAGACTTACAATGTTTTTAATTCCCAGAAATGAAAACATTACCAGTCAACTCGAATTCACGATTCAATACAGTCGCAAACGACTTTTAACACAAAACAAAATCAAAGAAAGATCATTATTTAAGATGAGAGCGCATTTATTGGAAAACACAAATAACAAAAAAAAAAGTCAGATTTCACATCTAATAAGAAGTTCAAATTGGATTGTGTAGCACAAATCAGTTGAAAATATAGCTTCATACAAAACCAAATAATAATAATTGACCAAACTAAAAATGCAATTCTTTATTAATAATCTATATTAGTATAATTAGCAATGAACCATAAATTCTAGTTAATCCTCAACATAGCAGGTACTTTTAAACTTTCTTAATTAAATTTTAAATTATTAATACATGCATATAGTTCAACTATCCGAATATCTCAATGTGCCGATTGTCTCCTTATTACTAAATCTCTCGGAACATCTTAGTTTGGATTGATAGAATTATGCTGTCACACTAGAGCTACACTAAGGCTATTGGTGACTTGATTTAGGACCTCAGTCAAGTGACAAGGCCTACACTTGAGCTGGCATCCAACGTAAACTTATATTGACAACGTACGCTTCTTCAGAACTTTGGACCCCACGGTAAATTTAACATGCACCAGTTAAACAATTTCCATATAAAGTTTTTCATTATTTTTTTTTATGAGAAATTAAGGCTTCTTGCTAGGACTTAGGTATATTTTTTTGTAAGAGAAATATATACTTGCATTTTACTAAAATGTGTTGAACTAACCAGAGAAAATTTTAAATTTAAAAAGAATGATAGAAAGACCTCAAAAAATGAAGAAACACCAATGACCTTTATCTAGGCAACAATTTTTAACCCTTTCAGTCCCAATGACGATGTTGCATCATCATTTAAGAAATTTTTTTCTGATAGTCCACAGCCATTTATGATACCAAAAAGCACATCATTCGATTCTTCAAACTTTTTTCTATTAGAAAATATTTTTTGTTAATCCCTATAGATGTTAGCACTATAACTTTTTAATTATGATCAAAAAGATGATGCCAAATGGCATCACTGGGACTGAAATGGTTGAATAAAATTATAATTTACTAGCAGTATGGTCCCGCCTTACTTGGAACCCGTTAACTTCGCATTGCTTCCTTTTAGAGGCATGCTTACTTGTGAAAATACACTCAAAATCAAAACAAAATTAAATTCGTGTTGGCGCATGCGCACTTAAAAAAGCAAACCCTAATAGAGGATGAGGCAGCCTTAGGGCGATCGCATATCTCAACCAAACTCAATCAATCAAACTAATAGAGCATGGCGTCAAGCCCCCGTTTCGCCCTGGTCCATGTATTTTCAAGCCCTGTTATGATCCCGCAATCCCACGTGGATGACGTTTTTTTTAACTAATTATATTAATTAAAAATCACAATCAAATATGAAAAAACTAAGTCTCAGGTGCACACGTAGGTATTAAAAGGAATCTATATTAAAAATTTCGAATTCTTTAGAGCAGTCTAAGTAGATCTTTTGCGATCCACAGACATACACACAGACGGACAGAGAGACTCTTTCTTTTATTATTATAGATAGAGATATTTACCTGCGCATCGGCAAGGTGATACCAATTCTTCCCTTCCGTCACCTTCGTGACAAATACGGCAAATTGGCCCACCACTAGAAGCAGGCGACTGGAACCGAGTTGTGCTAAAAGGGGAACCATTTTTTCCCATTTGCTGATCTTGAGAAAAATTGTAGACATAAATGCTGTTAATGTGGATATTAGGTGTATTTGTAAGACAAGATGTGGAATCTACTGAATTTGAAGAAGCTGGAGTGCAGTTATCACATGATGTATTTTTGTCAGTTGTACGATTGGCTTTCTTGGAAGTGTCACTAGAGTGAACGGGGGGTATGTTATCAGTGGGTTTCGGAGATCTGGATTCCGTTCTTAAGCCCATAATCTGAAAATAAAAGTTCCATTAAGACATTGCAAATTCTGCATACCAATTTACTACACAATTTTGCAGTAGTTTGTGATACAGGGTGTTTCAAAATTGACCGGAATAGGAATTGATGCAATTCCGAAATATTGAGCCGGCCCCTCCGAATAATAGTAAAAAGCCAATTGATCACGCGTTTTGGTCGTAGTTGCATACTTGAACTAGGGCAGCACGAGAATGTGTTGACGAAGGGATGCATTTGTTTTGAGTTTGGTTTGATTGAATCGACATATTGCCTAGTAATTTTACAATTTGCAGATTCTGTTACATCACAGTTTCTAAAACTACTAAAAATGATTAGTAACTACGAAAATGCAATTTTTGTGTTTGGATTTCGATTTAAATAATTTGGTGTGTTTCAAATTCAAGCTGGATGTTTGAAAATTGGAAGGAGCTAAACGTTTTGCGATAGAAATGTACAGTTTGTCGAAATGTGCATGTGTTGGGACCAAATAGTTCTATAGTTGGGTAGAGACTGAACCTACCAACCGCACCATCTACCAACACGGAGACAATTTAGGGTGTCATGTGGGGATCGATAGCCGAGTGGTTTGGATCGCAGGCCATAACGCTAGCAGTCCGCGCGCTGTAATGAGTGCGGGTTCAATTCCCGCCTTTGCCCTGGGTGTACTTCCTTTCTCTGTCAGTAAAAAATCCTTCTGGGGCTGTCTTACTTGACGAAATCTTATAAGCGAGTCTCTGATCATGCACACACACCGGAATATACAGGGTGGTAATAAAATAACGCTCGCTATTCGGAGTGGTCTGTAGCTTGAATGAATAGTCCAAATTCTTCAAAATTTGAGACACTTACTAATCAAGAAGGGGGGAAAAAAGAAAGGAATCATAAAAAAGATAGAATCTTAAAAAATAATCACAAAAAAGAATAACCATAAAAAAAACTCGTCTCTTGACCAGGGTTCTAAGTTACGAGGCGTCGTCAATTATGGCCAATTACGGCCAACACAGCTAATTACGCCTCGTAATTTAGAACCCTGGTAAAGAGACGAGTTTTTTTTCTTCGATAAAGAATGGAATAATAAAACGAAATTCGTCTCTTGACCAAGGTACTAAATTACGCGGCGTAGCCAATTATGACTAACTAGCTGTTATACCCGACGTTGCTCGGGTAGAAGTGAAAAAATAATCTAATGATCAATTTAACTATTTTTTTCTTTCATTTGAGTTTCATAAGATATGAAGATTGCACAGTAATTTTCCTTTTAATTACCCATCCTGGATATAGTAATGATTAATATTAATTTCTCTCTCAAAATAATACCTTTTATAAGAACATGGAATGGTCAACATCAAGTTTTTTTAAACGATAATGCAACAACCTATCAAAATGAACAGCCAATAAAAAAAAATTTGAAAACTAGTTGAACCTGTCTTTTTTATCAGATGTAAATTCAACCAAACCAAACTAAAAGTTCTACATTCTTGTGTAGCACAAGTGCAAGATTTCATGCACGACCGAAAGGGCGGCCAATTAGTTAGCCGTTTTTCATTGGCGGGGGACGGGTAAATATTTAGGAATTGCGTCCTATACAATTCCGGTCAATTTTGGAACACCCTGTATTTATAACTGTAATAAAATTTTCCAAAATTACTTAGGAACGCAAAACCTCAAATCAGAATTAAAAGTAATATGAAAGCGAAAGTATGCATACCATAACTTTACCTCAAGATGAGCTTAATACACTGCTCAAAACTATTAGGGGAGGGCATGGTTTAAACACTTTCAACCCCAATGATTCCATTTGGAATCATCAGCTTGCGATTTTTTTTCTCACTAAGTTGAATTCTCACTTATTTAGACGGAAGAAACATGTCTTTTGAAGAATTAAATAATGTTTGTTTTAATTAAATGAAAATATGAAAAACATGGTAAAACAAAATTCCCTCCCAAAAAATTTTAGGAAATAAATTGACCCTAAAAAATTCTTCAAGCTTGCATTCTTACATGTTTAAAAATTGATTTTAACTTTTTTTTAACAAATAAATTTCCGAAAAATTATTGCTATAATTTTTTCAAAAGTTATTATTCCAATTCTCTTCCCCTTTAATTTGAGTTTAAAAAATTAAGAATTTTTTTTCCCTGTGATTCACCATTTCATTCTGGATGCATAGTGAATTTATTTCACATTTTTTTTTTAAATCAAAAATAAAAAGTTGGAGCCGATAGAGTTAACAAAACTACGCAAAGTTCTCCTCTAATTCTTTTGAGCAGTGTATTTATGTAATCTTTAGTATTTGAAACACTTTCCATTATTTTCGAAGTGATTTTTTACTGTTTGTATAACTTGTATACTTGTATAGTAATTTATATTCAATAATCAAGATTCCTTAAACAGCAAACATTGATCCACAGTACCTGAGAAATCATGGTCGCATTTTAAACTTTTCACTCAGAAGGAAGGCCCGAATTGATAACCTGTTTTGTTTAACTTTTAAGAGTGTTATGCATTATAGTATGTTTTAAAATAAATTTTTGTCAATTTTAGCGTTTATCTTGTCTTCGAAAAGTGGATCCATGTCTAAAATTTTCTCTGATCATCGAACCAAACTTTTAGAACCAAAGGTTACAACATCCTAAATATAAATTGATTGAAAAAGTAAAAAATCTAATCAAAGGCATTTCTCTCGATATTAGCAAATTTTAACAAAACGCAGTGAAAAGAGATTTTAACGACACTGAATTTTAGTTGAAAGATTAAATATAACATTGAAAACGAAATTTTTTTTTGACGAAAACTTTTTTTCCCGTTTTGTAGAACCACATTGACATTCGACATCAGTTATAGGAAAAACCGATTTTAATTATATCTTACTCAGATACGCTTTACAACTTGCATACCACTTTCAGCGAATGCAAATATATTTTCAAATTACGATGCCCAGTGGAAATTGTTACCCCGAGGAAGTATTTAGGCCTTCAAGTAACATGAAACTCCGGAATGCAAGATTCTCCCCACCAACTAACTATTTCTCTATCAACTTTACTGCCACTTTTTCCAGGAAGGTTTCCAAAACGGTCTCGACTGTCATCAAGCCCAAGATATCGGGAAGAATTACGACCCAAAACGCTAACAACTGCCGGTCCCCCTCTCCAAATTGTTGACAGCGACAACAGATCGGATTTCGACATTCCATTGAGGTTTGGAATTGGATGTACTGTACGTACAGTCCAACGGCCGCTAATCTGTCGTCCCCCTTCAATACTCCGACGAATTTGGTTGATATGTTTCGTTTCATGAACTGATGTAACTACGAGCAGTGGTTTGATAGGTAGGTTTGAATTATGGTCGCACTAGAGCTACACGAGGGCTGTTGGCGACGGGTGTCGTATTTTAGAACCACAGTCCAAGAGCAGTGGTTTGAAGCTTTTTAAGAGGAAACTACTTATGATTCAAAAAGGTGCCCGGAAAAAAACTATGAAAAAGGGTCTAAAACCATCGGCAATATCTAGAACATAGAACAAGTACACAGCACTGCCACAAGTTTAAAAGCCGACTAACCACACTTTAAACCAGTGGGTTTTTAGGAGCCTGATAAAAAAGAATGAACTGTATTAACACCACACTAGAGGCTATTGATGACTGGACTTGTAGTTGGGAGCCACAAATATCAATAATTGCAATTTGAAAATTTGCACTATTAAGCACATCATAATTTGCACATCATAATACACTAGTGATGTATTACATAAAGTAGAAAAACTGTAAATGTGTTAAACTATTTTTTATGTTACTGGTTATCAAATTGATTTCAGACCAAAGTGGTTTACGCGAGGTAATTGCTTACGATTTCGTTGGAAAAAAAAAAACTTTATGAATTTTAATTTGGTATTCAATTTAAGACTTTTTGAAGAATTATTTTTGTTTTTAAAAAAAAGTTAACAAGCTTCATCTTTCAAAAGTAAATTATCTTTAAAACTTTTTAAAAAATTCCGATTAAATATATATGGTCGCAGGAGAGAAAAGGGGTAAAATGTGCTTATTCACTTTCAAAAATGAATCGTTAGAAAATGTCAATCAAAGCAAACTCCGAATTTCTATGAGCATCCTAGCCATAAGCGGGATATGGATTCGAACCCTTAGACTTACGGATAAGGTTTGATCTAATGAAATAATTTACTACTCATAGCCATTCACGGTTTATAACTATAAATTTATACTAAATAATTTACATCAGGCGAATATTTCATCATAGGCAATAAATAAGTTTGCTTTCGAGTAATACATGAAAAATACTTACTTTTCAGGTTCAACTTTCTTTCAAAGATATATTCACATAAACTTTATAACAATAAAAACAATAAACAGTCAGTGTAAAACCACAAGTAAAAGGAAATTTGGTAATGTGTAATAAATAAAATGTGCAATTTAAATAGGAATACTACTCATGAAATTGTTCATTGAAAAATATCGAACGCTTAAAATTTCATTAAATGAAGCTTCCTTTGTAAACATAGCTGAAATCAATATTTAAAAATTTAGAAATAATTTCAGCTCAACCAAGTTCTGATGTATTTGGTTTCACTTTATTTGAAACGTAAAAATTCAATGCGAACTTTTCCAACAAACAGTATACGGTTACTAGAGATTCCGAGGGCCTCTCCGTGGCCGAGTGGTTAAGGCCTCAGGATCCAACCTTCTCAGGTTCGAATCCCACTTACTACCAGTCATCCTATAAATCGGATATCTGTACTGGAAAGAGTAGAAAAAATCCAACTCGTGACGGATGGGCCCGAGTACACTGGGACAGACGTGCTCGTTAAATCTGTGGAGTCCAAAGTCCCGACGGCGTCAGCGTACGATGTCGCTCGAAGTTTCCGTTGTGTGCCCGCTCAGGTGTCGATCTCGTCACTTGACCAGGGTTCTAAATTACGAGACGTTATTGGCTGTGTTAAAGCTCCTGACGGAGGCTAGAAATAGGCTGCCGGAAACGATTACATTACCTATAGAGATTCCGAGAAATAATAACGTTAACTTATACAGTTTGTTTGTCCTAATAATGATATTAATATCACCTTAGGGTAAAGGGACGATTCCAGTTCTATATTTCAGATTAAAAAACAGGGGGTTGTCACGGGTATTGTCCCACGATGACGTCAGTGTTGGTAATAATCTATCAGCAGACTATCAGATTGTGTACGGATGGCCTAGTGGTTTGGATCGCTGACCATTACGCTAGCAGTATACGCGCTGTAACGGGTGCGAGTTCGATTTCTGTCGTTGCCCTTGGTGTACTTCCTTTCTCTGTGTCAGTAAAAAAAATTATGTGTCTGCCTTAGTTGACGAAGGCTTATAAGCGGGTCTCTGATCAAGTACACAAGCCGGAATATATATGTACCTACCCTACTATACTATCAGACAATGAGAACGCAATGGTTTAGTTGGTTACTCACTACACCTACTCGAGAGCTAAATACGAACAGTCTCGTAATTTGAAATCGTATTTTCGGCATGCTTTAAACTATTAATACTTAATTAATGGCCATTAAAAAGTGTTGATTGAGAAAAATTGAGTTTGACATAAAAAATTATTCCGCTTTAGAGAAATGGAACTATTACAAAAATGATCCAGATTCATGAATCACAAAAGTGCTTTCAATTGCCAAAAAAATGTAAAATAGCTACTAGCCATAGACTCCGATGTAAAAATTTCTCAAAAAACGCTAATGGTTGCATTGGATGCCTATTCAGGTGCCGGCTCGTCACTTGACTGTGGTTCTAAAATACGACGCCCGTCGCCAACAGCCCTCGTGTAGCTCTAGTGCGACGATATTCTAACCTAACCTAATCTTTCGAAACAGCTTACAACCCGAACCGGACGGATGGTGTGACTTCCCAGAGAGCACCGGTCACAACACACACACTCACATGCACACATATACGTGACAGATGCTGCCATCTATCACGCGCCACCTCCACAATTCAGACATGTCCTTGAAGGAGAGGGAAATAGTCTCCAGGGACATGTACCAGTGGATAACTGCGCAATGACCACCCACAGGACTTTCGGACCCACAGATTTAACGAGCATGTACTCCGCATCCGCATATACTCGGTGGGTCTTCAGTGGTATCGTGACTCTTGTATAAATAATAACACTATAAACTTTGCTCGTAAAACAAAGACTCCAAGTACGAAAATTGTAGTAATTTATGTTTTACAACTTTTGTATTGGCAACGTTGTTCTAAATTAATTAAATTTCAGATATCGAGCAAAATTTTTCATAAAAAATTTGACTAATTTGATAGAGGCATAAGCGCGAATTAGTCTCTGAAAGTTTTAAAAGAAAATGTCCTGACTACACAAAATAAAACACCGAAAACACTGCAGCAAAAACACCGCAATTTGTGTATGCATGCATCAACGAAACACTGCATGCCTTTCAGCCTGTCTCAACTATGACGCACGGTTTTTTTAATTATCAACGCATGCCTCAAATGTCTACGAGAATATTCTGATTCGGTGTGTCTTGCGCTACGACAAGAGAAAAGAAAAACCGATTTTATCTTTTGCAACTTTTCAGATAACCAATTCGGAGCCAAAAAAAAGTAACTAAAAATTTCACTCTCTCCCAGCAACCCTGAAAAAAGTTGCAAGAAAGAGTTCAAGATAGTTGCCACTTTTCCTAATTAAAGCCATGTTACCTTGTTGTAGGGTTGCTATTGTCAATAAAAAAATAATAAAAGTAATTAAAGTAGAAGTACATAAACTACTTTTCAATCAATTGAATTTGAATTAAATTTTCTTCTCAAATTTCTCCATTTAGTTTGGGATTTGTGTGCAAAAGCATTTTTTCTAGTCTTTTTATTCATCCTTTTTTTTTAATTATGTGTGATTTAATTATTATTTTAAAAACAGCAGAGCTTTAAAATAATATTTAAAATTAGTTGGATATATTTAGATTTGAAAGTTTTGAAACAGCTGATATAAGGTTTTTTTTTAGCAGATATAAGGTTTTTATTTTATTAGCATTAATATTGCTTATGAATAAAAAAAAAATTGCGATTATTTTATAAAAGCGATGGAAAAGGGGAACTTAAAAGATATTTTTAGAAAACTATTAAAAACACAGTCAAGTAATAATGAACTATTATTGGTATAGATTATTAATGAACTTAATTTACTAGTAAAGTTAACTAGTATTTATTTATTTATTTATTTATTTATTTATTTATTTATTTATTTATTTATTTATTTATTTATTTATTTATTTATTTATTTATTTATTTATTTATTTATTTATTTATTTATTTATTTATTTATTTATTTATTTATTTATTTATTTATTTATTTATTTATTTATTTATTTATTTATTTATTTATTTATTTATTTATTTATTTATTTATTTATTTATTTTGAGTAATTATTGTTTTTATTGAAAAAGAAAATGTAACACTTATTTATATGACGTCTATTGATTCTGTGCTTGCTTCAAAATGATTTTTTATTTAAAAAAAATCTAGCTGTAACGCGTTTTTTTTTAATTATAAGGTTTGTCTTTTCTTGAGGAAAATTTTAAAAGTAATTATTTTTATTCAACCCTCAATATAAAAAAATATTATGCGCAATCTCTCTGGGCGTAGAGGTCAGAGCTCTTATTCCGTAGACCCGGGTTCGTATACGGGTCCGGTAGCTCATAAATACACTTAGCCCTTCATTCGACCAGGTTCGACACAATGAGTACTAAGCTTGATTGATTGGAAAGTTAAATGATGTTCCATTGTGTTGCTAGCATGTAAAAAATAAATTAAAAAATCACAAAACATTTCTAATTCAAATGTAACAAAAGTTTAAAAAAATCTATGTTATTAAAACGAACAATTAAATTTGTTACACTGAGTTTTTAATATTACTAATCAAATGTAATGTTTTTGTACCGATGTTGAAATCTTTTCATCCCATTCCACGTTCCTAGCACAACACCGGCATGTATCGGGGTAAATATCCAGACCAAAGAGAATCAGAAGCATGCGTTTGAAAAAAAAAACTTAGATTTGCCGAAAAACCGGCCGCTATTGTATCGTTGTCATATGTACTTTTCTAGTCTGGACACCCCATGGGCGTACCCACCATAGGGCAGAGGGGGGGCAGCTGCCCCCCTCTAGAAAGGGTGAAGTGGGCCCCAGTCTTATGGGGGCCCCTGTATATAATATATGTAAAGGAGAGGCATTAAAAAAATCGATGTTGTGTTCCCAGTCGGGTCCAGGGGCTCACTTTGCGCCTGGAGGCCCTTTTATATAATCTGATATAAAAGGGGCCTACGAATGATGTTCGAATTGAGGCCCACATTTTTGCAATTCGTCCTGAGTTGGCCTCTGGGGGCCCAATAATTTACGCAAAACGGGGTCTACATTTTTTTAAAATCTGGCCATTTGTTAGTAATTGGGCCCACTGAAGCCCCCAATTGATGTATATTCTATGTATAAAAGGGGTTTAAGTACTTTTTTTTCAAATTGGGCCCAATATAATATCAATTGGGACCACTGCCTTTCTGGGCCCCCTAATCTTATCTAGACTTTTTTTTTTGCATGTGAAGTCTTTCCTGAATTTGGGGCCCCCATACATCGTTTAGTTTAAAACATGGACAACTAATGGGCCAAGAGACTTGTAATGGGCCAACTTGCGTAAAATTAAAGGTTACATTTACCATACATTAAACAAGACAACGTAATTGTTATATCACATTACTATACCCTTGTAATCCAATAAACTTCTTATCCAGTATGGCAAAACAGCAGGTGATAGCACGGTTTATTTTAAGGGCAGATTTGGAGGTCCACTTTACATTTTTAAAGGAGAAGCCCTCTGTCTTCAATTGCCAATTCGGTGATAGGGCCCTGGGTGGAGTTGGGGCTTATATATACATAAAAGGGGCTCCGAATTTTGTTTTAAACCAAGCCAAATTTTCTGACAAAATTTAGCTTCTCAACATTAAGATACAAGATTTTATAGTCTTAGAAAATGAAAGAAATCTAATGAAAGAAAAGTATAGGGCCTTTTTTAATGGCACAATAAATAATAGAGGGCCTCTTTGAGAGAACGCATAGACTGGTTGCAGCAATCGCAAAAAAAACTGGTTAAACAAATTTAGTGCCTAAAACTATTCTTTTATTTGTCGTTTTAAATATGTTTGTATAGTAAAAATCAATGTAATTTACAAGAAAATTATAAAAGAGATAAATTATGTTATTTCAATAAAAATAGGATTTTTCTGAAAAGTCTATATGTTTTTGAGCTTGATAAAAGGGTATGTTTTTCGAGGGTATGTTTTCGATTAAGGTTCGACCTAAGTATGAATATGAGGCAAGATACTTCGAAAGATATAAGCTAGAATAGTTATAAGCAAAAAAGAAAACAATCCATTCAATAATTTGGTTATAGTATTATTTTGGTTAGATTTTTTAACCAAGCATTTTTTTTAATGTGGAAAACTTCAGATTTCTTTTAAAAATCTCCGAAAACAAATTTGTGAATATATTTTGATCACAAAACAATTTTTTATAAAAAAAAAACTACAGGCTTCTGGCAAAAAATAGTTGAATCGGCTGAAACAAAACTCCTCCCTATTTCACTTAATAATTTTTTTAAATGCCAACTTCTTGTTGTGCTATTGGTTGTTGAAAACATATGTTAAAGAAAGTCTGCATGGAACGAAAACATGTTCATCTGCATCGGTTATTTTGAGAGTGAAAACGAAGCAACGAATATACGAAATCGCACTGATGAAAAATGCAAACAAGAGCATTATATGACCTGAAACATTCCCATTGGTTTAATTAGGAATTAAAAAATGATTTAACTAGTGATTATTTACCCAGTTTATAATTATAAATGAGAAAGAGTGGGATAAATAAATTTTATAATAATTAAAAAAAAATCCAATCAATTGCTTACTGCGAATTGTAATAAGTAAACCATATGAGATAAGTAACGGGAGGGGGGGGGGGGGATTGCATCAAAGGAAAATTCCCTAAAGGGGCCCATCCAACTAAGAAAATGGGGGCCCATAACATTACCTGCCCCCCTCTAAATCAGATCCTGGGTACGCCCTTGGGACACCCTCTAAGAGTACTAGGCTGGGACCGGGCTGAAAATTCCCTATTAACTAGAAACGAAATGTATTCAAGAAACATGTACTTCTGGTGTTTCTAAATTTTGCTCCAACAATGATCAAACCAGTAAATAATAAGGATATCGCAATGATCAATACCGAATCGCCCTGCCGTTTTCTAAGTTCATTCAAAGCAAACCAAAACTGCATGAAGAGCTAGTGTCATTGGCTTTAATTCTTAAATTTTACACGTCAGAGCCCGTGTATAAATTGTTCTGTATTTTTTCTGATTTCTTATCATTCCCACTACATTTCGATTCATAAAATTAAAGTTAGTTAATAATTTTAAAGATTAATGAAAGGGAAAAGTTCATGGTTTGACTATTTTGCTATGTTTTCCATAATAAAATCCATATATTTTGACGTCTACAATTTATATAATCATTAAAGAAATTAACATACATAAATAATCATCAAAAAACCTCTTTCCAATCCATATTTTGACCCAATGCATCCGCGTAACAATTTAATTTGTTACAAATAATCTAAAACTTGTCACATTACTTTAATTCCCAGAATAGATACAACTCAACTATTACAGTTGTTTTTATTGTTGTTTTATTTCATTCTGTACTGATCGGATCGTCAAGTTAGACATGAAGATTCACATTGCAAAATTGGCGTGAAGTTTGTATGTGCATGTTAAAAAAATAGTGATTTCATCACTCATTTTTCGGATTAAACTTTGCTATTCTATCTAATTCCCGGAAGAGATAAAAAAACAAAGTCCGCCGCGGTTGCTACATCGTCGAATCTTCTTTCCCGGAACTCCCTTGAGTTGTAAGTCTCCCTTGGGTATTCTTTGTTTTTTTAGTCACATTTTACCTGTAGTTGGCTTATTATTTTTATAATAATACTCTAATTTATTGCATAATCTAAAAGTATGCGTATATATTTTGGAATGCATGTCGCTTTAGTGTGGAGCGGTTTGATACTGAGTTCAGTTCGTTTTAAACCAGTGTCGAGTAAGTTACGTTTCTGCAAAGGTCTGTCACTACTGCCGATTTTCGAAATTACGATGGACATATCCATTTATAAAAGGTAAAATCATATAATAATCTTTGTCCGGTTGTTGGTTAATATATTTTTCTATTGAAAATAGCCAATTACCAAAATTACTATGAAATATAAACTTTGATTTGGTGATGTGTATGATATTAATTTTTAGTATACTTTAAAAAAGTTTTGTAGCCGTATATTTATTTACATTGAATCTAAGATTTATATTACATTTAATAGTTATAAATTTAGAACAGCTTGGATATTATGGAATGTTATTTTTTGTTGATGTTTGGTGTTTGTGAATGTTTTTTTAGTCACATTTTACCTGTAGTTGGCTTATTATTTTTATAATAATACTCTAATTTATTGCATAATCTAAAAGTATGCGCATATATTTTGAAATGCATGTCGCTTTAGTGTGGAGCGGTTTGATACTGAGTTCAGTTCGTTTTAAACCAGTGTCGAGTAAGTTACGTTTCTGCAAAGGTCTGTCACTACTGCCGATTTTCGAAATAACGATGGACATATCCATTTATAAAAGGTAAAATCATATAATAATCTTTGTCCGGTTGTTGGTTAATATATTTTTCTATTGAAAATAGCCAATTACCAAAATTACTATGAAATATAAACTTTGATTTGGTGATGTGTATGATATTAATTTTTAGGATACTTTAAAAAAGTTTTGTAGCCGTATATTTATTTACATTGAATCTAAGATTTATATTACATTTAATAGTTATAAATTTAGAACAGCTTGGATATTATGGAATGTTATTTTTTGTTGATGTTTGGTGTTTGTGAATAAGTAAACACACAGTGTGAAGGCTACAGTTGGTAGATTAAATAGTATATTGCAAAACATTTATATTTTTTCCGATGCGACATCTGTAATTTCACTTTGAGGAAAATGGTTTAGTGTTAAATTTAACATCATTACAGCAACCCCTCATTATATCGCGCTTCCTGGGAGACAAGCAAAAAAACGCGATATAACCGAATGCAGGATATAACGAGCGACTTGATAAATATTATACTAATTACGTTGAAAAAATTGGGAGACATGATACAAGGTGCGATGTATCTGAATGCGCTTTATAACGAGGGGCTACTGTATCTTATAGCTCAAAATTTTGAAAATAGTTAAAATTAGTCAATTTAGAATAATGAAACAAGTAGCTCATTTCTTGTTTGTTTGGTTTTGTAGTTTGTTTATTTTGCATTTTTATTTGATGGTTTGAATGAAATTGGACAACTTATATTTTATAAATTTTTGGGTTATTTTATTGGGGGGGGGGGGGGGGAGCTGCAACTCCCCCTACTACGGCTCTGAAAATCATAGTGAAAACATGGAATAGTGGAGTTTTTAATGTTGATTGTCTCCTTATTTGTTTTTTTTAATGTTTGTTTATGAACAATATTTTTGGCCTTTTTTTTTAATTCAATAGAATTTTTTAAAAATGAAAAAGTATGTATTAAGATGTCGCCAATGTCCGTAAAATTGGTTCGGTTGGTCGCATTCAAAAAATTCTTTTTTTTGTTAGAAAGGTA
Source organism: Hylyphantes graminicola (assembly GCA_023701765.1). Lineage (NCBI taxonomy): Eukaryota > Metazoa > Arthropoda > Arachnida > Araneae > Linyphiidae > Hylyphantes > Hylyphantes graminicola. Next base: position 22,739,537 of record CM043123.1, on the reverse strand, counting down.
TAACCTAAGAGACCCAAATTTCATATTTTTTGTCCGTCTGTCTGTATGTCCGGACGGACATCTGTCTACTGTTTGTTGGCCAAATTCCCATTGAATTAGCGTTGGAATTTAATTTTAAGTAATTTAAATCGTTGTTGCCACATCAACAATGGCATTAGTAACTTATTTATTTAAAAATAATATAGTATTGACATGCTGACAATGTCTGCCTTTCTGTCTATCCCCCCCCCCCCCCCCCAACCCTTCCTTTCCAAAATCGGTTCTAGCGGTCAGATTTAAAAAATTCTTTTTTTGTCAGATATGTATAACACCCCAGTGACCCAACTTTCACACTTTTTGTCCGTCTGTTTGTACCGTCCGGACGGACATCTGTCTACTGTTTGTCAGCCGATTTCCCATTGAATTAACATTGGAATTTAATTTCAAGTAATTTAAATTACTGTTGTCATATTGCAATAGCAACTATGGTATGAGAAGCTTCATCTATTTAAAAATCTTATAGTATTAGATATCTTATAGCCTGCTGACAATGTCCGTACGTCCCCCCCCCCCCCTTCCTTTCCGAAATCGGTTTTATTTGTCCGATTAGAAAAAAATCTTTTGTTAGAAAGGTATGACCCTCAGATACCCAATTTTCATACTTTTTGTCCATCTGTCTACGTCCGGATGGACAACGTCCACTGTTTGTGTGGCCAATATCCCATTGAATTAGCATTTGAATTTAATTTCAAGTAATTTAAATCGCTGTAGTCATATCAACTATGGCATGAGAAACTATATTTAAAAGTAATATAGTATCAACATGCTGACAATGCGCGCCTGTCTGTCTGCCCCCCCCCCCTCCCTCCTTTCTAAAATAGCTTTTATGCAACATTTCTTCTTAAAAATTCATTTTTGTTTGAAAGTTATGACATAATTAGAGACCCAACTGTCATACTTTTTGTCGGTCATTGAATTAGTATTTGAAGATAATTTCAAGTAATTTAAATCGCTGTTGCCATATTAACTATGGAATGAGACATTTCCTTAAATTATTTTTTGTCATAAATCAGTTTGGAATATGTCGTAAAATGTAGTTCAATGTGATTATTTATCATTTGTTTGCTAAGAAAGCAGCAAGGCATTATATTTATTGCATAAAATTCTGGTTAGTTTCAATTTACATTTATTTTTTAATGCAGTTTGGAGTAATTTCATGTTTTTGTTATTAATAAATATTTTTTTAACTGGAAATAAATCAAGCAGGCGATAAATTATATTAATTTTATTTTTCAAATAAAAATTAATGAAGATAGTTGATTTTGGTTTTTAGCAGGTTTAAATTATAGCTGGATGGGCTTTTCTCTGATTTTTTCTTCTAATGTGTGTAAGTCTTGTACACAAGACTTACACACATTAGTAGACGTAGAAACCGTTGTAGATGACATTTACAGCATTGCAAACCTACTTATTTTTCTATAAGAATTTAAGTAACAGAAAAGTAGGCTATTTTAGTTCTTTTAAAACCTCTTTATTTTTTTAAAGATACTATTTTACCTGGGAAAACAGTAATAGGAGCCAATGAAGGGTAACATAAACTTTCACATCGTATATTTAAGGTTGTATTCTCATAACACTTTTTATTTTCAGTGTATCCAATCAGCAATTAATTTTGAAATTGTGGAAACAGCTATGGTTGAACTGGATGATAGGCCAGCCTAATATTCGATTTTCTTCTGTCAAGTATGACATCCATCCTTCCGTTCACGCTACCAGTTGTAAAACGCCTTCTTGGTTGGAAGAAAGGAGAAGGTGAAGAAAAGTGGAGTGAAAAAGCAGTGAAAAGCTTGGTAAAAAAGCTGAAAAAATCCGGAGGTTTAGACGAATTAGAAAATTCTATCTCTGGACAAGATCCAAACACCAGGTGCATCAAAATACCTAGGTAAGCTTTTTTTTAAAAAGAAAATCTTATAGAGGATTTACCTACAACTATTGTTATAAACCTTCAAGCAACAAAAATCATAGACTTTAACATTTTTTACTACTTTATTGCTTCGTGAGGGTTGGATTGGAGGCCTTTTTGCGCCAGTGGTAATTAAGAAAATCGTTAAACACAGTCTTAAGCTGGTTTTAATTTAAGTTTTGAAAAACATCCATTTTCATTAATTTCCTTTTGCAGATTTTATTAATTCTTTATCGTTTACTAAATTCGTTTGAAGTTTGAAGAAAAATTATGTATAATTGTTTTGCTGGTAAAGAAAATCAAAACTTATCATAATGTTTAGCTTAACATTATTTTAAAATTAAAAAATAAATATGAACTCTATTGTGAGCGCTATGCTATGAGGAAGTTTCTCATGGGTTTGTAGAATTGGAAATATTGAATAAAAATTAAATTTTCTTGTTATTTAAATGGATATTAAATTTTTAGTTATTTAATTTTTTTTAAATATGCTTATAATTAAACATTTTTAATGACATTTGGAATATAGCTTTGCTGAAATTTTCGCTTCAATATGAGGTGCCCTACTTGTTTGTGAGACTTGCGGTTCTTTCTGCAAAAGTGGGTGACGGACAGATGGACATAGCCTTTTATTATAAAAGATTCCACTTTTTAAGTTATTAATTTCATATGGAAGGTGAAATAAATAGAATTAAAAGTTAGGATTAACATATTTCATATCGTGTTAATTTGAAAGTTGTCTTATTTGAGATGAGTCTTTTGAAGTTATTATTATATGTTATGAGACGAATCGTTTGAAAGTCATGAAAAGTCTTGGATTTGGGACTTTTCATTTTAGTAGAAAACCTCAACAATCTGTCAAAGATATTGGCAATAAATAAGTATAGTTTTTAGAATATTGTTAAATGTTTATAGAAAAAAAATTACCTTAAAAAGTTTTGATGATATGATTACAGTGCATGCATTAAAATAATGTTTAAGTGAAACAGCATTTTGTTGACTTAGATTTTCACTTAGTATCTTTTAATTGTGTTATATTATCTGCATAGTACCTGCTTACTACTATGGATTGTCCGTAGTTCCTACGGGCGAGGGTATCATATACTACGCAGTTACGGAAAGTTCAAACTACGGATAATCTTCGATAGTTTTAAAAAAATTTATTTTTGCGATTTTTTTCGCCTTTTGGTATTAGTGACCTACAGCACTTGAAAAAATCAGTTTGTTGGCCTTGAAAGAGAATGTGTCCTTTGTTTTGTTTTTAATATGATTTTTTTTAATCCAAACATTTTATATTTCATTTGCCGAAATAAAAAGTTGAAACACGAATCAGGGTATTGTTTTTTTATATTCGTGTGGCAGCCCCGTAATTTCAGTAGGTGTTATTTTTATAGTTCTGGTTATTATTGGATCGGTTTTGTCAATCAGCTTCAGCGCCTAGTGATATGTGCTAGTTAGACCCCCCCCCCCCCCACACACACACAATATGTTGTGTTAAGCCATCTTTTTAGCTGCTGAAATCAGTTTTTTTTCTTTTTAAAGATTTGCTCTAGTGGAAAATTTCTAATATTTTGGTTAACCCCCCTTGTAGACCATTTGGTTGGGTTGGGCTGGCTACAATTCATCATTAAGGGTAGATAGTGGTGTTGTTGTTTCTAATTCCCATCTGGTCTGACGGAGTCAGACCAGATCAATAAATCCGTTGACATTCAGAAAGTCTGAAACCAAAAAGGGGGAAGAAAATATGTCCTCCCAGTCCAGTCCTAAACAATCAAGGATATGGTCAGGTAAAGCCTGGTTTTGGTGGCACTTAGGTCAAGGAGGGAAGATCTTTTGATTAGCAGAAAACAGGGTAGATAGTAAATTTTTCAACTGTGTTTCAAGTTTTCATTTACAACTAAATGTTTTGAATAAGTATTTTTTTTGTTGTTGTTGTGGAAGTGGCCTGGACCTTAAAGGGTTAAATATGTCGGATCATTATATTTTTCTTTTATTATGTTAAGTTGTGCTTGTATAGTAGTAAGCTACAGGAGGGGTCCCTTCCTGCGAAAAATTGCATTGAAATAAACTATTTTACATCATGCAATATAATCAAAATGGCAAGTAGACCATTTATATTTTTATATATAAAAGGACAGCTATGGTCTTATATTGATTTCAAAATTTTTGCCATTCTAAGTACGGGGCAATTATCAAGCGGGCCTAACTTAACCCTTTCAGTCCCAATGACAATTCGGCATCATCATTTTAGAATTTTTTTTCTGAACGTCTATAGCCATTTATGTTCAAAAAGCACAGCATCGATTTTTCAAACTTTTTATATTCGAAAATATTTTTTATTAATCCCAAAAGATGTCAGCCCCATTATTTTTTTTAATTATGATTAGAAATGTGATGATGCCAAATGGCATCACTGTGACTGATAGGGTTAAAGCTGTATTTGTTGTAAAAAATATGTTTCTTATTTAGCTTGTTCTGATTGCTTTTGCGTGTAATAAAAACTGTCATCAAGTTAATTGTTTTATTTTTTTAGTCAAAGTTCTTTTGTGTGTCATCTATTGAATGCTTATAGTCTCTAGAAAATACTTGAGCATATTAATGATTTTTTGCCATTGATATTGGCTGATCCTGTGTTGAAAAAAAAAGGATTGAACAGTTCATATAAATTCCAATGTTTATTAGTTTGTGCTGTTGTTGTTGAGCTTGTATCTTAAAGAAAAATGGGCCCGCTGGACCAGGAGTCTCCAAACTCAAGTGCCTCAATGTTGATCCAATGGGAAAAAAACTACTTTCTTTGCCACATTTCTCTAGCTGTATTGAATAATTTTGCAAGCTGTTTTTTTTAATAATAAATGTAAATGACATACAGGCCTTTATAATCCCACCTTTAAAAATTGCGAATAATTTTCGTAAAATTATTTATTCAAAATTTGAAAAAATAAAATTCGAACTAATTTCAAAAAGTTGGATTATCAGATTCTGTAAATCAGCTACATTTATCACATAAAAAATCCGTTTGTAAAAAATATTCAATACAGCCGGAGAAATGTGGAAGAGAAAATATTTTTTCTCCATTGGATTAACATTGATGCACTTTGCTTTGGAGACCCGCGATCCAGCTCTCCCATTCCTCCTTAAACATGGTAATAAATGAAAAATATTTGCTATAAATAATCAGGGATAAGGTCATTAGACGTACTGCATTTCACAATGCATTTTAGTTAGTTTTCAACTGTTGCTATACAAAAATATGCAAGTAATCTTCATATTATTCTATAGTTTTTCCTAGCAAAAACAAGTGTAATCATTGATAGAAATCTGATCAAGCTAATCTGAGGCTATAAATAGACAGTGTGAAAATCACAAGTAGCCATATATTTGCGTAATTGCACCAAGTTAAAAAAATTCTTCTCCTTGGAAATATTTATTTTCTGATACTGATCAGAAAACAAACTGCTTTCGTAAGGCCATCTTAAAAACAGAGAATAAACAAATAATGTAAAATTTATGCTTGGAAAAGGGAATGTAAATTAAGCAGTCACCTTTTAAGATAAAAATCATAAAAATGTTTATGCAAAGATATTTTTATAAAGTTGATATTTACTGGTTTAGAAACAAAAGAAAATGGAAAAATTGTTGAATTGTCATGAAACTAGTATTTTATAAACAAATATCCATACAAAATACCCTTACACATTGTAATTTAAACTTAAGTTCTTTTTATATAGTACGTCTCAAAAGTTTAGACAAAAGACATTTTTAGTCACAAAATTTCAATGAAATGTTTATTTGAAAAGTTTTTGATTGGTAATTTTAAGGAAAGTATATATAATTAAAAATAGCATGAATCACAAAGAAAACAACCAATAATAAATTTTAATTGAATTAATTGTAAAAAGTACACGAAAAATATGTCTCATAAATATAGACAAAATCGATTTAATGTCATTTAATGATCTAATTTCGATTTTTTTTTGCTAGAATTGTATTCCTGTTTGATATTATGAATTTAAAAAAAAACACGTTTTACAGTTGAATTTTAACCATTTTGTACCATTCCTGGTTCAATTACATATCAGAAGCAAATATAGCCTTTTAGCTCTTTTACGGGGAAATATTGCTGTTGATTGGCGTAATATATATCCCAATTAGATGTTAATAACGACTGTATGCCTAAAACAACAGTACCGACAAGTTTTTATACCAATTCGCGCATTTTAAAACTTGTAAATGCCGCATTTCCTGGTAAAAAAACGGCTTTTTTTTTAATTTAAAAGACCCAAAATTTAAAAAAAAAATTGTTCTGTTATGCACTGTAACACGATGTAGAGTTTGCCCCTTCTTCAAAAAGTCAAAAATTTTAACCCAAATCCACCACTATACCATTTGATATTTTTCCTCAAATTTTCTAGAGTTTGGAAACACCGTTTTTTTTTTCAAACCAATGAAAAAGAACCAGTTTAACCCATTAGAACCGGTTTTGGAGGACTTTAAACATGTTTTTTTCATATCGGTTAAACTGATTCTTTTTCACCGGTTTGAAAAAAATACCGGTGTTTCCAAACTCGAGAAATGCAAATTTGAGGGAAAATATCGAATTTTATGGGGATGGATTTGGGGTAAAATTTGGAATGTTTTAGCTTTTTTTAAGGGGAAGCAAACTCTGCATCGCATAACGGTGCACAACATACCAATTTTTTGAAATTTTGGATCTTTTAAATTAAAAAAAATTGCCGTTTTTTAACAGGAAATGCGTCATTACATGTTTTAAAATGCGCGAATTGGAGGCAAAACTTCTCAGTACTGTTGTTTTAGGCATACAGTCGTTATTTACATCTAATTTTAATATATATTACGCCAATCAACACTCAACAGCAATATTTCCCCCTTAACACGTTGCGTGCCACTGACTCCTTAGGGAGTCGCGTGGTTCCGATTCATCGATAACAGCACATTCTAATAAAATTCATAGTGCAATTTTGCCAACAGTTCTTATGAGTCCAAGTTAGATAAACTTGATAAGCATGATGGTCTAGTCAGTGGTTGCACAAACTACGTGATCTAGCTCTGTCATCGACCCTTTTGTGTGATATTTAATTGACACCCCTAGTAATGCGCGTCTCTGACCAAGCACACAAGCCTGAAAATATATATCTCTACCTACCAACCACCTAGTAATCCCATATGCGACTGATGAATTTCCATACATATATTTTAAGGGGTCTAAGGAGTCTTAGAAATGTGCAAAGAAGGAACTACAAAATTTAGTTTGATCTTTCATGTAATTTTTTAACTACTCAATATACAAGTATAATTTTTTTATATGTAATTCTACAAGATTTATTTAATATAAAACAAATTTTAAAATTTATGAAACTTTAGCCAAAACTAAAATAAATGACATTAAACATAAAGCTATTTGAACACATTGTGATTAGGCTTGCGCGGCAAATTGTGAGGTCAAAATTGAAAAAATGACCAAGAAAATGACTTTATATTGTACAAATATGTACAGACAAAGACTTATACCTAAATTCTCAGCTCAATTTTAATTAGAAATTATTTTAAGAACCTTTTTTCGAAAAAAATTAATAAAAAAAATTTAAATTTTGATTTTAAATATTTTTTAAAATAATTTCTAATTTAAATTGAGATGGAAATTTTGGTATAAGTCTTTGTCTGTACATATTTGTACAATATAAAGTCATTTTCTTGGTCATTTTTTCAATTTTGACCTCACAATTTGCCGCGCAAGCCTAATCACAATGTGTTCAAATAGCTTCATGTTTAATATCATTTATTTTAGTTTTGGCTAAAGTTTCATAAATTTTAAAACTTGTTTTATAATAAATAAATCCTGTAGAATTACATATAAAAAAATTATACTCATTTATTGAGTAGTTAAAAAATGACATGAAAGATCAAACTATGCTTTGTAGTATCTTCTTTGCACATTTTTAAGACTCCTGTGACCCCTTAATTCTCATGCAGTTTTTGTGTTATTGCGAAGTGTAATCTTTCGCCAGGAACACTTCCTCGTATTTTTAGGACTAGCTGTCGTGCAGCTTTAGTTAACGACGTTAATTCAACCTAACCTTGCAATTTTACGACATCGAACTAAGATTTGTACTTGTTCGAAAATGAAGAATAGTTCGTTCATTTCCATTGTAACGAACATGTTTTTAAAAACAGGATGTTTTTCTACTTCAACAGCCTCTATCGATGAAGCCTCAATCGATGATTTAGTGGCAGTGAATGTGTTAAAAGAGCTAAAACGGCTATTTGCTGCTGGTATAAAATTGGACCAGGAATGGTACAAAATGGTTAAAATTCAACTGTAAAACGTGATTTTTAATTCATAATATAGAAATACAATTCCAGCAAAAAAAAATGCGAAATTAGATCATTAAATGACATTAAATCGATTTTGTCTATATTTATGAGACAGATTTTTTGGGTACTTTTTAGAATTCAGTTAAAATGTATTATTGGTTGTTTTCTTTGTGATTCATGCTTTTTTTTTAATTATATATACCTGCCTTACTACTAAATTTTTTTTTCCCAAATAAACCTTTTCATTGAAATTTTGTGAATCAATGTATTTTGTCTGAACTTTTGAGACGCACTATATGTATTAAGCGTTAATATATCCTTGGTGTTAATGGGTTTTTATAGTGTTAGTTGTCAATCCTAAGGGAAATATCTCAAAAGACGGCTCGCTATTTTAAATAGGTCAAATGACGAGGACAGCACCCGAACTTTCAGTGGGATCATTAAAATTTTGAAGGCATTTTCTAATTGGTTTCCGCTTAGGTATTTGGTGGAATATATGGTCTCTCTAATTGGTTTTTAAAGTTTTCAAACACTATTTTAGTACGCAGCTATATAATGCGTTTCAACAAGTAAAAAAAGTGATTGGAACTGTGTAATAACGACTTTTAGATACTTTTAAAACCCTTTAATACGAATATCGCGACAAATATATTTTTAAATGACAAAAACAATTTTTTGGGGGGAAAAGAGCAGTCTAAAATATACCAAACCTATAGGAACGACCGCGTCATCATAAATATCTAACCCGCCCTCTACTATAATATCCTCGAAGAAGACAGGTTAGATTTGAATAGTCGTCGCGCTAGAGCTACACGAGGGCTATTGGCGACGGGCGTCGTATGTTAGAACCACAGACAGGTGACGTAGAAGAAGACAGAAAACCATGGACTTGAACAATTAAGCTGTAGTGCGACGTATTTTAAAGCTAACCCACCATTTTTTTTGTGCGGTCCTTTCGGCAATTGGACGGGTTTTTGGTGCCGAATAAGCGACTGTGGACTAAAGTGTTTATAGGGATGATCGCATTGAAGAGCCCAATTGAGACTTAGTTCAGTTAGCCTTAGTTGGATTACGTTACAAGGGCAATACACATCATAGTTTTATGCAGTAGTAAAATTTAAAATAACCTTGTAGCGATATAAGGCGCATTTACATGAGCCATCGATTCTATGGAATGCCAAAATCCCCATTAGGCAATAAAGAGGTCGAGCAGGATTTCTAACCAAATGATAGTCTGTGGCCGTGTCTAGGAGAAAATCCCCAAGTGGGAAAAATTGCCGAATTTTCTCTTCAATCCATGGATTCGATATCTTATGTAAGCACGCCTATTGTACTTTTATTTAGTGAATCTTATTGATCGGATTACTGTCGCTCTTGAACTAGCAATGGTCACGGTGGCCAGACGTCCTGCATTTCTGTTTAATTTGCTAAACTATTAAAACTATTCAAATAGATATCCTTTAGGTTTTCCAAAGGACATCAAAAGTTACAAAAATGTAATGAGATTAACACATTTGAAAATTTAAATACCTGACAATTCTAGTCAGGCTAGCAATAATGAACCCGTTAAGAGGAATGACTTTTAGATTTAAGGTTAACCTTCCTGTAAGCTATACTAGGGGCATTTAAGAGATTTTCAAAAAAACTAGTTTAGAAATCTTAGAACCAATAAAATGCATATTTTAAATACTCAGAAAATAAAAGCGAACATTGTGAACTGAATACTCAATAGTGATATTCAACTCTTCCTACCAAGTGATTAAAGAACTATTTTAACTATCAGCTTCAAAGTCATAATATAATGCATTACCTCGAAATTAAACAAAAATCAATATTGTATGAAGTGGTTCATAAGCATACAATCAAAACTCTTAAATGTAAGTACTTTATTAGAAATTTACTAAACACTTTTAAAAGTTAAAACGATTCTCACCAGGAGACTACATTATCAAAAATCTAAATATTAAACTTCCATCTGCAAGTCGCCCAACTTCCTCTTTGTAGTTTGCAACTTTGTTTTACCTCCCTTTTCTGTAGAGTCTGTAACTTCTATGGCGTCGGCTAATTTCTTTTCATCAGGGAAAACAAAACAGTTTTGAACAATTCTCTTTGCATGAAACAATCCAATTTCGGCATGTTCTATGGCATGCCTTAAAACAGTCTGGTTCACAGTAGGTTTTAGGATCAAGTTCACTTTCTGTGGTTTAAGTTGTTTTTTGTAATCCGGAGATTCTATCAGGCTTGGTTCTTCAACTTCCATGAAATTTCCTAAATCTTCATCTTTGGCTACATCTATAACGTTAGAAGATTCAACTACAATTAAGTAGTTGTCCAGTGTCCGAAGCGCTGTCAATGGAGTCTTGGATACCTCGTTTGGCAGAGTGAACTTGTAGACGCAATCTCTGGCAAACAAAATGCCGCCCATGTCTCGTCTCGTATGCACAACTTGAACTTGGAGAACGTTTTCTTTCGGGAAAGTAAGGATCAGCTCTCCGTCTTTCACACAGGCAAGGTTGAAGACTAGTTGCAAAGGCACATCTTCTTTGAATTCTAACTTTTCATTGTCCCGAAAATTCTTAAACAAATCGTAGTCTTCCAATTGGGGCGTCATGTTGGTAGAGGGAACAGCCAACCGCGTGCCAAGCGATTTAGAAACTCCTCTGAAATCCATTGCTTAGTCAGGATTAGAGGTACAATTTAGATGAGAAGTAAATTAAGGTATCTATGCTGAAATTGTGTGTTTAGGTATTTAAAGGCATACCAGCTACGCGTAGGATAGTGATTGGGTACTTATTTGGGGGCATGCGCATTTTATATGAGTATTGAACGGTCACAGTTTAAAAATTCTTCCTCCCGATCTTCTTCCTTTTTTTTTACTACTGATAGACTCTAAATTGTTGTAAATTGCATCAGGAATGTGAACTAGATTTGCAAAATGCGTACATGTAAGGCACGTTTACATGAGCCATCTAATCCATGGAATGCCAAAATCCCCATTTGGGGAAAAAGAGGTCGAGCAGCATTTCTAACCCAAATGACAGTCTGTGGAGGAATCCCTGGTATGAAACATCAAACCCTCCTTCATTGGAGGGTTTGCGAAACCCTCCAATGATCCCTGCTATTCCGGTTCTGTCTAGGAGACCCAAGAGGGAAAAATTGATGAGTTTGCTCTTCAATTCATGGATTCGAAGTCTCATGTAAACGCAGCCGTACAGTATGAGTATATTAGTTTGGTTTGCTTGAATTAACGATATGGCACGCCTGGTTAAATTTTTCTGGAGGAACCAACTCGGACACAGCGCCTAGTAATTTTCTCGGATGTTACAGCTACTAAGTTAATTAATGAGGATTTGATTAGTGTTTTTTTTTTGTTGCTAACTTACCAACCAATTTATAGGAGGCTAGAAATAGACAGCCGGACACGAGTAAAATTACCAATTTATCTCGTCGGGATGAAGTTAGGTCTATACTTAGCCTCAAGTTTTCTAAAAAATTACTTATATACATACACAGATATATTACATTATTTTTACTTATGCATACATTATGCTTATACACTTACATATAGATATGGCCAATGCTCTAACGCCTATTCAGTTTCCCCCTTTGAATAGCAGGGTTTGATTTTTCCCGTCCAAACCAATGCTTCCCATCCCAGCGCGAAAAATTGGAAAATACTGGGAAATATATTTTTTTACGGAGAAAACTGGAATAGCCCTCGTGTAGCTCTAGTACGATGATAATTCGAAATTAACCTGAGTAAATCTGGGAAATGGGGTTGTTTCACGAAGGAACTGGCAATAGCTCCGCGGTCTTGTTTTCCTTTCTCTCGAATTACTTTTGTTTTGGTTGGTTAGTTGGTTGGATAATCAGGTTTGTGTGCTGACCAAGCACATTTACCTGAATATAGATCTACCAACCAACTAGATTAAGGTTTGGTTGGTTGGTTGGTAGACATATATTTTCAGGCTTGTGTGCTTGGTCGCAAGGACCCGCTTATAAACCATCGTCAAGTAGGACAACACAAGACACACACAAACACATATGACAGATGTTGCCATCTGTCGCCACCTCCGCAATTTAGACATGTCCCTGAAGGGGAGGCAAATTTTCTCCAGGGACCTGTACCCATGGGAAACTGCACAATGACCGCCCACAGGACTTTCGGACCCAACAGATTTTACGAGCACGTACTCCGCATATACTCGACAAACACAAACATCCATGCCTGAACGGGATTCGAACCCGGAACCAGCAGCTCCAGAGGCCAATGCCTTAACCACTACGCCGCTGGATCGGCTAGATTAAGGAAAACAAGACCGCGGAGCTAATGCCAGATTCCCCGTGAAACCCCATACTTTTTTTTTCGGTGCATACCTTATCAAAAAAAATTCCTTTTAATTAAAAAGTTTTATATAAGTAAGCATCAGTTTGTCTTACAGGGTGTTCCAAAATTGACCGGAATCGTATAGGACGCAATTCCTAAATATTTACCCGGCCCCCGCCAATGAAAAACGGCTAACTAATTGGCCGCCCTTTCGGTCGTGCATGAAATCTTGCACTTGTGCTACACAAAAATGTAGAACTTTTAGTTTGGTTTGGTTGAATTTACATCTGATAAAAATTACAGGTTCAACTAGTTTTCAAAATTTTTTTTTAGGAGGCTGTTCATTTTGGGGATAGGTTGTTGCATTATTGTTAAAAAAAATTGATGTTGACCATCAGTCTATACATAACAATTATTGTATTTTGCTTATTTATGCTGGGTATGTATGCACATATACAGGGTGGTTATAAAATAACGCTCGCTATTCGGGGTGGTCTGTAGCTTTAAGGGGTCACAGGAGTCTTAAAAATGTGCAAAGAAGATACTAAAAAGCATAGTTTGATCTTTCATGTCATTTTTTAACTACTCAATAAATGAGTATAATTTTTTTATATGTAATTCTACAGGATTTATTTATTATAAAACAAGTTTTAAAATTTATGAAACTTTAGCCAAAACTAAAATAAATGATATTAAACATGAAGCTATTTGAACACATTGTGATTAGGCTTGCGCGGCAAATTGTGAGGTCAAAATTGAAAAAATGACCAAGTAAATGACTTTATATTGTACAAATATGTACAGACAAAGACTTATACCTAAATTCTCAGCTCAGTTTTAATTAGAAATTATTTTAAGAACTATTTTCTAAAAAAATTAATTAAAAAAATTAAATTTTGATTTTAAATATTTTTTTAAAATAATTTCTAATTTAAATTGAGATGGGAATTTAGGTATAAGTCTTTGTCTGTACATATTTGTACAATATAAAGTCCTTTTCTTGGTCATTTTTTCAATTTTGACCTCACAATTTGCCGCGCAAGCCTAATCACAATGTGTTCAAATAGCTTTATGTTTAATGTCATTTATTTTAGTTTTGGCTAAAGTTTCATAAATTTTAAAATTTGTTTTATATTAAAAAAATCTTGTAGAACTACATATAAAAAAATTATACTTGTATATTGAGTTGTTAAAAAATTACATGAAATATCAAACTAAATTTTGTAGTTCCTTCTTTGCACATTTTTAAGACTCCTATGACCCCTTAATGAATAATCCAAATGCAGAAGACTTTGAGACACCTAATAATCAAGAAGGGGGGAAAGAATGGAATCATAAAAAACAAACTCGTCTCTTAACCAGGGTTCCAAATTACGAGGCGTAATTGGATGCGTTGGCCGTAATTAGTCATAATTGGCTACGCCGCGTAATTTAGTACCTTGGTCAAGAGACGAATTTCGTTTTATTATTCCATTCTTTATGGAAGAAAAGAAACTCGTCTCTTGACCAGGGTTCTAAATGACGAGGCGTAATTAGCTGTGTTGGCCGTAAATGGCCATAATTGACGACGCCTCGTAACTTAGAACCCTGGTCAAGAGACGAGTTTGTTTTTTATGATTATTCTTTTTTGTGATTATTTTTTAAGATTCTATCTTTTTTATGATTCCATTCTTTTTCCCCCCTTCTTGATTAGTAAGTGTCTCAAATTTTGAAGCATTTGGATTATTCATTCAAGCTACAGACCACTCCGAATAGCGAGCGTTATTTTATAACCACCCTGTATATTCCGAAGTGCATGATCAGAAACCCGCTTATAAGATTTCGTCAAGAAAGACAGCCACAGAAGGATTTTTTACTGTTAGAGAAAGGAAGTACACCCAGGGCAAAGGTGGGAATTGAGCCCGCACTCATGACAGCGCTCGGACTGCTAGCGTTATGGCCTGCGATCCAAATCACTCGGCTATCGATCCCCACATAACACCCTAAATTGTCTCCGTGTTGGTAGATGGTGCGGTTGGTAGGTTCAGTCTCTACCCTACTATAGAACTATTTGGTCCCAACACATGCACATTTCGACAAATTGTACATTTCTATCGCAAAACGTTTAGCTCCTTCCAATTTTCAAACATCCAGCTCGAATTTGAAACACACCAAATTATTTAAATCGAAATCCAAACACAAAAATTCCATTTTCGTAGTTACTAATCATTTTTAGTAGTTTTAGAAACTGTGATGTAACAGAATCTGCAAATTGTAAAATTACTAGGCAATATGTCGATTCAATCAAACCAAACTCAAAACAAATGCATCCCTTCGTCAACACATTGTCGTGCTGCCCTAGTTCAAGTATGCAACCACGACCAAAACGCTTGATCAATTGGCTTTTTACTATTTTTCGGAGGGGCCGGCTCAATATTTCGGAATTGCATCAATTCCTATTCCGGTCAATTTTGAAACACCCTGTATTTATTTACATTCTAATTTTTGTATTCTGGCTGTCATTGCAATTGTGCCACTATCTGGGTGCAGAATACCTTGTTAAGTTCAAACTTTTGTTCCCCCCGGGGTTGGGGAGCTCAGTCGGTTAGGCACTCGCCTAGCATGCGAAAGGTCCCAGGTTCGGGTCCGGGCATCGAAAACATTACTGCCGACCTATAAACGGCACATGCAGCCAAAAATGTTTGACAAATAATACCCCGTGTAAGGGAGTGCACGTTAAATATCCTTCAAAGTCCTAACTCTGCGTACGATGTTGCTCTTAACGGTTGCGTTGGGTGCCTATTCAGGTGTCGGCTCGTCACTTGACTGTGGTTCTAAAATACGACGCCCGTCGCCAATAGCCCTCGTGTAGCTCTAGTGTGACGATAATTCAAACCTAACCTTTTGTTCCCCTCATCCCCACTACAGCCGTTATAGTTTGCTAAAGCCCAGTAAAGCAGTTTTAAAGCAGCCCCCAAAGCCCAGGTTTTTCCACAGCTTTACTTGTTTCCCGGCCTCTCCGTGGCCGAGTGGTTAAGGCGTGAGCCTCAGGATCCAACCTTCTCAGGTTCGAATCCCACTTACTACCAGTCATCCTATAAATCGGATATCTGTACTGGAAAGAGTAGAAAAAATCCAACTCATGACGGATGGGCCCGAGTACACTGGGACAGACGTGCTCGTTAAATCTGTGGAGTCCAAAGTCCCGACGGCGTCAGCGTACGATGTCGCTCGAAGTTTCCGTTGGGTGCCCGCTCAGGTGTCGATCTCGTCACTTGACCAGGGTTCTAAATTACGAGACGTTATTGGCTGTGTTAAAGCTCCTGACGGAGGCTAGAAATAGGCAGTCGAAAACGATTACATTACCTACCTTACTTGTTTCCCACTGCAACTTTTGAATCCTTAAATTTGCGAATTTTGCTTAGTTTAATTTTCATATCAAACTGATATTATCAGATTTAAACTGTTTTGATCACTGACATATTTCGATAAACATGGTTGGTAATGCAACTGTCAGCGAATCTAAAATAATAAATTAAAAATCTCTAAAACTTTTGATAAATAATGTAATCGCGTTTCTTATCACTTGATATGTTGATGGATAGAATGTCTTTTTTTCCTTTGGTTTGAATTATTGTCGCACTGGAGCTACACGAGGGCTATTGGCGACTTCTTTTCCTTTACAATTTTGGCTAAAATGCTTTTTTCATTAAAAAGGGATGTTTTGAAATTTTGGTTGCTACGATTTCAAAGTTGAAACTTATTGTTTAATGAGTTGTTCGAAGCTTATTTTGGCCGAACGGGGTCAATGTATTGTCTGGGGAAATAGTTGTAATTTACTACGAAATAATTGTATATTTAGTGTTACCAGATCCAAATTTTTTTTAATCAATTTACCAATTTTATTATTTTTTAAAAAAATTTGCCTGCCTTACAATTTAAAAAAGTATTTAAAAATTTACGAATGAACCTTAAAACTATATTCTTTAAAATATGTAAATAGTGTAATACTATTTCATTAATCAAATATTAATTCCTATAATATAACTTACATTAAATTAATTTTAGCAATAATCTTTCAACCCGGAAGTAAACCCGGAAATTGAATTATTTAAATTAAATCTGAGTAAGATTACTTTAAATGTTCGCGTCGATAATCTGCGCATACTGCTTCTCCATTAAAGATTTTCGAAGCCCTAGATGTCTTATGCTTCTTAACTTAAAAGAATAAAAATATCTATTTGAATAGGAGTTTAGTAATAAATGAGACGTAGACAGAAACCTTTTAATTACATGCAGATTGAGCATGCTTTCATTCGGATGTAGAATTTTTGGCTTATTTAGTACTTGGACAAGAGAGTTGACTAATGAATATGTTTTTGAGTCGAGTCAATAGTTATTGACATTTTGCCTACTAGAAAAGCAAGTTTTTCGTAAGTTTGAATTCTATTGTTTTTCTTGTGATTTTTTTAAGGGTGCTTGGCTCCGTTTGCCGAATTCTACCAACGTTTTTAACGCAGCTAACGTGCGTTCATTCATGTATGGGCCTTTGGTACGAGAACTTTTTTCAGTTGTTTGTGGTTTGCATTCTTAACTGCACCAAATTTTATCAAAATCATCTATTTTAAGATCATATCTATCAAGGATTCTCCCCCCCCCCCCCCAGAAAAAGCCACAAAGGTTGCGCACACAAAAATTGAGAAAATTGTTAATTTAGGGGTTTCTAAAGAGCGCATTAAAGTTTTTACGCAGTCATTGAATTAAATAGGGAGTACTTTTTTCATGAGACGAATGTGTCACGTTTTGAGTGGCAACAGTTCTACATCGAATGAAAATAAGGTCCGATTGGTTGTAAATGTAGTGGAGGGAGCTTACTATGCCATGCCACCAACCAACCGAAACCGCCAATGATAATGGAGTGAAAGCAGGAATGACTGTATTATATACTTCTCCTAAAATATGCGAATATCCCGCCTTTACTGAAATTGATGTAATAAATGTGCTTTGCTACATTAGTATTAATCTGCACTTAGAAAATTACTAACCATAAAGATAATAAGTCATAGTTGTAATAGGCCTTAAAACGTATTAAAGTTGGCTTAAAAAACCCATTTAACAAACCTTAAATTTAATAAAAATTTAGCGAGATATTTGGAACCATACCTGTTTTCTTACAACCTTAACTTAAACCTTTGTAAAAAGTTGAATTACTTGACTGTTCCACATTGGTGCCATCATTGCTTCATTGAATAATATGATACCATGAAGAAGGCGGTTGTTCCTTCTTTTTTCGACTAAATAATTTTCTTTCACTATTTGTTACAGTCATTGAGACTTGTACTAGCACACGATATTTGTTAGTTACTTTGCATAACTAAACTTATTTCATTTATTTTGCGTAACTGCCCTTAGACCAAGGCAGGTGTTGACATTATTTTCCGATCGCTCCTGGAGAGGAAAGCTTGTATTATTGAAAAAATATTTTTGCTGATTGTTGTATGACTTATAATCGTTGGTATGGGGAATGGCGAAAATTGCCTCGGGATAATCTACATTGGCTTAAGAGGACTCCCTTGGGAATTTCACATCTTGAAAATCGTAATGTTATTCCTAGGGGAAAACATTCGCAAGTCAATTACCGCCACAATTTTAATAAAAGGTTACTAGTTTTTTTTTGTATCATTGTATAGAGAACGAAAGGAGTAGATTTCATAAAATTAATTTGTTTTGTGAAAATCACATATTTAATATTTTTTTAAAAAAATTTTAAGCTAGTAAAAAATTTTACGCATTAAATTCTAACTTAAAAAAATTATTTAAAATACAAAAAATGTGATTTTCACAAAACAAATTAGTTTTATGAAATCTACTCCTTTCGTTCTTTACAATGATACAAGAAACTAGTAAGCTTTTAATAAAATTGTGGCGGTAATTGACTTGCGATTATTCTCCATAGGAATAACATTACGATTTTTAGGATGTGAAATTCCCAAGGGAGTCCTCTTAAGGGACAACATAAAAGTTTTCTGCCGAGAAGTCCTATCTTATTCCACAAGCAGAACATCAACAAAACGAAACATTTTGTATCAAATATTCGTCAAAATAGAATCGCTAAAAGGGCACAAATGTTATTGTTGGGTAGCGTTTAAGTTTTTTTTTTTTAATTAATAAAAAATCAGCCTTAGTTGTGTTGACATAGAACAATTTTCCAGGGGTTCATTTTGTAATGGTGGCTTCTTTTCCCCAACAGTTTTCTATACAACAGAAATGTTATGGGATACTTGTTGACTTTTCGACACACTTTGACATTTTCTAATATAATAAAGTACAGACCTTACTTTTATTAAGCTATTTTTACTTTAAATATCTCTAATTTTTCTCCCTTTTTTCTTTAAAAAGAAAACCCCTCTATAACAGATTTAAAAGAACGAAAACATGAACAAACGTTCTATGAAAGTATCTAAATACCTCACTTCCGTCGGGTTTTAAGATTTGCGACGTATGTCCCTGACCGGTGAGCCTCGTGTTACCGTGTATATAACAGATTTATGACCGGGGTTTGAGGGTTAAAACCCAGCGAAAGAAGACCGTGACAGAAGAGTTTCCGATTGCGTTCCTCAAAACTGTGTGCAACTGATGTAGATATATATTTTTTTATCATCAATAAGTTAGTTGCTCGACCTACCTTTCATACTTTTTGTCCGTCTGGATGGACATCTGACTCTGAGTGTTGGCGAATTCCCCTTTGAATGAGCATTGAAATTTAATTTCAAGTAATTTAATAGCTGTTGTGTGCCACGTAATCAATTACATGAGAAATTTGATTTTAAAAGTAATATTTGAAGCAAAATTTATTTTTGTCATAAATCAGTTTCGAATGACTTCTAAAATGTAGCACAATGTGATTCTTTGATTGTTCATTGTTTGTTTACTAAGTAACGGGCAAGGCATATTTTTGGCATGAAATTCTGATTAGTTTTATTTAGCATTCCTTATTTTTGGAGTAGTTTCATGGGGTTTTTTTTATATCGATAAATATTTCATTATTCTTCGTACTGCAAATAAATCGAGAAGACAATAAAAATATTAATTTAATTTGCTAAAGAAAATAGTTTATTTTAGCTTCTAGAAGTTTAAATTATAGCTGAATGTGTTTAATTGGGCTTTTTTTTTACGAATGGAGTTATCTTGGTGATGGTTCTAATCTTGTGTACAAACGGTTATTGATGACATTTATTGTAAAAAACCTAATTGTTTTTCCAATAAGAATTTTAGAGAGTATTTAAGTAAAAATAAAAGTAGGCTATTTTTTTAGTTTTATAAGAACCTTGTTTATAGTTGTACATGTTTTAAGACCGGAACGTCTGACTTACATTTGAATTACATTTTATTGATTCATTTGTATTGTTGACAGAGAAAGTATTTGCAAAATTAGAAATTTAATTATTTGAACTGAAAAATGTGTTTCGGCTTAACCGCAACATGTAAATAATTTATAATAAATTAATTATTGATGTTGTATAGTGTATTGCAATAGGCATGGTTCATCTCTTGAGTGGCAACCGAAATGCTGGAATGAAAATAAATTCTTTCTCGGGCCTCGATAGGTAAATCAATGTCAGTGGAACAGAGCACTGTTCGAAGGAAATGTAGGAGCGAAGGCTTGAACGGACTACTTTATATAAAACAAGCCAATTATCTTTTACATTTTTCTCAATAAAAGTAGAGCTTGTTTAAACAGCTCTGTAAGTTATTAAATATGAAGACGAATCTGCCAAAAAACATATTTGTGTCCATCTGTTTGCAAAGTTTCGAGAATGATGTTTGTTAGTGAACCTTTATTTAGTTAGTTGAACAGGCCTCCATTTTTCCTCCTTAAGTGGAAAATTTTAAAGTTCTGGTGTTATGCAATACAGTCTTGTTATTATATAACAGTCTGCATATACTACACATTTAAATGTATATGAAAATGGAAGTCGAGTGTTAAAGAGCATTTTCGAAAATTAATTTTAAAAATCTGATTTTTTTTTAAATGCATGCTGTATGCACAGAAAATAAACATTTATTACTATAAATACTCATAATTTTTTTTATGTATTTTTTACTCTAATTGCAAAAAAAAAGTATTTCACATAATTCGTTAATGGACTCGAGAGTTTTTTGTTTTTTCATAAAAAGCTTAAGATTTCTTTAACCATGAAGGCAATACATATTTACATATTTTACATATTTACATATAATCATTAATACATAACAATTAATACAACAATAATAATAACAATACATATTTACATACAATACATATTTTACAAAAATCAAACTTGACCATAGCTCCCACACTCATGTAATTTTCTTACCAATAAATTTTTTTGTAATGACTATTTAATGTATCTTTCGGGTATCATTGTTGAAATTTACTATTTCCCCTGTAGAAGTTGAAAAAATAAACGAGTGTAAAAAAATTACCCCGTCAATTGGGGTAATTATTAGACAGTTGTTTTCAATCTGTTCTGAACAATATTAAGACTAACTACAAGGATTAAATTGTCTGATAATGATGTGTATTTACTGAAAAATTAAACCTCACATGACTTCTGTAAAAAAAACTTAACAGTGAAATCTGGTAAATAATGACTAAACATTTAAATTTCTTGTTTTTCAAGTTCAAACATTGCTTAGATGGTGTTTCTTAATCACACAAACTATACCAAGTAAATTTAAGCACATTGCGATGCTGCCTGTCTTACCCCATAGCATTTAGAATAATTTCAACACATTGTCCGATAATTAACCCGTCACTAAACATGCATGTCATTGTTACTATTCATCCTACAATGGTTTTTTACATCACAAACCACCTTCATAAACATATCTAAGACTGAGCATAACAAAATTCAAGATCATGTTAAAAGAAAACAAAATTATACACCATTTTCATAGTTCAAAATTACCAAACGTTGTTTCCTTTGGCCTTGGAATTAACTCGGTTTTGATTGAATGACGTTGTGCTAGAGCTACCGTAAGGCTATCAGCGACGGGCCTCATATTTTAAAACCATTATCAAGTGACAACAACAAATTTCGGAAAAGTCGCAAATATGGCCTATTGGGCAACTGATAATGCGGCGTTACTAAACAAACAATATCGATCTATCATTTTCGTGTTTGACATTGGCGAAATGAATCAATACGAATTAATTTTTTAATTATTTTATTATTAAATAAATTTGCTTCATGCATGCAATTTCTTTCGCAACCATAATTTTGTATTCACACAAATTTGTGGCTTCAAGAAAAGGTGTAACAGTTAATTAATTGTTCAATTCTAATTAAAATCTAAGACAGAATTTATTATTATTGAAAAAGTCCGCATTACGAAAGATGAAAGATTTCATTAAAACTTCTTTGCGCCCAGCCCTTGAAAATGGCTCCACAGATCCAACCTCTAATTCCTTTCTGCGTATCCGTATGCAAATACTTGATCTGCCCCCTTTGCTTCCGGAATTGCCCTTCCAAGGAGCACTTTTGCTAAGCATTCCCTTTTCCTCCCTCTCAAATTGGAGTTTTTCCTCCTTTTCGTGCGAGTCGAGTAAGCGAGAGCTATTGGTCATTTCCCAGACACTGTCTAGACTGCGAAAAGAGTATGCAGAGCGGTATTTCTTCGAAGGGGGGGGGGAGGCTTAAGTGTTGATCCCACCAGAGGGTAGTGATTGGTAACCTGCAAGCCGCATGCAGTCCTTTGCGATTTTCATATGAGTGTGTCAGAGCAACAATGGCCCAAGTCTATTTATAAATTGTCCCCTCCCCCCCCCTTTAAAAAAAAAACAGGGTTATAAAAAATCGAGGTAAATTTAAAAAAAAAACTTTTTGTGGTAAAATGCAGAAATTTTAATTTTAAATAAATCTAAGCATTCTTTATGTTCTAATTTAAATCACTCAGTTTTATAGTGACAACTATGAGAGGTACTTAACTTTTTTTAAAATATATTTCATTCAGGAATAAAAATATTTGAGCACATTACTGTTTGAAACAATTCATTTTACTAAAATTTTCTTCTCAAGAAATTTAAGCATTTAATTAGGAGAAAATATAATGCTCAAATACGCAATTTTTAGTGCGTGGAGGATTTATCAAAAATGTAATTCAGTTAATTTTTTTACTTACATTATTAAAAATTGCATTATTGCTTCATTTAAATGCAGTGATACACAGGAATGGAAATCTGAATACTGTTAAAGTCCGTCTCAAAAGTTTAGACAAAAAAACATTTTGAATCGCAAAATATCATTGAAAAAGAATAGTTGATAAAATTTGTGGTTGTAAAGATCAGACAGTTATAAACAATTGAAAATATCATGAGTCACAAAGAAAATAACAAATAATAAATTTTATTTGAACGAATAGTGAAAAGTACCCAAAAAAAATCTGTCTCAAAAATATAGAAAAAACCCATTTTCTGCACGCCTACTTTTTTGCATTTTTATTGCTGGCATTGTATTTATGTTTGATATAATAAATTTAAAAAAAAAAACTTTTATCGCGACAATCGGTCAATGTGTGCCTAAAAATCCACGAATTCGTTGCAAAACTTTAAGGGGACGCATTACCCAAAAATTGGTCAAAATGTCGATCTTTCAGTTTTTACTTTTTATTATTACAATATTCTTCTAAACATTTACTGAATGTTTCATAATAATATCTTTTGTAGAAAAAAAGTTATTAAATATTTTCTGGGGTCATTCCTATAAGTTTGAATACTTATTTCGTCTGCTTTCAACCTTTTTTTCTGTTTCACGTTTTTCAATTCTTGTGTTTAATAAATTCCTAAGGCTTTTTTGCTAATTAAGGTACACTGTAAAAAATTTGGCTTGAATTTACTAACGATTACTTAGTAACTTTACAGGTTTTCACCATTTACTAGAAAATCATCTGTAACCTAAAGAAACTACTGTAGTAATACTAAACAATACTAAGTAAATTGATGTAACGCTTACAGCGCCCCCTGGCTATCTTTTCTAGAGATTATGACGAATCGATATCGCAACGATAAAAAACCTAAAAACGTGGTTTTTTTTTATTTTAGTATTAAAAACTACGTTAAATTATTTCGAAAACTTCATATCCGAAAAAAAAATGAATCTTAAAATTTCTTAATCAATAACATAAAACGCCTTTAACGATCAAGATTTTAACCTCTTTATTTACACGCAACCAAAATGCAAGTCCCCGATAGCAGAGAGGACTAACGCGCTGTTCCACGGATCCCGATAATCTTGGGTTCTGTCCTCGGGAAGTTCGAAATAAAACCTGACTAACAGAAAAATTAGTGGCGCCCTCTGGTTTTAAACTTTTGTAACCAGTTTACTACCAGTTTCTTTGTAAACATACAAGAAAATCCCCTGTAAAATCTACTACTTTTTCTTAGTATAACTTACTAAGCTTTAATTAGTAATATATACACATATTTCTTATGTAACACTACTAAAAAAACTTATGGAAGCTGAGTTTCCTAGAGAATTCTTAGTAACCTTACAGATATTTTTTTAGAGTGTAGGCGAATACCCAAAATTCTAAATTTTTTACTATTATTTTAATCCTTTCCAAATTTGGCATAGTGATTTCAAATATAATGAATAATACTATTTAGGCGATTTTTTTAATTTAGATATAATTTATTTATTTTAAATGGTGTTTTTCCACTAAAAAAGGAGGTTTACGCTAACACGTCTACCACATTGAATTTTCATCCTATAAACATTAATTATGTGTTAAATTCTTTGTTTTGAACTGATGCATGCAATGACCCTCTAGAGTTACATACAAATTATTAGAAAAGAAGTTATTAAGAAAAATCTCATAAATTAACCCAAAAAAAAAGATTTTTTTCGATTAACTTACACTTGGACATTTAAAAAAAAATATTATATTTACACCAGATGTTAGAGGTTCATGGCACAGATATATATTGAAATAGCATCTGTAAAAAATTTCAGGTAAATTAATGTAAAACTTTTTATGCTAGAAGTGTTAGCGTAAACCCCTTTTTTTAGTTGAAAAAGACCGCTTAAAATAAATCAATTATATTTAAATAAAAAAAAATTGCCCCAAAAGCATTGTTCATTATATTTGAAATGACTATGCCAAATTTGGAAAAATTTAAAGTAATAGTAAAAATTTTAGAATTTTGGGTATTCGCCTACCTTAAGTTAGAATTTTGAAATTTTTTACCTGTGTTCTTACATATATTATGCACAAAATTGTGCATGAAATAAGGTCTTCTATGTATAGTTATTTTTTTTTTTTAAATGTTGAATTAAGTTTATGTTATTATTTCTAGAAATAATATTTTGGGTAATGCGTCCCCTTAAGGTGATAGACTGTGGTCCGGATTTAGATCGAGTAGAAATGTTAACTTGTAAATTTGAGCAGCAAATGGGCAGTAATAGTTTACAATAAAATAGTTAATACGGCTATATTTTGCTGGTTAGTATAAAATTGAACCACGAGTGGTTCTTTACGAGGTTTACGAGTAAATATTTTTTTTACACCGGATATTTTTAGTTTATCATATTAAAAATAATACAATTCAAGATATGAGAATTTAAGCCATTTAACGTGCCTTAAATTTATTTTCTTCATATTTGTTCAAATAATGTTCTCTATTTAATTCAAATAAAATTTATCATTTGTTATATTCTTTAAATCGTGACATTTTTAATTTGTTACACCTGCCTGATCTTTAATAACACAACTTTTGTCAACTAAACCTTTTCAGTGAAATTTTGTTGTTCAAAAAGTTTTTTTGTCTACAACTTTTGAGGCGGACTATAAACCCACAGTTTTCAAAAACCGCTAATTCCTAGAATTTGCCCATTCGAGGTTTTGCCATTTGACTGACGATACCTGAACCAAATCTAAGCCAAACTGCTCTAATTTATTAAGAGAACCGGGAATCCAATTTTTATTTTAACTTTTAATCATTAAAATGTGCATTTATGCAAAAGTGGATAACTCCTCGGCACAACAGTCCATTAATGGGCCAAAGCCTGTCGTGCCCAATTCAGCTAACCAAGGGCTCTGGGGTGCTATACATATGTCCCGGTTAGGTGGTCAACCTTACGCGGAACCCCCAGTGTTTAGTTCCCAAGCATGTTTGGTCCTCATTTTATCGACCAATTAAGTCTGCTCATCACCCCCATTCCCCGTCCTCCTTCGATCGGGCTTGCTAATGCGGTTAGTCTATGGGGGGAAAATGGTTTTTATTCCAAAAAAAGCAAAGAAATTATAGGAATATTTTGATGTGGTTTTTTATTTAAATTCATAAAACTCCATTAAGTTGTGCTTTTAGAGGTTATTTTTTTTCAAACACTACTTACTTTTTTTTATCTAAATTTTTTTCGATTAAAAAAAAGTAACTAACGTTTTTAAAAAAAATAACCTCTAAAAGCACAACTTTATTGGAGTTTTATGAATTAAAAAAAACCTCATCAAAATATTCCTATAATTTCTTTGCTTTTTTTTTTTTGAACAAAACCATTTTTTCCCCATAGACTTACCATTAGCAAGCCCGATCGAAGGAGGAAAGGGAATGGGGGTGATGAGCAACATTAGAGAACTCCCTTGGGAATTCCACATCGTGAAAATCGTAATGTTATTCCTATGGAAAACATTCGCAAGTCTATTACCGCCACACTTTTAATAAAAGGTTATTAGTTTTTTTTATCATATTGTAAAGAACGAAAGTAGTGGATTGGATATAAGTAATTTGTTTTGTGAAAATCACATATTTAGTATTTTTAATAATTTTTCGAAGTTATAACTTAAAGCTTACTCCATTTTTTACTAACTTCAAACAATTATTAAAAATACTAAATATGTGATTTTCACAAAACAAATTACTTATATCCAATCCACTACTTTCGTTCTTTACAATGATACAAAAAACTAATAACCTTTTATTAAAAGTTAGGCGGTAATTGACTTGCGAATGTTTTCCATAGGAATAGCATTACGATTTTCAAGATGTGGAATTCCCAAGGGTAGGTACTCTTAAGGGATGAAAGGTTGAGTGAACCTCTCATTGATCCGGGATTCGAACCCCGGACCTGTGACACGGCAATGCAAAGCACTAGCACTGTTAGTTGCAGTTGGAAAAGGTGTTAGCAAAGAGTTCTATTGTAGGGTAGAGGAACGACTCGTACTGAGCTGCCATCGGCAGCCATGGCTCACTACGGAGCCCGAATAGAGTGGCAAAAGTGCTAATTTATAATTTTGATACTGAGAAAGGGAGTACCCCCAGGGCAAAGGCGGGAATCGAACCTGCACCCTTTACAGCGCGCGGACTGCTAGCGTTATGGCCTGCTATCCAAAAACCACTCGGCCATCGGGCCCCACATGCCACCCTATATTGTCTCCGTGTTGGTCCATGGTGATGTTGGTCGGTTCAGTCTCTTATCTCTTTGGCTGTTAGTTAATTCCAACATAACTTTGTTACCAGCTTCAAATGATGTATTTGGAAGCTTGAATTTTTTTCAAGCTTTTGTATGTATGTTTATTAATCATAGTAACTCCCCAAATTTTTTGTAATAATGTTTAAAAAAACTGCCTTTAGCTTCCACAATGCGTTTATAACTTAAGTAAGTAATAAATGCGTTTAACGTAAGTAGGTTTGTAACAGAATCTGTCATTTTTGGGCCATAAAATAAGTTTAAAATGACGTCACATATATTTCACAAAGAGATTCTTTGATTGTATGTTGATATAAAATATTTTCCTTCTATTTAAGAGCGAGGGATGTTACATATTTAATCTTTGAAATATAAATTATTTCAGCAAATGCGATAAAAAAAATGCGAAATTAGGCAATTTTGTACTTTAAATTAGCATAATCTCGTATTTGTGTCTAAACTTTTGGGACCATACAAAATTTTATTTTATGAAACTAAAAATTGTTATAGCAAATCAAGCAATTATGTTTCAATTATGGCATTTCAAAATACGTATTTAAAATATATAGGGATGTTTTGATATTCTAATTTCACAAATATAAATTTTACAGCTAAAAAACGTCATTGTCTAAACTTTTGGATCGCAGTGTAGGACAACACATAGCAATATTGATGTGATCGTTTTAGTTTGTTTAGTTCCGAACTAAAAGTGTGTTAAATTGCATTGTTTATTTCAAACACCAGTCAATTGACTTGTTACTTAGGTGGTTTCCGAAATAAACGCTGTGGTTCTAAAATACGACGCCCGTCACCAATAGCTCTCGTGTAGCTCTAGTGCGACGATAATTCAAACCAAACCTAACCGACATAAACTATTCAATTACCAAGCTTCTTTTGTATCTCTAGTTAGATGTCAATCCAACCAAACCTGAGAATTTCCGGTGAAACCCCGTAAATCTTTTAGTGGGATAAACATCGATTCTTTGGGGAAATGATTCTTTGTTGCTATGGGTTTCGGTTCGGAAAATTGTAAGGTTTCGGAGACGCGCTCGGATGGTTTCTTCCGCATTTAGGGAAGCTCTTTTGTTTTTCTTAGAATTTTTTCTCAAATCACTGTGGCGTTTTTCTTAATGCTGATTCGATTTTTAAAAAATATATATAGGAATATTTCTTGTTTTAAGTGTTTTTTTCTCAATAAATTTCATGTAACTTAAGTGTAATTCCAATTTAAAAGAAGCTCCTTAAATTTGAAAAAATAATTCAAATTAAGTAAAGCATGTTGTCACGTTATTTCGTTAATTATTCCGTTAATTTTTTTCTTTTAATTTAAAAGTCGTAATGATAATCACTTTTCACAGGCATGACTTACACTACCAGAAAAGGCAAATTTGCGTGGAATTAGCGTCTTTTGATTAGAATAGAGGTCGTTGGTTAAGTTGCATTAGAGCTTCGTTGTGTGCTATTGGAGAGGTTTTTTTTTGTTTAAAAAATATAAAGAATTATTCTATCTCTATATTAATAAGTTTTATACATTCCAAAATAAATTATTTTGAAATGTCTCCTTTTTCTTTAAAAAATAAAGGATTGATTGGGTAGTCAATGCTTTTAATCCTTGAGTTAAAAAGTTTAATTTCAAAAGTTATTTCATCGTGTATTTTATACATATATTTTGATTATTTCTTTCGAAAACAGGCTCACATATCTCTAAAAGGTTATTAGGTTAAACCTGCTTGCTGACTTGTAAAGTTTCAAATTGTTACAACTCTTTATTTACCCAGCTACATTTTATGACTAGTAACTGTGTTGAAATGAGTGAAAAACCCAAAAATCTATAATTTAGATTCCTATTAAGTTTGGAGCTTGCTTCGGAAATTTAGTCAATAGTTGGATGGATTTTCTAGTATTTTAATTTTTGAAAATTTAGTCATTCATTTAGCAACACCATGTGCCCTTCCAAATACGATTTTAAACGTAAAGCTTAACATTTATAAAATAATTATAACATTTTGATATAAAGTCCCGCAAATTTACTCCTTCGAGATTGTAGACCCAAAATAACCTTGTTATCTAACCCCTTTTAAAAGGGGAGATCAATATACGGAAGTCCGCAGCGAGATTTAATTTGTCAGTAGAAGTGGTGTAAAATTAATTTGTTTCGTCTATTAACTTCATTAGCCGTGATATAGGATACAAATTAGTTTTGTACTTTTAATCTGAAAATTACGTAACAGTGTTCCAGGGTTGTGGTACGTCAAACTAAGTTATTTTATTTCCACCCCGGCTCTCACACACAGTTGGAATGCATACAGAATTTAATTTTCGTTCATTCGGACATTTTTGAAGAAAGAAAATATGTAAGACTTGTAAATAAGCGAAAATCGGTATCGTATTTGTAAGTCATTAAAAAATTTTACGTTCATAATTTGATTGGTTATTAACTGAGGCATATTAGCTTATATGAGAACTATTGTACACACATTACAAAGTGGAAAACACAGCAATAAGTGTGTGCTTGTGTTTTTAACCCTCTAATGCATACTGTTACCGTTTGGTAACCAGTAACATAATCCACTTTATTCTATTGAATTAGAGCTCCTCCTAAACAA
Source organism: Hylyphantes graminicola (assembly GCA_023701765.1). NCBI lineage: Eukaryota > Metazoa > Arthropoda > Arachnida > Araneae > Linyphiidae > Hylyphantes > Hylyphantes graminicola. The sequence continues at coordinate 22,709,903 of CM043123.1, read as the reverse complement.
AAATATGTGTTTTTTTTTTTCATCTATATTACATTTCATTTTAAAGTTTTAGTTACTAATAATCCTCATAGATGACAGTAGTAAAAGTGTATTCAAAATTAAAGAGTGAGGTTATTAACTTTTGTGAAATTACGTTTTTGGCAGTATTCAAAGAATAATAATATTAGTACTAAATACTAATAAATTGTTTTGAAAAACTCATCATAGTTAAAAAGGGTTATTTTGAAATATTTTTAGTAGTTTTCTAGTCATTATTATCAAAATTGGAATTTTGCAGTTGGTTTTTGTCACATGGAAAAAATGTTAAAAATTGAAATTATTTAAATTCTAATGCAGTTTAAAAAAAAATTTAGTATTTTTCCCATAATGTGTGAGTATTTTAGATACATATATATTTTTTGGGGATGAAAATAAAAATTCATGCATTAGAGAGTTAACATAAAAAATTAACCTTAGCACCCATCTTCGGGCATTCTGTGTTTTTTTTTTTTTTCATGTTATATTTTAAATGTTATCCTTGTAATTTTTATCTTTTCTAATATGAAAAAGAACTTTGATAAGTCAGAAGCTAAAAATGATTAAATTGAACTCTTTACTTTTTGGGTAGAGAAAAAATTTTTCTTATTTTTCTGTTTTGCTGCTTGATTGATAGCTGTAGATATTTCATTCTTCTATTTATTACTGCCATTAAAGTCTTGCTCTAAAATAAAATTTGTTAAAATATAAATCAGGGGATTTGTGAGCCACGAGAAAAACCATTCATATACATTTAATGATACATGACGCTCGTCTCTTTTACAACTGATACCTCTACTTAATTTCCACTCGCTTTAAATCAAATTTATTTGAAATTACACGTGAAACCTTTGAATCAATGCAGGTTGTATGGACTCTGCTCACGTGAGGATGATTACGCCTCGTTTTGCCCTATCGTCTGGGAAAATGAGACAGTCGCTTCCATTATTCCAAGAGGGGTAAGAGCATTCGACCTTGGGGTATATTTCCTATTTTTTTCTCTCCCTGACTAGGTTGTTAAGTGGAAAATAAATATGAGTATCCAACCGGTAATTTGTTTGACGGCTATTGTTGTCAAGATTTGTATGTGATTTTTTTTTACCGCATGGCCTGGGGGCAGTGGTGGATATATAAAGCAAAAGGGTTGGAATACGTCGCTCCTGAACTGTAATAACCGTGACGTGTCATATGATCTGGGCCTATTATAAGAGCATTTCTACCGGGTCTTTTGCTAGGGAGTCAATATATGAAGTGCCAATTTACAGGGGGGGGGGGGGAGCAGCGGCTCAGTGGCTGAGAGGTTAATTCTGCTCATTACCCCCATTCCCCGACCTCCATCGATCGGGCTTGCTAATGTTAAGTCTATGGGGAAAAAGTGGTTTTTGTTCCAAAAAGAGCAAAGAAATTATAGGAATATTTTGATGCGGTTTTTTTTTATTCATAAACCTCCAATAAAGTTGTGCTTTTAGAGGTTATTTTTTTAAAAACGTTATTTACTTTTTTTAATCGAAAAAAATTTAGTTTAAAAAAAAGTAAATAGCGTTTTTAAAAAAATAACCTCTAAAAGCACTACTTTATTGGAGTTTTATGAATTTAAAAAAAACCGCATCAAAATATTCCTATAATTTCTTTGCTTTTTTTTGGAACAAAAACCATTTTTTCCCCCATAGACTTAACATTAGCAAGCCCGATCGAAGAAGAACGGGGAATGGGGGTGATGAGCAGCCTTAAACGTGTCCGCCTCGTAAGCCCCAGATCGCGGGTTCGGGGACCGGATGAGTCGTCGGATTTTCTGGATGGAAAAATCCTTCGCACGCATGTCATATGATAATGTGGCATGTAAAAGATCCCTGGAGGGCCCATTTGGCTTGGGTTCTCTCGGCAAAATCAAATTGGTTATTGTGCTTAATGACAATTGTGCTCAATGACATTGTGCTTAAGGGGTTGTCAGCATTTATATTGTGTAAGGCAACTTTTTCCGTAAAAACGTAACATTTAACCAAGTAAACTTAAGGGGTCACAGGAGTCTTTAAAATGTGCAAAGAAGGTATTAGTATTACAAAACATAGTTTGATCTTTCATGTCATTTTTGAACAACTCAATGTATAAGTATAATTTTTTATATGTAATTCTACAAGATTTATTTATTATAAAACAAGTTTTAAAATGTATGAAACTTTAGCCAAAACTAAAATAAATGATATTAAACATGAAGCTATTTGAACACATTGTGATTAGTCTTGCGCGGCAAATTGTGAGGTCAAAATTGAAAGAATGACCAAGAAAATGACTTTATATTGTACAAATATGTACAAACAAAGACTTATACCTAAATTCTCAGTTCAATTTTAGTTAGAAATTATTTTTAAAAAAATTTTTAATCAAAATTTTTAAATTTTTATTATTTTTTTTAGAAAAAAGTTCTTAAAATAATTTCTAATTAAAATTGAGCTGAGAATTTAGGTATAAGTCTTTGTTTGTACATATTTGTACAATATAAAGTCATTTTCTTGGTCATTCTTTCAATTTTGACCTCACAATTTGCCGCGCAAGACTAATCACAATGTGTTCAAATAGCTTCATGTTTAATATCAATTATTTTAGTTTTGGCTAAAGTTTCATACATTTTAAAACTTGTTTTATAATAAATAAATCTTGTAGAATTACATATAAAAAAATTATACTTATACATTGAGTAGTTCAAAAATGACATGAAAGATCAAACTACGTTTTGTAGTACCTTCTTTGCACATTTTTAAGACTCCTGTGACCCCTTAAACAGAGACACTAAAGGGGGTCGTAAAGAATTTTTGAGGAAGCGGCTCAGTGGCTGAGAGGTTAAACGTGTCCGCCTCGTAAGCCCAAGATCGCGGGTTCGAGCCCCGGCTGAGTCGTCGGAATTTCTGGATGGGAAAATTATGGGCACGCATGCCATATGATTGTGTGGCGTGTAAAAGATTCCTGGAAGGCCCATTTGGCCTGGGTTCTCTCGGCATACTTTAACATCCACAGAGAGCCAGATTCATTGGAATTTGTGCGTCAAAATTGGTAGCGAGAGTCCGCCTAGGTGGTGTAACAAAAAATGGCTCTCATTTCTGGGGAATGTGCGGTGTCTGTAATGTTGCAGTCCCATTAGAGAAAAAAAATCGATTATAGAGGGTACCGATCTGAGCTACTCCAAAGTGTGCGTATTTAAAAAGTCAAATTAAGGGTTTTGTGGTAACAGATCTCTATACATTTCCAATGGGGAGACTTTTGACCCTGTTTTTAAATAAAGTAGGGGAGAGTGTTGTACCTTGGGACACTGACGATTTCTAAGATTCTATTGGCAATATTCATACATTGTTTATTTCTATTAATAGCCTTAACCAACAGACATCTTCATAATAAAATTTAGCACTAGCATCATTGAATTGATGAACTGGTGACAAAAAATAATATTTCATTACCCCAAAGTAAATATTTTTCTCATTCTAATATAATTTTTTACCTGTGTACTTTTACAAAAAGTCAACTGCATTTTATTTTCTTCATAAAAGAGAAGATTTTAAAATATTTTGGTTATGAGAAAATAATGATAATGCATTTAGATTGGCCACTATCTTGCTTTTATTTAAACCATGTAGTGTGTTGTACCTTGGGACAGCAAAGCATATTGTATCATCATATAATGTTAAATAATTTGGACTTGCAATTCTGCTGTATAATTTAAATTATTCTTGAATTATGAAGTTTTATTTGTGTATTTCCTTGAAAAAACAATAAAGTTTTGTTTCCTGACAAAAATTAGCTCAAGTGTATGACTATTGACTGAATTATAAGGTGTGTCCCAAGGTACAACATCATGTTGTACCTAGGGACAGTTTATCCTCTCTACTTTAAATGAGTTTCAATTTTTTAATTTCAAGCTGCCAGAATTAAAAAAATATATATTATAGAGGAATATCTTGGTGTGTTGAAATGCTGCTTTAAAATTTTTCTTTTGATTAAAATTATCGAAGAAAAAAATTAAAATGTAAAAATTGTCCCAAGGTACAACACTCTCCCCTATACGGCATATACTCACGGAAACTTACCGAAAAATACAGACGACTGTTATTTTGCCATTAAAATAATTAGTAAGTATAATTTTAAAGATAGTAATTAGTTATAATTAAAACAAAATTTTAGTAATTATTCACAAACTACAGATGGCAGCACTAAGTACATGTAAATATCTAAACAAACATTTGTGTTTTAATTATAACTAATTAATATCGTTAAAATTATACTTATTAATTATTTTAATGGCAAAATAACTTCCTTTTGTATATTTTGGTAAGTTTTCGTGAGTAAATGTCTTATACTTTATTTTAAGGGTACAGGGAAGATCTCGTAGAGAAAAAACACTAAAATTTATCAGTCAATGAAACTAATATAACTTTTTTATTTTTTGACGAATTCAAAAAATTCTTTTTAGGTTTAATTCATTGAACTATATAAATACATATTTATAAAAATATTTAAGGAATTCTATTTTAATAGTTAAAAAAAACTAACATTTAAAAATGCTTGAAAATTTGAATTTTATGAAACTACGTTTCTGCGGGTACATTTTTCTCTGAAAGTAATGTATGCAAGCTCAAATAATTTAATATATAAATAAAAAAACTGTTCAGTAAGTGTAATGAACCTCAAGTTTTAAGAATACCATACATTTTAAAATTTTGTTAACTTTAGCAAAATTGGTGCCCGATTTATACACTTTTCCAGTTACAAAAAAAAAACCTATATATTTTTTTTAATTATATATTTTTGCAATATTTTTGGTTCACTGTGTTAAACAGACATACAAAAAACATCATGCAAAATTTCAAGCATCAAAGTAAAATAGGATAGGAGAAAAGTGTACCTATGTGCTTAAAATCTTCGTTTTGAGAAAATTGACCCCCTTCAAAGTTAAACCTTTCTTACCTTAACTTTTTCGCTACGAAGATTCTTTGCTTCCTCGTAATATTTGATAGGAATAACATTATCGAATCTTTAGTTGTTCGGGCGTTTCAGTAAAGAAAGTGTTAAACATAAAGTAACTTCCGCGATATCGCAAAAATATATTAATCCCAATGCGCTGATTGTAAAGTGTTATATATCATTTTAAAGAGAAGAAACGTGGCTATTAGAAAATTTCAAAATCGATTTTTTAATGAATATTATGTTCCCTGTTACCTTAAAACATAGTCATAAGTTTCCCCATTGGAATTGTATAGAGATCTGTTACCATACAAGATTCTTACTTGTTTTTCCACTGGAAATTTTTGAAGTTGCAGCATCTTAGATTTTTGTAAGCAGTTTAAGAGGATGATTCAATAACGTTTTCAGCACAGAACTCGTTTTTTGAAAATCTAGCATGCATGCGCAAATAGTATCTGTTCTACAACTTTTAAGATATTTAAGTTATTGAAATTACCTTATGGGGTACTTAATTATCTTAAAATATATTGATTTATTGAGTAGTAATTAAAATTCAGATTGTGTTAAACACTCCTAGTTTGTATTTAAATTACGTAATTAACAGTAAGAAGTGTTAGTACGGTATATTATACGCGAAAATAAAACTTATTTGTTTAGGAAAAACAAAAAAACTTTAACTACCTGATCCAAGGACTGTATTTTTTATTTTCTAGAAAATAAGTCTTCTTATGGGGTTTGGTGAATTTGTATTTTTTGGGTTTCATGGTTTAGTTATTAAAATCAGATCATAGAGCAGGCCTTTTTGCATTAATAATTTTTTTAAAAAAGCGGCTCAATGTCTGGTTCTAATAACATACTTTCAGATGCGATAATAATTAGGGATGCTAGGACTAACCGAATATTCGGTTTGGCCGAATAGTGAATTTTGAATTTTTTTCAAATTTATCATCTTCTAAAATGTCGAAAAGTTCCCAAGCAGGTTTTTCTTTTTTGATTTACTCAAGTTCTTAAGTTTTTGTTATTTATAATATTAAATCAAGCTTTACACTCAAGAGTTGTATTAAGGGGTCTAAGGAGTCTTAAAAATGTGCAAAGAAGGCACTACAAAACATAGTTTGATCTTTCATGCCATTTTTGAACTACTCAATGTATAAGCATAATTTTTTTATATGTAATTCTACAAGATTTATTCATTACAAAACAAGTTTTAAAATTTATGAAACTTTAGCCAAAACTAAAATAAATGATATTAAACATGAAGCTATTTGAACACAGTGTGATTAGTCTTGCGCGGCAAATTGTGAGGTCAAAATTGAAAAAATGACCAAGAAAATGGATTTATATTGCACAAATATGTACAAACAAAGACTTATACCTAAATTATCAGCTCAATTTTAATTAAAAATTATTTTAAAAATAATTTAAAATCAAAACTTTCAAAATTTTATTAATTTTTTTAGAAAAAAGTTCTCAAAATAATTTCTAATTAAAATTGAGCTGAGAATTTAGGTATAAGTCCTAGTTTGTACATATTTGTACAATATAAAGTTATTTTCTTGGTCATTTTTTCAATTTTGACCTCACAATTTGCCGCGCAAGCCTAATCACAATGTGCTCAAACAGCTTCATGTTTAATATCATTTATTTTAGTTTTGGCTAAAGTTTCATAAATTTTAAAACTTGCTTTATAATAAATAAATCTTGTAGAATTACCTATAAAAAAATTATACTTATACATTGAGTTGTTAAAAAATGACATGAAAGATCAAACTTTGCTTTGTAGTATCTTCTTTGCACATTGTTAAGACTCCTTAGACCCCTTAAGTAAATATGTTTTTATATAATACAACATAAACATTAATATTTTCACTAAAATATTTAAGAATATTGTAATTGTATAATAATATTGTAAGCTGAGGTTTTTTTTCTCATTTTCATTCTACATCAAATCCATCTGTTTTTGTTTTTATGTTTTGGTGGTTGTGATTTTACCAAGTTACACTTTCTTAAAGGTTTGTTTTAATAACAAACGAGTTCTACTTTAAAGTATGTTGCTTTAAATAAAAATTTAATTAATAACTATATTGTATTAAAATTGTGTGATTGTGTCCTTACATGTTTTTGTTGAACTGAAATTGATGAATAATAAATACAACTCACTTAGTTCTAACAAAAAATAAAAATTGGATTAGGTAGGCTGAATATTCCGCTTAGACTTTGGCCAAATTTGGTATTCGGGGCATCCCTAACAACAATACATATGGAAAAATATTTTGTGTCAGTTTTAGCTTCCACACCACACACACTGTGCATTTAAGGAAAAAGTGGAAGCTTTAATAAAGGACGTGTCTATCTGTCTGCCCATACCCACTTTCCTAGCCCAAACTACAAATATGATGTGGCAAGAAAAATCGTTCATTAAATCGAAAAGTCATTGAAAATCTCACAAACAGTTTTCGAAATTCTTTTAAATCACCATTGCCACTCAATCGTCATACAAGACTTTATTTGATATAAAAAAAGGAAAATTTGTTTTGTGATATATGTCAGTTTTAAATGACATCATAACATTCAATATTCTTTGATATAGATAAAAGACAGAAGGTGTTCTATTTTGTTTTATTTTAAAAGCAAATGTAATTTTTCATTTACTTTTGAATATTTATTAATGAATGATGATGTTTTGGTACTATTTATTCCTTTTGATGAGATATTTTTAGTTGTTTTTTGAAATGGTATTATCTTTTATGTTCTGATATTGAAAATGATATTGTAAATATTATTTTACATAAAAAAAACTTAGTTTTAAATTAGTTGCACTAAGAAACAGTCTATTGAAATTTAAATGCCCTTTTCTCATACTTGTTCAATTTTTATTTCAGATCATTAGACGGCAGACTACAAGTATTTCACAAAAAGGGACTGCCTCATGTTATATACTGCCGCTTGTGGCGTTGGCCTGATTTGCAAAGCCATCACGAACTAAAAGCCATTGAAAGCTGTGAGTTTGCTTTTAATCTGAAAAGAGACGAGGTCTGCGTGAATCCATACCATTATCAGCGAGTAGAAACACCTGGTTAGTTGAAGACTCAAACTTTATCAATTAAAAAAGATATTGTTTAGTGCTTCTGTAATAAATACTAGTATAGCTTAGAAACTGAAGAAAAATCTTACAATTATTTTTGTACAATAGAAATAATTTTTTTAACTTTTTAAATTAAATTGTTGAATAGCTTAGTTTTTTAAGATTAAATGAACACAGTTTGAAATAAAATAACTAAAAAAAATATATAAATAAAATACAAATCATACTTATTACATAAAAAAATTAGTTGAATGCTTTGTAATTTTAATTTTTTATGCACATGGCAAAGGTAAAAAATGTTATATTATGGTAAATTAGTTATATTTACCTTATTGAGCAGTATTGAAAATACAACACTCCTAAACTTGTGTATCAAAAGTAGTAATAGTGATCAATTAAAAAAACGATTTGAGTACTTGATAGCATTATTTACAATTATTTTAGCTATGTTTATATTTTTTCAGTAAAGCAATATATATTGAAATTTGATCAAGGCAGAATTACTATCACTGCAACACACTTACAGTTTTTGTCCCTCATATATTACTTTATAGTAATGCTACTTATTATATTTTTTCTATATTAGTAATGTTATTCAACAAACCTATGAAACCTAAAAATTAGCACAGCAGAAACAGTTTCTTTAAGTAAACATGCTTCATTGGAATGTTAATGCATTAGTTTCTAGAAAGGGAAATATGCTATCCAAAATTAGTTTTTGTGTATCTAAGTATACCATTCCTAGGATTAAAATGGTTGTTTAAAGAATTAGAGTGTATGTCGGGGACAATTCTAAACAGTGACTCAAAATGTTTTTATGACTTTAACCAGCGCACCAACTGTAATAAATGATCATTATAAGTATGAAGGCATATGGAATGAATCATTTCATTGATTGTAGACTTATATTTGCAAACATTACTTGAACTGTAATATTTGCTTTTATACTAGCAATCTTCTCCTTAATGAATTCAACAAGACTTGTTCAGTTCACAATTTGTATGTGTTAAAATAAAATTGACAAAAGAACCTGTTGTTTTCTACAGCAACTTGAAATGCATGTTTTATTTAGAACACGAATCCTGGTACAATAGTACAGCATTTTCCATTCAGCTGTTTCTATTCTAACTGTTTATTAAATTAAATATCAGCTACAATACTCGTGTAATATAAAAATTATAAGTTCTATTTAAATTTTGGGGTCACAAAAGCTTGGCAATGTGTCGGAAATTTTAGCAACTGTCTTTGTCCACTTAACGAATTACATTATCTCTTTGTAGTAGTACGTACCCATTGCATTTTTAATGTTGTATATCAAAGTAAAGTTGATAAATTTATAATATTTTTTGTTTTTAATAATCTTCATGCTGCTCTATGAAGAGGAAATAGTAAACAGCTTTACTCCATAAAATGATTAGTGTCAATTAAAAGTATGTTTATGTTGGTAAATCTATGTTAACAGCCTTAATTTAAAGATAAATTTATCATTAATCGAAACAATATGAGCAAAATTACATAGTATGATATGATTGTGGAAATGTTTTTCCTAATCTTACTATAAAAACTTACCAAGGCCCATAAAATATTTAATTTTTTTAAATGAGTTAAAATCCATTTAAGACTAGGTTAAACAATTTTTGACCTGAATTTCTCTGTGCTTTTCTGTGTACAGTGTGCAGTGATAAATAATTACAATAATTTCAAAATATTTAAACTTTAACCAGTTAACAGATTGCTACATTTTTTCTAGCTTGAATGTTTAGAAAAAATTATTTTTAAAAAGAGATAAAATGTCACAATTTTTTTTCTAAAAGCCAGTTAAAGTATGTCTCTAAAAGCAAATTTGTTAATATTGATAAATAACACTATTGCAGATACGCTAAGAAAATATTTCTTTGAGATAAATCGGCTAATTTTTTGTATTTTTAAAAATTATTTGTCTATAATTCTGTAGTAATGTATTTTGATCTGAATTGCTCTGCAACTCTATAAAGCTACTACAATTTTCCTTGATCATATACCCAAAGTTCATGATGCTAATTGCCTTGAAAAATGTCTTTCATGATAGATTATTTAGTGTGTTTACTCTTTTCAGAAGTTAGATATTAAGAATTGCCTTACAAAACTATATGTCTCTGAAAAAGCAACATTTCCCCATTCACACATCTATCCACAAGTTAATACGCACAACCATTCATGTCGCATGTTTTCAATAAGAATTTTTTTTTCTTTTTTCTATAAATTTATATAATTTGAAAATGTGTCTTGACTTTGATCACTATTTTTCTCTAGCTTTGCCTCCAATTTATGTTCCAAGGCACAACGGAGACATACCATCCCAGTATCCTCCTTTAGAAGACTATATTAATTCAGTACCAGAAAACACTGAATTTCCAGTCGAGCTGGATAACCGCAATTTTCCTTTGACAGGTTAGACAATATTAATATTTATTCTTTTTCTGTAGCTTTTTTAATTCTTTTTTTTTATAAACTTCTGCCACGTACAATTGATTAGAAAAATCTTTAATATTGGATACGAGTGATGTGGGACAGGCATTTTTAAAACGGAAATGCCCATGTATTATTTTAAACTGCCCAAAATAAGAGCATTTATGTTTAGATAATAGGGGTGAGCCTATTTGATTATCTGCATTTATCTTAAATTATATCTTAAATTATATCTATAAATTATGTATATTATCTGGACCTTATATTCATTTTTATCAAAAATATTCAAGCTATCGAATAAATTAATGTGATTAACATTTGGTGTCAGTTGGAAGTAGAATTCCCATTATGTTATAAACTAGTGAAAAGCTAAAATAGTAGTAGGAATTTATAAATTACCATATAGTTTTATACCAATTTATATATTTGTATTTAGACAATGGCCGCATGCACCAATATTTAACATAATTTAAAATAACTACACAATCCTTCTGGTGGGTTCTTAAGTAGATGCAGAATCGTTCCATTCTTACCATTTACATATTTCAAAACTACATTTGAATTTAAAACTTTCATCTTTGATAGTTTATTCTCTGAGCCTAACAAATGTAAACATTTATCAAATTAAGTTCAAACTTTTTAGATACACCCCCACCTGGCTACATGAGTGAAGACGGGGACAGCCAAGAACAGAATGGCACTGAGAATATGGGTAAGATTTTTCGTCTACTTTTTTCTTTTTAATTCAAAAGAATTTTTTAAAAAATGTAAATGTAGGTATTGAAATGCTGTCAATGTGTGTCTGTCCACACCCCCTTTACAAAATCTGTTCTATCTGCCAACCTTAAAAATTCCTCTTTTTTTTTTTTTTGTTAAAAGATATGTATTACCTCTGAGACCCATCTTTCAGACTTTTTGTCTGTATGCATGTCCGTTCGTCCGTCCGCCTGTCTGTCACCAAATTACACATTGAATGAACATTGAAATTTCATTTCAAGTCATTTAAATTGTTGTTGCCAAATCAACAATGGTATTAAAAACTTTATTTCTTAAAAATTAAGATTATTTGAGGCAAAATTTCTTTTTATCAGAAATCAGTTTCGAATGGATTTCAAATTAATGTGGTTATTTGATTGTTAATTGGTTACTAAAAAAGCTGCAAGGAATTATATTTTTTACATAAAAATCTTTTTAGTTTTAATTTACATTTCTTATTTTTTAGTTTAGTTTAGAGAAGTTTGTTCTTTATCAATAAATATTTTATTATTCTTCCAACTGCAAATAAGATAAACAGAGGATAAATTATATTAATTTAATTTGCGAAAGAAAGTTAGTGAAATTAGTAGAGTTTAGCTTTTAAAAAATTACATTTTGACTGGATGCTGTGTTTGGCGATTTTTTTTTTTTTTTTTTGCTCTAATGTGTAAAACTCATGTGAAACTCATGTCATGACTCATCAAAATTAAGATATCATCAATTTACTTTTTTTTCATGAGTAACTTTTGCTTAAATACTATTTTTACTAGGATTGTGATGGTTTACTATTCTTGTTAGTATTGTGATGTGTTACTATTCTTACTGGTATTATGATGCTTTCAGATTTTTTTTTACCTACAAAATCCGCTTTCGAAAATTTGGTTTAGTTCACTAATATCAAACAAAACTAAGAATGAGTTTTATTTTTACCAAAACAGGATATCTGTAAAATAAATTACATAGATTTCTTGCTTTAGTAAAAGTTTTTAACATACTAGCAGTCCAGTATGCTTATTTCATGTGCAATTGATTATAGGATTGCTTTGATTAATCTAAGCATTATTACTCTAGTAACTGTTGTAACTTAATCAATTGAAGATTTTTAGGTTTGGTGTGGGATTTTTAATATTCAAGGTTTTGTTCGATTTATAAGCTTTTTAATAAAATATTACTATTAGAACATACATCAAGTCTAGAATCAAATAATAAGCATTTAATTTGCTGGAATTACAAATCTTGTTTAAAAAAATTTACTTTAATGCTGTGTAGCTATAAGCAAACTCCATACTTACCTTAGTTTTAATCCTCTCAAGTTTTTGTAATGCTTCAATGGAATATACTTTAAGCATACACAGTAGAACATTTGTTTTATTTGTAATATTTTGTATGTGTGATTAATAACATATTTCTCATTCCCTTCCATTTCTGCTTGAAGACGTGCAACCTGTTACCTATACTGAGCCTGCTTTTTGGTGTTCCATCTCCTATTATGAATTAAATACAAGAGTGGGTGAAACATTTCATGCATCTCAACCATCTCTTACGGTGGATGGATTTACAGATCCATCAAGTTCAGAGCGTTTCTGTCTTGGGCTTCTATCAAATGTCAATCGAAATAGTGTAGTTGAGCAAACCAGGCGCCACATTGGTAAGACCCTTTTTTTTCAATTTTAATATATTTTCAGTTAGGATATATGAATGTTTGATAACTAAAATTATTAACCCATTAACAATATTGTAAACACCATAATAAAAACTTTATTACATTAGATACTGGGAAATAAATGTGCACACTAAACAAAAAAGAAATTACGGTCAATTTTGTTTACAGAAGCCCTCCCAATTTTTGCACATATAGGCTTTATTTGATGTTATCAACATAAGGGTGGGAGGAGATGATAAGTTTCAAGGTTTTCACACCCATATCAACAGCTTAATACCCCTTTGTTAAGTAGAATCGTTCTCCTTCAAGAGGTGCTGAATAAAAAGCAATATTCCTTGCATTTCTTCCATGGTTGTTATTAGAAGCTGTATCATGTTTAGCAGAGGCATGGCTACTATCCTCATTAAAACTAAACAAAATATTTGAAACTTTGGAGCAATAGTCCTTTGTCATGTTGGACCGGACGCAGAGTAGAAGGATTAATCATAAAATGGCATTCCCTTTCCTTCCTTAAAAGACATTCATTTTTCTTTCCAGAAAATAGCATTACCTCTTTTCTCCCAATAAGCCGAAATGACAAATTTGCTATACAAGTCTAACAACATTCTTGAGGGGGCCAGCATTTATCGTGGTTCCCTATCTTGTAACCAAAATACAAATGAAACATTTTTTTAACTTGCAGTGATGCTCCTTTATTTTGTGCAAAAAAATTGTACTGTGCCGCAAATATAATAGAAGTTATTAGTGATATTAATGCATTTACAAGGCATTACAGTTATAAATTTATCAGTAACAGTAATTTTTGATATTTTAAAGCCTCTAAAACAACCAAGAACGAAATACAAAGAATTAATTGCTCTTTCTTTTCTGCACCTCTTGATGTGAGAACGATTTAACTTAACAAAGTTGTATTTAACTGCTAATATGGGTGCAAAAACCTTGAAACTTATCATCTCCTCCAACTCTATATGTTGATAACATCAAATACAACCTTTATGAGCTAAAATTCGGAGGATTTCTGTAAACAAAATGGACTAAAATTTATATCGCGTTTGGTGCACCAATTCATTTCACTGCATCCTATGTACTGAAAAAATAACCAGAACTCAAAAAGTAGAGCTAACAAACATTTTTTAAGGTGATATTCGTGTTAAGCACGTTGAAATCAATCAGAATTGGTACTTTCACCTTGGTCGCATTTGCACTGTTGACCATTGTAATTGGCAGTATCAATTTAAAGCTAATGTAAGGTATAGGGTCATTTTTACCTCTCAAAAAATCATGGGAGTACATAAAGTAAATGACTTAGTTCTTCCCAAATATTTTGAAAAAATGGAATATAAGAAGATTTGTTAGGAAGGTACAAGGGGAAAAAAATGGAAAGTGTTTTAAATAGCCTGAAATGAATATTATAATTGATATTGATTGATAATGATTGAATTTGATATTGATAACATTGAAGCAATTCTTCAAACACCTTTGTTTCCTCTGCAAAATAGAAGGATCCCCAGTTTTGTATTCAAACAATACTTTACGTTTAAAATTGAATAATTTGTTAATATAAGAATAATTAATGGGTTAAAAATATAAGTAATAATTTTGTCTGACAAAAGTGAAACATATGTATAATCTGTATATAATGTTAGTTTTGCTATCAAATAAAAGTTTTTTTGTATATGGGTTGGATCATGCATCCCTAAAGGGTACGCCATGTAATTTCTATGCATTTGGAAACATGACCCAAAACTAAAGTTTTAAATAATTTATATTTTACTGCTATTGCAGTTAATACTTCAGAAAAATATGTATATAGATTGTGTAATACTTTATGAAGTATAATTTAACTGCACTTACATAACCACAAATAGTGTTTTTTAAAAGTTACAAGCAAAAAACTACAAATTAGGTCATGTATCCCTAGTTCCCTCTATTTAATTAATTTTTTTTTCAGGACGTGGTGTTAGGTTGTATTATATTGGTGGCGAGGTTTTTGCAGAATGTCTAAGTGATAGCAGCATATTTGTGCAGAGCCCCAATTGTAACCAAAGATATGGTTGGCACCCTGCAACTGTGTGCAAAATTCCCCCAGGTATTATATGTTATTAACATGAAATATTTATTTAGATTTTTTTTAAGTGTAAATGTATGTCCATTTTCAAATTATTAAAACTAATGCAATTTTCTTATTATTAAGAATAAAAATTTCAAAAGCACATAAGTAAATTGACAAAAATTTTAACGCTATTTTAATTTATCAGAAATGTTTTCCACATTTGTTATCAATGTATCATGATTTACTTTTATTCTGTTAAAGGTTGCAATTTGAAGATCTTTAATAATCAAGAATTTGCAGCATTGCTAGCCCAGTCAGTGAGCCAAGGTTTTGAAGCAGTTTATCAGTTAACTAGAATGTGCACAATCAGAATGAGCTTTGTAAAAGGTTGGGGTGCTGAATATCGACGACAAACAGTCACTTCTACACCATGTTGGATAGAGTTGCATTTGAATGGTCCTTTGCAATGGTTAGATAGAGTTTTAACTCAAATGGGTACTCCTCGTATACCATGTAGCTCTATGTCCTAAACTTTTAAAGCTAGATCTGGTGCTTCTTACTTTTTTTTTCTTTCTTATTGGGTAGCTAATATAAGAAATAGCATGTAATTTTATTTGTAAAGCTATAAGAATGTTACTCATTTTTGGGTTTAAACTCTGCATAATGTTTTTATACAATTATACTTTTATGAATTTTTTTAATATTTGCAAATTTTTGGGGTTTATGTTTAAATAAAATTGTTGATAGAGAATTTTGTTATATTTTAGAATAGTTTATATTATTTGTCTTTTTTTCTTGGTACAAAATAATAATGGTAAAACAAATATTTGTACTTAAATAATGCATAAATCCAAATTGAAAAATGTATGGGGAAAAAATAATTGGATAAATCATTTATATTAAAGTACTTATTTCTTTTTTAAACAGAAAAAAAATCCGAATAGTAAGCGCTTAATTATGTATGTGCAAACTAAATAATTGTTGCTTTTCCCAGTTAAAAAATTAAAATTTAATAATTTGTTATTTATATATACCTTGCTTAAAGCAAAATTTATACTTTCAACTATTTTATGCATTTTGCGGTTCATTAAACTATTGACTTATGAATTTTGAAATTGAAAATATCTATATTATCATATTATTTTTTATTTTATTTACAACCGTTGTATTAAAATCACATATTCCAAAATTATATAAAATGTCCTTTTTCCAAAATATTTGGATGTGACATTTGTAATTATGTAAACACTAAGGGCAGTTTAAGGTAACTCTTGCTTTTTAAAAGCTGTGGGGTTACTTAAATTATATATTAATAAAAAATATATAAATAAGTGAAAATGCTACCTAGTCACTCATTTGGATTTGTCATGTAAGTTAGAAGACAAAATAACCTTGATTTATCAAAGAAAAGGAACTAACCTATAAGAAAAGTTATATCTTCTAAATAGACAGGGATTTTTATTACTTGAAATCCAAATTATTGCAAGTCATATTTCATGTATGGCATTTGGCATGTGTAATTTGTGTTTATATGAAATAATGTATTTTCTTTATCAAAACTGAATATTTTTAGTAATTGCAGGGGTTGCAATTCAACAGTATTACCTCTTTTAACAGACAATCCTACCTAACAGACAGCTCGCAAACATTCATTATGAACATTAGAATTTTTTCTGAATTGTTGCTAAATGGTCAATCTTTGCTGTGAGGCCATATCTTCTGCCAACTTCTCTGTGTAGATCTAGGGATCGCTGATTTTACAATGATACAATAATCTCTCAGTTTCTGTTACTTTAAACCCATATTGGAATCTCTCTCGCTCCCCCTTCCATTGTGGTCTTGCCTTTTCAATATTCAGTGAACAAGAATTACTGCTGTCTCTAAATTTATAAATTTGAGCTTTTCACAACAATCCCTGTAAATTTAAACTGTTCTTATTATTCTGACCAATAAATTTTAGTCTACTTATTTTGGCTTTATTAGAACATCTACGAATTAAAATAGAAATGGGCAACGAGTGATAATTTTTCAGATTTCTTTAAGCTTCACTTTTCTATGATTATATTTTCATGTCGGATAGCTTCAGTTTGAGAAAACTATGAGTTTTTTTTTTTTTTCAAAGCACACTTGCAAATTCATATAGAGGAGCAGAATTTCAAGTTAAATCAGTTGGCAGAGTTTGATTTCAATTTTAGTTTCTTTTCATTAATTACTTATCCAATGTAGGCTTTACTGTTATTTTCCTTAGAAAAGATACAAATTTTAATATCTGATAACAAGTCCTTGTACATCCTCGTCCCTCAATCATTTAAATAGACATAGCTACATTTTTCCTTAACATATTTTATTCAATTAATGAAAAATTCATTTTTCACTATATAAGGCACTTCAGAATAAAAGACAATTTGTTTGGTCCTGTTACTGGTCTCTTATGGGAGGTTTTACTGTACTAGATTGTTCAGGTATTCTATTGTTGTTTTGCTTCCACGTTGATTTTTTTTTTCAAGAAATTGTCTCATGTATTCTTTATAGCTATTTGCTTTTATGCAAGTACTAAATAAGCTTATTGTTTAAATTTTTAATTAAGGCCTTAACATGTCAATTTATCCTAAGTAATCAATCTCTTGAAATAAGAATAAATTTTGATTATGTATTTTCAAAATGATTTTTGGTATTAATTTATTGATCCTATACTGTTCAAAACTTATCAATGCAATTTCAAATTTATGCTTTTGTGCCATAGAGGAAAAGCTACAGCAATATCTGTAAATTATAGTTGATTTTTTAAAATTTTATAATTTTCTTTCAACTTTATTGTACATGTTTATATGTTGGTATAGACTTCAAGTCATAAAAATGTATATTGTGTGTCAATTTTCTATGTACAAGTACAAAATTTACTTATATGTGTATACTACATTTTTGTCATTGTGCATCATGATGTAATATTTTTCTTAATATGATGTGTCATTATTAGAAACATTTTGATTGGACTATAACCCAAACTGTCTAGCAATATATGGTGTAGTTGTTAATCATGGGCGTGCTGTAATTTTAAAATTGTTAGCAAAAGTGTGCAGTTAACTCTTAAAATATGTATTACCCTATATTTGATAGTTTCATAGGTTTAGCACAATATGTTTGCTGTATATGTCTCTCCCTTAGCCAAATAAGGATAATCTTACCCTTATACTTATACCTATAACATTTTGATTGATAACATTGTGCAGTCAACTCTTAAAAGTATGTATTACCCTATGTTTCATAGATTTAGCACAATATGTTTGTTATATATATGCCAAATAAGGACACACATTTCCTTTTACCTATCTTTTTTTTATTGTTATGTTTAGTCTGCATATGATTGAATGAAATTGGCATTTTTATTAGATTACTAAATATTACTTCTATTATCTCTTTAAAGTCAGTGTATAAATGTTAGATAGGTTTATTAATTTGAATTACTGTAACAACTATGTTAGCATGATTTATTTCAAAATCCATCTTTTCCCTAGATGCCTGTAATTGAGGAGCTAATAATGTGACATTTGGAAATTTAAATAGAAAAGGTGAATCATTCGTACTCTGACAATTCTGGCTGATAAAGCCACCGTCACCCCTTTAGCTGCCAACGTGGACAATTCTATTATGCTTAACTTTTTCACTCTAAAGAAAAGCTTGTATTTCGGGGATGCCAAATGTTCCCCTCTTAGGAGTGGATATTGGCATCAGACAGCCTTTGGAAAGTAATGGAAAAGTAACAAAATTTTTCATTTGTTACAGCTAAAAGTAAAGCTACGGTTACTTTCTAAAGAATGTAACGGCTTTACCTAAAAAAGTAACTGTTACAAGTAACACCTTACTCCAGTCTCTGCTAAATTGTAAAAAAAATCAATTGTATTTGCTCAGGATTGAAACAATTTTTGATGACTTAGAATTTAAAAGACTACTTATAATTCACTCTTCTTTGTTATTGAAATGTTTCTTACTGTGGTGAGTTCATAAGTAATGCTAGGGTCAGAGGGACCACATTCCATTCTTGTCACTTTCATTATTCATTAAACATATGTTGTTTCATAGCCAAAGAAGTAGCGTTTAATTAATATGGAAGTTTGAAAAAGTAGTTTTTTTAACTATATATGTTAAGCTAAGTTGTATTATCAAATAGTAATCAAAAGTATATTGTTGATATTATTTAAATTGGCAAATAGTCATTTTAGGAGGAGATGCTTTGTTTTAAAAAATTAAATTATAATTGTCTCTATTCAAGTTCACAATAGCTGATGTTAAGTAAGAAACTGTAATTATATAAATTATGTATATTGATCTTAAAATATGTTTCGTACTTGAAAAACACATATATATTGATTCAATGTAATGATTGATTTTTTATATAATTTGTCATCATTACGTATCTCACTAATGACCTAATACAATATCAGTATTTATAAAGCTAAGAAAATAAACCACTTTTAAACCTATTTGTCAAATTAACGATTATGTACAAAAAAAATAGTTTTTAAAAAAATATCTAAATTTTGTTTAAAAATTAGTACTGATTGATATCATTATGTATTTAGGATATCTAATAGTATAATAGTTCAAGTCTTCTCTCTATTGGTCCAATAACTTTATAAAAAAAGATTTAGTTTAGCCACACAAAAAAATAATAGCACAAAAGAAATTTGGACAATACAGGGTAATTATTAAAATATTGTGAACAGTATTATGTATTCTCTCCTCGATAGCTTTTTTTATAACACTTCTCGTCTGAACATGCTTGTAAATTTAAAGAAATTTATGTGACTTTTGGCCCAAAATTTCAGAACAGAAAGTCTGCACATCATAGAAATAGCATTAATGTATAGTTCTAAGTGTGCCATTTTATCATTGCAAATGAGAAATCTTTAATGTAAACCTTTTGTAATGTACTGCATTATAAATTTTTCTCCAGTGATGTAATTTTTAATTCATGTACATATTTCAACAATTAACATTTTAATTATTTTGAATGAAATATGAAACTACTGTATTTAAACACTGAAACTTGTGATTGGGGCAGTGTGGTGAATGCTTTGGAATTTTCCTGCGGCAATACAATCTGTTATAAAAAGTTGTGAGTCTTAAATTGCTTTCTCTTTCAGATGACTAGCTGAAGTTATAAATGATTGCATGTCTGTTATGATAATTTAATATCAAAATGTAATATAAAATGTTTGATTCGTAATATACATGTGTTATTGTGCTTTTCATATTTAACATTAAATAATGATGAATGAGATAACAAAAAAGTCATTAGTTGGTGAGCATATACAATGAAAGACATATCACTTTATCAAAATAAAATGTACTTTAGACTTTATTATCAAGTAAGTTTCTTCTAAATTGTTTATCAACCCATAAATGAAATGATGATAAAGCTATGTCAAAGTTAAGTTCATAGACGCTACATTTAAAAGCAGTTGCTGTTAAAAGTTCTTATGTATTAAAAAAAATTATAGTTTACAGTTGTGTATTTAGGATAATTATGTTGTTTATTAGATACATTAATAAATGTTACCTTTTTTTTTTAATTTGATGTTTGATTTTTTAAAAATGTATATAATTTGGTTTAATCTGTTATTTTATGAATATTTTCCTAGCTTTTAAATATTTTTATTTAATTTTCAGCCAATCAATTTGTTTTTTATTTAAAAAAATATGCAAGTTATATAATTTCCCTAAGATTATTTTTCTTTACTTATGAAATTAAAGAGATTTTAGTAGCAATTTTAACCTTGGTAAAATTCCAAAGCCATCTTGCCCTAGGTATGTGATCTTTTCTAATAAGGTTTAGTGAAATATGTATTTTCTATAATGCAAAACTATCATGTTAGATTTAAAACTTGTGATCAAGTGTGTGATCTTTTTTAGAGATATGATTGTCGTGGTGATTTACTGCATCTAAAAGTGTGTATGTATAATATATAAGGCTATTTTATTTAGTAATTTGCATCAGCTAGATCAGACACCTTTTATCAAACACTCATGATATGCATATTTAAAAAAAACTTAGTAGTCTCGGGTCAGTGCATTTCACAACATATTTTTATATTAAAAAATTGCCCTGTGTTTCACACAGCAAGTTGAAATTCAAAAAAATATATTGTCAAAAGAATAAAATTGTTTAAATTATAGCTACCTACATGTTACATATCTGCAAAAAGTGATAGCTGCAGATGTGTTGAAAGTTTATGTGTGCTGAGCTCTGTGATATACATTTGGCTAAAATATGTTGTGTGGTGCATGCTGTTTCTCGAAATTTGGAAAGTTGTGGGATTACAATTTTAAAGCTGCATACTTGATCACTTACGATAAAGTAGAACCTTGATTACCTGTCTCTCTTTTATCCGGAATTCTCCATTAACCGACCCCTTCTTAAGTCTACTTATAAAAAATCTCCAACAAGGTATTTCTTGTTAAACACAAAGAAACCAGTTTCGAAATATAAAATGATTCTAAAGTGAGGAATCTCCAGGTCTGTAGTCTGAAAAGTTTTGCAATTCAAAAGTCGTTTATCTCTGGTGATTTTAAAATTGTTATTCGAAAACCCGTCCATTAAGAAATTCCATTGTTTATAAAATCGAGAAACTGCAATAATTTTAAGATGCAGTACTTTGCCAATTTCAAAAAGTAACGGTGATATTATGTCAATCATAATTTTTTCGGGAAACCCCTGAGATGTGTTCTAAAATGGACAGTTTGTCTCCAAACCAAATTGTTAATGGAATTTTTTTTCTAACCAACATTTCTCACTCTAAGGTTTACTATTTAATTAAAAATTCTCAATCACAAATTTGTGATTTAACATATACCTCTGGTTCTAATTGCATCTGATAATCAAGGTTCTACTGTACATGCAAATCAAAAGAGGAAGACTACTTTTGTGTCAGATATAAGATGTGACACATTTTGTAATTACAAAAGATATCTACCTTCTTCCTCTAAAACTTTTACAGCTCTAAATGTCATAACAATCGTTCAATGTAGTATTTATAAACTAAAGAATAAAGTATATTTAGTTTACCAAATAATGTTAATAATCAAAAATAATTCCTTCATTTCAAATGAAGAGATATTTAGTTTCATTGGTACTTTTTTTTAAATTATATATTAACAGTTCAAATATTAATTTTAATTAGATTTTTCTGCTACTTTAAATGATTTGAATTGGACTTAAATGATAATTTTGTTTTTTCTTTGTTGCATCTGCAAAGTTTGCTTAGTAATAATTTGTTACATTCTATTAAGCAATTATTTTCACCCTTAATTCTGTCACATAAAAACTTAAAATGTTTAATGTATTTGATTATGTATCTGTGTTATTGATTAAGGTTATTTGTGTGTATTAAGGAAGTTTATGATCTGTACACGTAAGAGGGTTGTTCATTGTTGTATTTCATGATTTAAGCTTTACTTGGATGCACTATTAAGCTTTTACTTGAATGCACTTTTCAATCATTTCAATTATCATATTATATAATAATAGAACTTTTAACTGTAAAAGTATTGTTACTATTTTATACAACATAAAATCTCCATTCATATGATCAGATATTCATTGTAATTGTCACTTTAAAAATAAAATGTTTTCTTGTCATATTGGTGTGTCATTTGTATATTTGTCAATTTTTAAGCATGAAACTAGAATAAACTAAATGAGTTTGGTAATTATTAAAAAGTTAGTTTTCTTATATGTAAACAATAAGTTAATTGCTTGTTAACACTCATACTCCTGGGGGAAAATGCATAAAGAAATTCATTATGAAAAAGAAATATTTAAAAAAAAACTTCAAGATAACATTTAATGCATTTATATAAATTTGTTATACATAATAGCAAAATCAAAGAATCCTTTATCATTTTATTTTGTTCAGTTTAAAGCAACTCTTTCTTGGTTTTTTACTTTTATATGGATATGGCATAGATTTGAAAACATGTCATAAAAATATATCTTAGATTCTAAAAAAATATTTAGTTGGTTGGTATACATATATTTTCCGGCTTGTGTACTTGGTCAGGGACCCGCTTATAAACCTTCGTCAAGTAAGACAGTCACAACACACATTCACAGCGCACACTAGCGTGACAGATGCTGCCATCTATCACGCGCCACCTCCACAATTTAGACATGTAACCTGAAGGGGAGGGAAATAGTCTACAGGAACCTGTACCCGTGAGAAACTGCGTAATGACCGCCCACAGGACTTTCGGACCCAACAGATTTAACGAGCATGTACTCCGCATATACTCGGTGTGTCTTCAGCTACCAGGACTCGATCCGGAGATCGAGACACTACCACAGGGCTCCACACAGCCCTAAAAAATATTTATGATGACTTCTATGAAAACCTTTGTCAACTAATAGGGAAAATATCTCCAAATAGTTGCCAAAGGGTTAGGTTAAGCTGAAATATCGTTGCACTAGAGCAGTGGTTCCCAACAGGTGGTCCGCGGACCCCCAGGGGTTCGCGAGCTATGCTGGAGGGGTCCGCAGGATGCTATTAGAATAAATAAAAATATATTTCGTATGATAACAGAATTTTTCTTCGACACCTCCTGCCAAAAGCAGAGTCTAGCCCAAAACTATCACTCAAAATTTTCTCACTAACTTCTCTTGACTTTACTCAATTGCGTACTTAGCTCATGTGTTTGAACACTTTAATGTGTCAAACTTGAGTTTACAAGGAAAAAATGTGGGCATATTCAAAGTTGAGTATAAGATTAGTGCTATGGTCAAAGTGTCAGATCTAGGCGACAAGGATAGAAAACAACTCACTAACTAACTTTTCTACTTAAAAACAATTCTTGGAATCATCAGAGGAGAATTTGCCTGACCAGATCAAGATCAATGTAGCCGAGCCACCACTTTTAGAAAGTATTTTCCTGAACATTACCCTGAGGACAGATGGATTCGAAATCTGTTTAGGTGTAAAGAAATACACAAAATTCAAGGAATCACTGAAGAAGAGCAAGATCTACTTGTCGATCTGTCCAGCTGAGGAACGATGAAAAATATTTTCATCGGTGATGAAATTAGACTTCTGGGTATCAGCACGCAAGGTCTACAAGAAACTTGTATGTAAGGCAATGAAAAAGATCCTTCCATTTGCAACTACATAAAGGTGTGAGAGTTGCATTTTCATCCATGTTTCATGAAAAACAAATATGAGAATCAGCCCGACATGGGGTTGTAATTCAGAGTGAAAGTTTCAAGCTTGGAACCTAATATTTCAGAAATAATGGGCCCAAAAGACAGATTTAACTTATACCATTAAAAACTGAAAATTAAAACTAACTATATACTGAGGGTTCTCTGTTGTAACTGTAAAAAACGTATAAAATACGGGCATACGTATAATAAACGGAAAATAAAGACTCTTCATTTGGCTCTCACTTTTTAATTTTAGGATTAGGAATTAATGGGGGTCCTTGTCACGATAACGTCTTGATCAGGGGTCCGCGAGAAAATTTTTTTGGGAACCCCTGCACTAGAGGGACACAGGGGCTATTGAGCCAAGGGGTTAGGCGGACATTCAAAAGGTGCGTTTACATGAGCCATCGAATCTATGGATTGAAGAGCAAACTGAGCAATTTTTCCCTCTTGGGGATTCTCTCCCCGACAGAACCGGAATAGCATGGTTCATGGGGGGGGGGGGGTCGCAAACCCTCCCATGGAGGGTTTGATGTTTCATACCATGGATTTGGCCACATACTATCATTTGGGTTAGAAATCCTGCTTGACCTCTTTTTCCCCTAATGGGGATTTTGGCATTCCATGGATTCGATGGCTCATGTAAATGCACCTAAAGAGTTCTATAGTAGGGTAGAGACTTAACCTGGCACCATGGACCAACACGGAGACAATATAGGGTTGCATGTGGGGCCCGATGGCCGGCCGAGTGGTTTGAATCACAGGCCATAAGGCTATCACTTCGCGCTCTGTAACTGGTGCGGGTTCGATTAACGCATGTGCCCTGGCTGTACTTCCTTCCTCAGCATCAAAATTACAAATAAACTAGCACTTTTGCCACTCTATTCGGGCTCCATAGTGAGCCTATGGTGGTGCGATATAGCTTTACATATTTTCTAACCAAACAAAAATTTAATTAAATCGAAATGATCTTTCTTAATTTTTTTTTAGGGGATACTGTAATTGTTCATTACAATTTTGGTATTAAAAAAAACGAGCACCCTATCGCGCTAACACATGAGTGGGGACAAAGTCTGAACTTTAAAGCGCCAGGCAAAACTTTCAGCCGACGGAAAGTGTCTGCCCCCCCCCCCCCCCCCCCAATTTGATTATTACCTTCTAACAATATTCTCGAAAACATACCTAAAATAAGCTCTGAGAAAATGAGATAAGTTAACTTATATTTTAACGACCTTTTGCTCTCGGCATCTGTTGTAAATTGGCAAAAAAATAGGTTTACATAAACCTAAATTAATCACTTAAAAAGTAAAACTAAATTAATCATTTTAATTATAGCTGCTCTGTTAATGTAAAAACAAATAGTTGACAATTAGGTGACGATCTAAGCGAAATATAACATATATTAGCCTCTAATTCGACATTAATTAAACTAAAAAATATAAGTATTTATTTGTGTTAACATAGCTACTTTCGATTTTTACAACCAAATCGCTTTGCACAATGCACATACAACTTTAAAGTGGATACTTCCCACAGAGCCAATCCATCATTGTGACAGCTGCTTTTTTCAATAACATTTTCAGCCTCTTAGTGAAAAGCTATTTTTGGAGGGGCCATATATGTACACAATCGCTATTTCAGAGCTATAAACCAGCCAAATTTTTAGCCACCTTGAAGTGCACGATAACGAAAGAAAAATCTATGTTGAAAACATTATCGCCATATTGGTGAATATGTTGCCGTGAAATTTGGCGAGATTTTGCGGTTTAGGGCGTTCGGCAGAGTGGACTGTAACCTAGATAAGTTGACCAAGCACACAAACCCTGAAAATATATGTCTACCAACCTAGAAAAGCAGTCTAAATGCAAGTAAATTATTAAAGATCATTTTCTCATAGAACTCAAAAATTAGATATTTAACAATTTTTATTTATCAAAAAATCTCACATATCTTATTTAGTCAGGAAAATTTGTAGTTAACCGAAAAATACAGATAATTTAATTTTTTTAACATCTGCACACCCTAGCCAATTTTTAGTGCTGCACTTGAAATTTGTAATGTTTATACAAATGAAGCTTGTGCAAATATTTCTTCACCTTGAGAAATAATTTCAACCAGATCCCTCTAAGTTGTGAAGAAAGTGGTTTGTGATATAGTCTTTATTGTTATCCTTAATTTCAGCATACTTAAAACTACATCTATTTACAAAAAAAATTTTGAACTTTGAAAAGGGACTGTTTCTGCTGAACTGTGCTTTAAGTGGTCCCAATAATATCTTCTCCCAAACACACTAAAGAATATTGAAACATTCCTCTATGAATGCCTCTTTAAAAATCCTTGGTAAAATATTAAAACTTTTAATCAACAAAACCAGATAACTTTTTGTTGAAGAGAACTTGCTCAATTAGGCGTCTAGAGCAGGGATTCCCAACCTTTTTGCAACCTTGCGTACCACCTGACCTAAATATTTTGATAAACGTATAATATTTACTCTTGGAAAAGTGTGACTAAGAAGACTGAATGAAGAAAAAGTGAATGAAATTCCCGAGAAAACTTCATATTTAATGGTTAGATATTTATTTATAACATGCTTTTAATAAAGGAGAAATTAAAAGATTAAAATGGTATTAATTTATCGTTTTATTTATTAAAGGTACAGTAGATCTAAAACCATACAAACAAAAAGTTGGTGCAAACTCAGTAAAAAATTAATCATCAGACAAAATATACTTTTATAGTCTTTAGTGCGAAAATTGTTGTTTGCCTGTGATTAAAATCAAATCTCAACATTATAGGAATAACAGAACTTATCTTCACTCTTACAAGTCCTCTTCAACACTTATTCTGCTTCTATGTTTATTTTTTTTATATACAAGAGATTAGAAAATCCACTATCACACAAGTAACTCCTAACAAATGGCATTAAAAAAAAACTGAGCTTGAGAGAGTTCAAAGGGTACTCGGTTTTACATGTGATCCAGAAGTTAAAGATTTCCCTTTAAAATAATGAGCAATATGTTTGCGTGCTCACTGCTCATGCATATAGAAGCGGTTAATACTATCATGTAGCCACATCACTTACACATACTACCTGAAACTTTCCAACGTACCACCAGTGGTACGCTTACCACTGGTTGGGAACCCCTGATCTAGAGTATATTTACTTCTAGCCTATGGCTAAAAGATCCATTTTAAACAATTCCAGATTACAGTAAATAAGATGGTTGATTTATTTAATTGTGAAAAAGTAAAGATGATGAAACCTCCTTTGTTTCTATATTTCATTTCAATAAACTAAAAAAAACCAACAAAGCTGAAGCAAACTTATTCAAAAAGCTTTTTTTTTTGTTAGTCTACATAATCAACCACTCAAATAAAGAGACATAAGTGGTTCTTAAACAAAACTGTTTGATATGATATGAAGAAAAACAAGAATTCTAAATAACTGCAATTAAACTTTAATATTAAAATACTTCAAATCAAATATCAAGTCAAGAAAAACAAGAGTACAATTTATAAACTTAAAATTATTTATTTGAATATAAGAATTATAGGATGAAGTGTTGACACAGTTAAACTTAAATAATCAAGATACTATACAAAATATTTTTACATCCATAAATTTGATAAAACGAAGGTCATATAAAGATTTGTACACATATGAAATGATTAAAATGGCAACAAATAACACTACCTTTCACAGATATATCAAGGTAAGTAACCAATAATATTGAACACATATTTACTAAAACAGCATGAAACTGACTCTGATTTTACAACAATAATTTAACTCGCATACCTTACAATTGTAATTTTTTAAAGAAAAATATTATTTTATAATAAGTTTCACAATGTTTTGAGCTCACAGTACATTTAGAACACAAATTGCTAAAAGGGGTATAACAAAAGATAAAATTGCATACTTTTAGATATTTTACAATTTGTCTAAAACAAATTATGTATAAACTAAATAAAACAAACATGAGCTTAAAAGAATCAAACACATGTATAATTCAGTATAACAGCATAAAAGTGTTTCTCATAATTGATTATCTTCAAACTAATTTATATACTAAACTGTTTTCATTGCACTTTAGTTTCTCTTTGAGGTTTCCTATTGAAATAGGCATAATATTTTTGGCAACACCTCCATTTTCTAGCAACTTGAGAAACACTCGTATGGTAAACAAGTAACGTTTTAATATATATAGTCAAGCTCTTTCCATACAATTCCCACCAACCTGAATACATACTTCATTTCATTCAAAATTATTAATTTTGTTTGAAACAAATATATAGTTAACATTTTATAAATTGTACAAAACTGACAAATTTTGTGCTGAATAAAAGTGAAAATAGTTTAAAAAGTGACCATACAGCACACATCAGAAGCTCTACAAAAGAGGGACAAACCTCAAATGCTTTCTCCATCCATAAATTTTCCTTTTATAAATTTTAATATAAACTTCTGAATAACAATACAAATATTTTAAAGCACTTGAGACTCAATATCACAATGATTTTTATACTAACCATTGCTTCTTTAAAATAATTTTTAATTACTTAAAAAGAAGTTAGAAAAAACCATATATAGGTCTATCAAACAGGCAGAAATTTTTATCAAAAATCACAAGCTCATGCTTTTTTGTTGTTAAAATTTAAACCTAAATTCCATAGCAAATTTTAGCATGGCAAGTAGATATAAGCCCAGGAGCAGAATATGTTCGAAACTGAGATGAACAATGCAGAACAACCAGCATTACTGCAAAAAAATGTGTTTTTTTTGGTGAAAATGTTTTGGAAATAGAATATCAAATTTAATTTGCCGATTTAAAAAAAATCCGATTTGACATTGCCAATTTTGGAAGGTCTCGTACTACGCTTTTAAAATGTGAATCTGATGCGAAGTTTAGGATTTGACAATTTTTAATATAAAAGAAATGATTTAATAAAATGATTAATGTAATAATTTATAATAGTTTAACATACCATTAGACTGCTAAAACCGCAATAATGTAGCATTTAAATGCATAAAGATAACCAAGCAGTTAAAACAAAAGCTATTGCTTACATGTTTTAAATTAATGAGACTTTCAAATTTGTAAAATATAATTTTAAGGATACATATTTTAAAATCGTTTTATACTTTGAGGGAAACAATAATAATGTATGCACCAAGTTTAATGATTTGTATTCGACATATTAAGTTTTCAGTTTTCAAACTTTATAGACTTAGTCAAAAATATTTTGTGTGCAATTACGCTTAAAATGTTTAGTTGCAGAACACTTAAAAATTCTGCTCCTGGGGATGGAAGCAGAGCACATAAATGTAAACACATAGGTTTAGACACAGGTGTAAATATAAGCACATAGGTTTGGACACAACTACACAAAACAATCATGCCATTATTCTTTAGTTTTTTATTACAGCAGAGGATGTTGCTGGAAGATCAGGAATGTGCCTTCGACTTAGTGTATCACCAATTAATGTTGCTACCATATCTCGGTCAGCCTACAAGATAGTTTATAAAATAGAAAATTAAACATTATTTGCCCTAAGAAAACACACTAAGTAAATTGATTCTTGAAAAACATAAATTAATGGTGCAAATAGTTTCCCTAAGTGATTTTATATGTTTTGGTGGGGAAAGGACAAAGCCCACCTTCATCACAAAGGGTGGTGTTGCTATGGAGCTTTTCCAAAACAGTGAGAACTCAGACATTGCTGAATAAGTAACTAAGTTATCCGATTTTTTATGAATATGACAGGATCCTTAAAATCAAGTCCAATAATGCTCACAGGTTTAACTATAATAGTGGCAGAAGAGAAGTTTAATCTGTGTTTAAATATGTAGCAACAGAATGAGTATCAAGAGAAGACTTTTACATCCTTATTTCTTAACATCATGTTCTTTAGGTCTAATTTAAGAGTTCTTTTTATTTTCCCTGTGTATAAAAGGTTAGAGCATATTTAATGTGCACTCCCTCTACAGGGGGTATTATTAACCCTTTCAGTCCCAGAGATGCCATTTGGAATCATCCCTTTCAATATTTCCCCCCCAAATGTTTATGTCCGTTATGACATCCAAACACATATCATTCGATTCTTCACACTTTGTTCTATTGGGCAATAGTTTACATTAATCTCAATAGAGGTCAGAACTACTATTTTTTTTACTTAGAAAATAGCTAACAAGCGTTTCACTTGATTTTTGAAAAGTTCACTTCAGTTCCACATATTTAAAACACAATTTAAACTATTTTGGTTAAAATAATTTCTACATTTTTAAAAATTATATGGTCAGATACCTTAAAATATATAACTCGAAGTGTTTTTAGGTAAATATATACATATTTATTTTGTTGTTTTTCACAATTAAAAAATATTTGGCATTATTTCAAAAAACATAAAAAATTAAAATGATTTTTTTTTCTTCCCATGGAACTCTTATTTTTCACCTAAAATAAGCTTATTTTGTGAATATCAGATGTTTCTGTAGTGTAGTAAATTTTTGGGATTGAAAGGGTTCAATGGAAATTTTTGGCTGCACGGTCCTTTTATAGGTCAGCAGTTATTTTGGCTGTGTCCGGATTTTAACTTGGGAATTTAAGTAACCGAAAAGTGGGCTATTTTAGTTTTTTTAAAACTTTTTATATCATAGTTTTAGTTCAAAACTGACTTTTCAACAACACTTCAAACCTTGCAATATTTGCTAGGTTGTTGGAAAACTGCAATAGTAGTGTCTAATTTGTATAGTTTATATTCAGGATGTTTCTGTCATTAAAACTTTAATGCCTAGTTATTTGCCGCAAAATCAAAGTGTCATTTATATTTATACCTCAGGACTGATTGGTCAACAAAGCCTTCAAGCTTCATCATTCATGCACATTTGCAGCAAAATCGTGGTAGTATGTTATTTTTATTGTTCCGGATCAGCCAAATCTTGATGCCTTATATTCTAGTTCACAGCGTAATCCTGCAGTAGGGTATTTTTTGCATAGTTCAATACCATCATAGGTCAATTAAACTTTTCAGTATTTTGTTACTTCAAAGCACTGACTCTTAAAAGAAAAAAAAAACTAAAATAGCAGAGCGTTGTTGTCAAAATCATATTTTGATGGTTGATTGATTTAAATGGTAATATGACTTTTTTTAAATGAACATCGTCTTAGAGAAAAATATATATATAAACCGATAATTTAAAAAAAAATAATCAGTAGAGAATTGTCATCGGCCCAGCGGAAACAACGATGCCAGAGTTCTCATTAATTTGGGAAAGCCTTATAGCTACAAAATAATTTTTTTCCATTGGTCCATATTATATCCAAAAATTATCCCCTCCCGCTACTACTGTGGATGTTTTGCCTGCTGTTTTTTTAAAGGTTTTACTTTTGTTCTGAGTTAACTGATGAAAGTGGAATTGTTTTTTCCTACCGAAAACATGCCAATTCAAATACTAAAACTAATTCCGCCAGGAATTTACTGTTTTAAAAGAATTATCTAATTTTTTATAGTGCAAAGTTGTATATATTCTCGGGTAACTGAATTTGAAAATTACAGGATTATATCAAAGAAAAATAGTTCTAATTGATTCTAAAATAAGATTTTACTCAACTATCATATCAATAAGAAAATACTTCGGTCGCAAAATTGTTTTTATTTGATCATTTTTTTACAATTACGAAAAAAAAAAAGAGTGTACGTAAGGTTTGTTTAATTTTATAAATAAGGGAAATTCCTCACTAAACATACAAAAGCATGTCTTTGCAAGTTGTCTTTCACCATAAAGAAAAGTAATGCTTCCCCTTGAATAAATATGTATGTATGTATATATATGTATATATATGTATATATATATATATATATATATATATATATATATATATATATATATATATATATATATATATATATACATAAACATATATATACATAGTGTCCACAGACAATGATAAATCATGCACGTGAACTGTCTAATTGTCATGTCCGGGGACTGTTTTAGTTAGTATATATTATTTATATCCCAACTTTTTTTTAACTAAAATTGATTTTCAATTCAGCTGACATTACTAAAACATACAAAACATAAAATATAATCATTCTAAAAAAAATATAAATGAATTCAGCAAAAATAAAATGTCCCACAGATATTCATCATGTCCTTGTGTCACATATTTTTTAGCTTGCATAACTATCGAAAAATCATAACAGTACTCTGTTTCAGTCTTATTAGTATTCAATAATACATATTATACGTAGTATCAAGTGGATAGTTTGAATACCGTTGTAGATGAAAAGTATTTAAAAGTTAAAAATAGGCAATCAACAAGATCATAGCGTAATTTTTTTGGTCAAGATATGAGAAGGTAAGCTAGTAATTTTTACCTAGAAATTGTTATTTGTAGAAAGAAATAAGTTACATAATATCAGTTTGCATGTTTCAATCCCTAAGGCTCAGAAAATCAGGCAATGATTAGAAGATTAAAAGAAAACTACCAAATTTTAAACTCAAATGATACTGTAACTGCACATTTTTCTCAGTTTAATGGCCCATGTTTAAGAGTTCTGAAATTTAAAAAAAAAACATTTTCAAACTCTTTCTTGAAAACTTTTTTATCTTAACCTATTTTTTGAATATAAAACAATGAAACAATAGAATGAAGCTCATTAGCATAAAATATTTATATCAACGTGTTTGAAGTATTTGAAATTCTCATGCTCGGCTTCAACTCTGTTATATAAGCACACAAGCGAAGGAACATAAAGCAGTTTTAGTCATAAATATTTGCTAGTTTATACATTTTTTATCATCTATAAATTTTATTAGAATTTGTCATTTTTAAACATTAAACTTTTAATTCTGTCAGGGTCAAATGTACCCATTCCAGTTATCAAACTCACCTATGTCTTCATTTTACAGCTAACGAAAATAAGTGTAGAACAGTATTATAAAACTAATCAATTTTACCAAGTTAACCAGTTTACTAAAAGTAAATAACTCTGAAGTCTATTAATCTGAACTTACTATATTGATAAATCCATTATCAACTAGTTCATCTGCTAATGCAAAGGGTGTATCTTGATTAGAAACTTCACACGACAGCTGACGGTTCATTTTGTCATCCATTCTTAATAATACTGTCATCTAAAAAAATTATATTTTTTAGTAACTCACTTTGTAGAGTGTAATAAGAAGGCAATATCAATAAAATTAACCACCAAATTCCAAGTTAAATTAAAAAATTGGTCACACTAAAAATACTTTGCTGTGAAGGGACAAATTGCTAGCCCCTGTTAAAACAAACCAATATTTACTATATCCTAATATCAGGGATCAACCTGGGCCAAAAAATGCTAAAATGTAAAAGAAAGCAGCAGCAAAATCCTAAAGAAATATTAGCTAAGTAAATCAACATCAGGCCAATTAAATAACTTGAGTCTTCATTTCGGATGCAGGGTTTGATTTAAGAGGGGGAAATGCATAGCATATAACTGCTACACAAAGAAATCTTTGTGCAGCAATTTATTCATTTTGTTCAGCAGTATAGCTGAACAATACATTGATAACTTTTTTTATAAACATTATAAAATGAGCACATTTTAATTTATTTTGTTGAAGGGGGACCATTCTCCTCAGATTTGTCTATGAACATGTTTTTGCTATTCATTTAGCGTATTATCATAAAGTTTTGATTGTTTGAATTCCCTAACTTTTTGTCTTTCAATATATCGTCAGTCAAATAACAAAACCATGCATGTGCAGATTCTAGGGATTTGCCGATTTTGAAAAGCAAAACTGCTTCTCTGTTTAATCGGTTCTTTTCCCACTCCGGTTACGGGACCAGTTTAAAAAAAAAGTCCTTTGTAAAAGCAGTGGCTTGAACGATTCCGTCTGTCTATTTAGGTTAGGTTTGAATACTAGAGCTACAAAAGGGCTGTTGGTGTCGTAATATAGAACCAAAATCATGCGAAGAGACAAGACCTGAGTGCAGGTGTCATCCAACGCAGCTTTTAATATTGACATCGTATGCAGCATCAGGAATTGGCAGCATTAAGTGCACTAACGGTACTGTAACGTGTAATGTGTCATAGGAATAGCATTGCAGGTAGCATAGTTCTTGATGCCTTAGAGCATTATTCGCAGAGATAGTGTTAATAAATAATGAACCCATGTCATACAAATATATTGATGTATTTTATGATACCATAATAAAAAAAAACCTTATCCTATTCTTTTATTTATTGGGATGAATATTACATCATTTGTTTTAAACTAAACAATTTAATTTTAATCAATCCTACTTTTGTGCTACATTTAACTATTGGTTACCTGGAAGCTTTTGAAAATGAATGAGAGTAACCTTGGCTCAAGGTGTATCGATTTTTTTATTATGAAACTTTACACTTTCGAAATTGTATGAAAAAGAGTATTCTGTTATTCTTATAATTATGCATGTTTGAGATAACTTTTAAAAATAACAATAAAAAGATTAATAAAATTAAAGAAAGTACAACATTGAAAATCGTTAATGCCTCAATGTAAACATTTTCAAATTACTACTTATGAATACAGTATTACCAGTTTTTTACATCATTCAAGGGACGGCAATGTTTACGATTTTATCAACATGTCTCAATATAAATTGTAGGAAATCAGGTAAAATATGTATTATACAATCATATTATTAATTAAAGCTATAAAATGACTTCCATTAAATGAATTTTAAACCTGGTAGTTTAATTTCTCCTTCTCCGATCAATAAATTTTTTTAGGCAAAGATAAATTCCAAATTTGGCAAATAAAATTACATTGTAACAGTGAAAACAAATTTATTTTTCTATTTTTTTTTTTTTTAAGAAAGCATTTTGGATGTCATACAGACTTTTAGCATCATAACTGAGGAGTTAATTAAAAAAAATGTTATTAGTAAGATATTATTGCATAGTCTATGGGTAATTCAAGGGACTGGATCTTTATGGCGTTATAAACGAATTGTGGTTGTAAACAAGGTCGTTGTTACCAAGTTTGACCATTTTTGCTTTCCTTTTACAATAAAGTTGTTTGATTTTTATAAAGTTATGCTTTTTGTAAATCTTGCTTCTAAAACTAAGTTAATTTTTCCTTATTAAATTTGAAGTTTACATTTTTCTTTTAGGGCAATCAATAGTGTTATTCATAATGCATTTTGCGATTCAATTTAAAGTAAACGTTAAGTTATAACCATTTATAATAAGTTTAAAGCTTATAACTTTGTAATTTTTATGTTAAGACATTTACTATTTAATTCTATAACACAGCCTTTAAAAAATGGTAAACAGTATGTTTTTATATATTTTGCTTGTGCCAAAGATACCTCACTTGAATCTAACCATGTCTATTTTTTTTTAAACACAATTTTCTTAATATTTAAACATGAACAAACATGCTTACAAATTATTCCGAAAAGTTCAGCATTTAAAATGCATATTGGTTTCAAAGTGTTTAAACAGTTTTTTTTACCTTAATTTTTCGTCTCGTGTAAAAACACTAGGATCTTGGGTCAAAGTTATCCTCATCAACAGTATTATATTTTATAACTTTAGAGACACGTTGTCATTATAAGCAAGGTTACTAGAACTTAGTTACAACTGTATAAATATTTAAAAATTCAGGCATGAGTTTGGCAAAATAAAAAAAAGCTGAAACTAAAATACGTAATTGTACGCGTAAAAAACATTTTAAGCAGTATACTTAATTCGCGAAATAAGCTGTTACATTATACATGTATGTTTATATTTATGATTTTTAAGCTTTAGGCATGAATAGAAATGCTGCATGCAAATGAATAGAAATGTCAAAAACAGAGTTGCTTTCGGGAATTAAAGCTTAAATTATTAAATTTCTTAAAAAAAAATCCAGCTAAAACAAAACTGAAAACATATTAGCCTAGCCCCCTATTTTAAAAAACTTCAAAATATCTGAAATGTTAGCTATACTTTACAAGTTAAAAAAACAAACATGGGTGAAAGTTAGGAAAATCCCACGTGCCGAAAGCTTTTTTCTCTCCGATTGTTTGAAAATTTTACCATCGGCCTTGCCATCGGTACCGATGGTTGTTTAGTGAAAAAAATCGGCCATCAGCCTCAAAAAAACATCGGCCAACCGATGTGAGTTTGTTTTTTAATCCTGCATTTCAGAGTTCCGCGATTTTCGGAACCCCGGATTTTCGCGACTTTCGGAACCCCGGAGTTTTGCGACTTTCGGATCGCCGGGAGTTCCGTGATTTTCGGATCCCCGGAAGTTCCGCGACTTTCGGATTCCTGAAGTTTCGCAACTTTCGGATTCCCGGAGTATGGATTACACATGGATTTACCGAATTTTGTATTTTGGTTTTCCCATCGGCATCGGCTGATGGCAAGCGGGAAACATCGGCCCATCGGCCGATGTAACTTTTTGAACAATCGGCATTGGCCGAAATTCGCCATCGGCCTATCCCTACTTTTTTCTAAGGGAGAGGGGATAAATCGCAGACATGGCAACCAACCTCAAAATTTCTGCAATAATTTTATGAAGTTTCTTGTTACAACATCTTAACATTTTTAATTCCTTCTGCATCCAGTAGATATTTGAATACCTAGTTCTAAAAACTATTTTTATGTTAAGCCCATAAAATTCATCGACCTATATATATTAACTTAAAAAAAACTTTTAAAAAAATTCTAAAAATCAGAAACCCCAATACAGGCGATAGTAGAAAAACAATGGTTCAAACGTATACAAAAAGTATTTTAACATTCAAGCTGTTATTGTGATCACTACTCCAGGTCTCCATGAACCGGGCACTTCATCAAAAAACATTCTGGTTGCCAGACTTGGCCTGAACTGGAGCTACACAAGTAACTCTTCCGATCATGCAATGCTAGAGAACTGTCAATTATTCTGATGCAATGGCACGTCATCGGTAGATTTCGATAAAATTACTAGGCAGTAGAATAAGTGAATCAGGATGCATTATTGGACTCCTAAATGGGAGATTGCAATGGCTGGCCGAGATTTGAAGACATCTTAGTGCAATCTAATCTTAATCCATCTTCTTATTTTGATTAAAATTTTTATCTTCGGTTATTAGAATCTGTTACTTGAACTTGTTGTTTAATGAAATTTTAGTTTAGTTTTACCGAATTAGGGTGCGAAAAAATTAAACAATCGTTTAAAAAAATTCATCACAGTTGTAGCGGCGCATCATCAGGCGCAGGAAGCTGATAACCGATTTTAACGGTGATTTAGTTTATAAATGTGTTAATAACATAAACAAATTAGGATTTCAATTGATCAAGATGACCATCTAGCCACTTTTAGAGGTTTTGACACACTTTTTAAAAAAATAGAGAAGTTAGGAAATTTGGGTAAAAAATTGCTCATTAACCCGTTGTTTCGTCAATTTTGTGAATTGGGAGGGTCGTTTTCCACGATCGCAATTTTGTGAAAAATGCGGAGGGGCACATTTTTCACTCTATTTTTGTGAAGGGGCCGCTATACGGCCACAAATTAGCTCTGGATGGACCCCTGCATTGTGAAAGTTTTTTTTTTGTGTGTGAGGGATTAGAACAAGCGAAAAACAGAATTTTCAGGCAAAATTAGAAAAACGGAACTTTTTTTAAAAAACGGATATCTTTTTTTCCCAAAATATTAAAAAGCGGAATTCCGCTTAAAAGCGGAAAAAACTCATCCCTGAAAATTGTATAGAATAATATCCTATTACTTTGCAAATATATTTGGAATTTTATATTATTTTTATTGAGTTTTCATTATTTTTTGAATGATTTTTTTCAATGATTGAAAGTTATATACCACAAATTAAATTTAAAAGAACATGAGCGCAAATTGACAATGATTTTCCCTGAATCTTTGTAAGAAATGATTATTGAATTTCCCAATGAAAGCTAAATTTTATGTTTAAAATATTTAAATTTCAAATTCAGATTTAAACATCAAATTATATATATATATATATATATATATATATATATATATATATATATATATATATATATATATATATATATATATATATATATATATATATATATATTATGGAACTAAATGCTGTTTTTTGGTGCTTTAATTTCTGTGGCAAATAGTGGCACAGGCTGAAGGTTACAGTTTGTTACAAACCTACTTGTATTGGGTAATAGATATATAATAGAACTAGATTAAGCTTGTAGGAAAAAGATCACAGGCTGAAAAGAAATCACTGTAAAACATGCAAAAAAATTTTTAAAAAAAACCTAAAAGGATAAACTATCACTAACAAGAGATAATTAAAAAAGAACAGGTTTCCAGCTTGGCAATCCATTTTTACTTAATTTTTTTTTATGAAATGAAATTTTTAAAAATATTATAGGAAAATCCATAAGGGTTCTTATTGCTCTTACCATCAAATTTTGGCTGTTTTCTTGGGGTTTGATGTTGCACATTATATTAATTATTCTTCTAGTTTCAAGCTCATATCCCTCTGGAGTACAAGTTTTTTTAGGATCAGCTATTAATGGTGATGCAGTCCCTTGCTGTATAATAGGAGGATGAGATGCCGCATATGATGTTAGTGGATATATTCCATTCCTTTGATAAAAAACATAGTAATAAAAAATGTGTTAAGAATTAGTATTAATTTAATAGTTATAATTTACATTAAGAGAATTTACGTTGCTGCTGTTTGACTGCAAATTTTTTTTAACGAAACAAAAATTTGGCAAAATATGGGGCAAAAATATATATTATTGCTAGCTCAAATCTGATGCGTTACCATGAAAAACAACGATTAGTATTATAGAATCAAGACTGCATTGAGAAGACTCAGATACAGTATCAAACATGTTATTCCCAATATTAGGTTTGTAACCTTTTCTTTAAAATAAGCTTTCCATAAATGAGGAGGGGAAATGAGCCTACATCATTCATCAGATAATGGTTTTCAAATTAAACTGCACATTTTACTTCAGTAAAATAGTTTATAAAATTTGAACATATCAACCAAATACATAGCATTATTAGGTTCAAAATATTTCATAAAATCAGTCACCGTTTTAACCAAAATTTAAAATTCTGCAAGGAGGTATTTCAGATTTTATACTCTAAACAATTCTGTGTGTCCATTTTACAGTGTAACAAAAAAGAAAAAAAATAATTACTTGATTTTACTGTTAAAAAGTCAAACAGAAGCAAGGACTGTATTTTGAAGAAGGGAAGAAAACCTTGTTATTTCTTTACCATTGACATTAAATACCCTTAGGTAAATGCTGCTTAGAAAAAATTATATTTGGACTTTAAGGGGGTTCAGTACCCCAAAATCGGTGAAAAAATCAAAACAAAAATTATTGGCTTAAAATACTATTACAAGTTTAATTAATAATGTCACAAAGTATCAAGACAATTGGAAAAATATTTTTGACATTAAAAGCCATTTTAATGTCATGGCTTCGTAAGGAAATAAGTTAACAATAAAAATTTCAAACGCGTTTTTTTTTTAGAACTTGATTTTTTGAACTTCGATGTACCTTTTCTCAAAAACTATGCTATTTTCATCGTAATTTTTTTTATATGATGTAATACGTAGTATAGATTAATCTAAGGTTATAAATTTTAATAAAACTAAAGTGAAAAATTTTATGGGGCAAAAAAGTGAAAAATTTCATGATTTTTTGGGTACTTTAAAACTTATTTTATTTAAAAAAATCTAACAGTTATTTACAAAAAACTTTTAACCTCAGATTAATATGCAAGGTTGGTACAACACACACAGAAAATTTTAAGATGATCTGAACAGTAGTTATTGTGAAAAGGTACATTGAAATTGGCCAATTTAACATTACCGATATATAACATACTGAACGGAACCCTCTTAAGTCATAATTCACACAAAAAAAGTCCAACATACCAATCCTTCTTATTGTGGAAAAAACAAGAAAACAAATTTATTATTACTTATGTTGCTCAAAATCGAAACAAATTTTGAAAAATACTATCTCTGCACAATCTTTCCATATCTACTAGTATTTTAAAAATCTTTAAATCTTGTTGCCTTATTGATGTAAATCGCCAACTACTTGTTCTCTGCTTGTGTTGCTGATTAACTGTCTGTCAAATTTTAGCAAAAGAAATTATATTTTTTTAAAAGTCTAATTTGTAGAGGAACATTTTACAAGAACTTAAAATATTCCATTCTATACTTTCATTTAAATGAAAATAAGTAATGAAGTAATATTTGAAGTTATTTTATAATTAAGAATTCCTACATGTGGAAAGGCTCCTGCGATGCTGTATAAATAGTCCTCTACTGTATCAAAGATAAAATCTGACAGTTTCAAATCTTGTTAGCGTCTTTAGCTTTATTTAAGAAGTCAATACATAAAGGACTCTTAATTAACATTTACTAATAATTACATTTAAAAACTAATTTAGGATGTAGAGTTAAATAGTGCTTGAAATCTTTAACCATTTGTCATACCTTACATCATCTAAAAACTTTTCCACTTCCAACTTTTGAGCACTAGTTTTTGCCACTGAAGGGCCAGGATTTCCTCCTCTATATGGCACATATGCTAAGATATCACTTTGACCATTGCATCTAGTACGAAAAGCTTCATCCGTCAGCTGGTCCGGTTGATATACTAAAATATATATCAAATTAGAATATAAATAAAACTTTTATTATATTCGAATTTAGAAAGCTATTAAACGGTAGAGAATCTGGCAAATATATGACATAGAAAAAGGAATTTAAAACATACAATAAGACAAAAAAATCTAAAGAAAACTAAAAAGGAATATATTTTTAACAAGAGTAAAAAGAGCAAATTAGTTACTAAAATATATATAAGTATTACTTATTTATATTTTTTGCTATTTATCATTTACAACTACAAAAAAACATTTCATAACCCAAATGACATGCATATATCTAAATATAAATAAAAATTTTGGAAAGATTTCTAGAGTAGCTCTACATTATACATTTAACAACAATAGATTATGAATTTCAATCGAACTTAGTTTAAAAAAAAACTTGTTCTGAAAATACAACTTATTTATAAAGAAATAAATGTATTTACTTGAACTTAAAGATAATAAAACTTAGTTTTCAATACAGTTAGTTTCAAATAATATATTAAA
Organism: Hylyphantes graminicola; assembly: GCA_023701765.1. Taxonomy (NCBI): domain Eukaryota; kingdom Metazoa; phylum Arthropoda; class Arachnida; order Araneae; family Linyphiidae; genus Hylyphantes; species Hylyphantes graminicola. The sequence continues at coordinate 22,668,587 of CM043123.1, read as the reverse complement.
TCAAAATAAAAGCAGTTCATAGGCACCTATCTTGAGTTTAACGTTTACCAATTTTTCCAGTATTGTCTTTTAACCCAATCAGAATTTAATATTAATATATGGTGACATTTGTTTGTGACGTAATAACTAATACTTTTGGAATGCCAAACGAAGTTCATCTATAAATAATTTTTCAAAATGTTGATAGTATACCGCTTCCAAATTTTTCAATCCATTTTGAGTCCTTCAATCGAAGTTTTTGAATATTTGTGTGAAATTTTTCAGAATAAATAATATTAATATACAGATGAATAACAGCAGGGTTCAGAAAAAAAAAATTAAGAAAAAAAAGATTATAATAAAATTTTAATTTTTATTCCAAAAAGGTTTATAAAACAAGTATATTTTTGTGTATGCATATTTTGTATTAGGAACTTGAGACAGTTTTAAAGTAGTAAAGTCATCAGTACAGTATTTGTGGAGTTCAGTAGTACTGTTAAATTGAAGTTTAGTAAGTTTTTTAATCATATAATAAGCTTTCAAATTTTATGAAAATTTAAAATTAAAATAAGAAATTTATATAAAAAAACCAGTTTTTTCTGGAAAAAACATTTGATTTTAACCACAAGTTTAAATCAACCAACCACAGGTTTAAACCAAACTAACACAAATGTTTAAAATAAAAAAGTTTACTTAAATCATATCCATTTCAATTTTTTTTTGTTAAATTTTAATCTAAAAATATTTAAGTGACTAACTTGTAAAAACTTACTTGTAGAATTAACAATAACATGAGCACTTAATAATTTAAGTGCGTGAACTTCAAATATCACAGGATGAAATAATAATTGCCTAGCAGATGGTCGATTAGCAGGATTTTTCCGTAAGCACTGTCGTATAAAATCCTAGAGGGAAAAAAAAACAAGCTATTGGGTTTAGTCTTTTAATAAAGCCAATGAATGATTGCAAACTTTTCTCGTATTTCCTTGACATTGTCAATAAGTATTTTCTTGACGTCATCAATTTGATATTTTTAAAAGTCAAAGCAGTTCTTTATCATGAAATAAAACAGATTTTGTACCTAAATAATTCTGATTGCTGTTGCGCACCAGATTAAGAATTATTTTATTTAAGTGGAAAATTTTTAAAAATACATAAGTTTTAATAATTTAACAATTAATATAAATTTCATATTGAGGAATAATTTTAAAAATACATACATTTTCAATGAGGAATTGAATAATTAATAAAAATTTTACATAGAGAAAACAAGTATCAAATTTCTACCTATTTGATTTTTTCTCAGATGTAAAATAAAAAAAAATGTTGAATATTTCACAAAAAAAAACTTTTTAAATATCTAACTTTTTGTAAAGGATTTTCTAATGAATCAATAGTTCTTTTCACAACTTCGTCATTGATCTGAGAAGAAGATTCACCATTTCCTGAGATTTCTAGAGCAGCCATCTAAAAGTTAAAACATTTAATAACATTGAATATAAAGTAAGAATAGCAAGTCGAATTTTCTAAACACTATCAAAGTGATTAACCTACCTCTAAAGCAGACATTCCAAATGCATAGATGTCAATAGCTGGAGTTACTACCGAAACTATAAAGAAATATTGTTACAATTCAATATTTCAAAATTTCAGGCTATTACACTATTTTTAATATTCAATACTTTGAAATTAAATTATACATGAAATATTTTTCCGGCTAATCTAATTAAAAACTTCAAATCAAATTGACAAAAAGTACAAAATACAATAAAGGCTGAGCATTTAAAAAATCTTTACAATTTCTTTCAACACACTAACTGTGCTAGCATGAGACAGATACTTTAAGGGTTAACATTTGCATAACAGCTGTCCTGGTCCATACAGTAGGTTATAGAAAGAATAGTTAAAGTGAGCCATGTTTAATGGAATCACTGATAAATACAATTATATTGATTTTAAAATTATATATTATTTCTATGCATTTAAAGCTCATAATTATTTTGATTACCATAGCTCATGAACAAATATTGCCAATAATTACTACCATAAATTAGTGAAACACGTTGAAGATTAGTTAACGTACGGCATAACTGAGAACATTTACCATTTAGAAAAATCACCCAAAATTAAATGTCTATCATTGAAAGTGTCGCTGTTGAGACAAAATAATGAAAGTAGCCATTTAATGTCTGGTTAACCTTTGAGTTAAAATTGCAATTAATTTATTAAGGGAATGGGTTTTTTTTAAAATATATTTTGCAATAATTAGCAGATATTTGGAAAATAAATGTAACTTGGGAAAGTCTTCCACCAAGTTGGATTTTATTTCATAATGAATGCCCAATCTACATTTGTGCCAAAATGAAAACTTATTTGTATAGCTGTACTAATTTGCATTGATGAAACTGCTCTTATTACGAGACATCTTTTTTATTACGGACAACACAAAAGTACAAGACATAACAATATAAATTCTGCGACGAAGACTTTTGACTGACAATGTGTAGCAATCAAATTCTTATAAAGTTCTAACAAAAACCTGTCAACAAGGCGAACACCAATTTACACACATTCTTTAAATAGCTTGAGTCCAAAAAAGTCAGTCATTATGAAAAAATAATTGTTTACAGGAAAGTCACATCGTTACAATTGCCATGTTAAATTATACGAAAATTTTTTTTTAGAAGGGTATTAAATATTAAAACTATGTTCAGGCATTATATTTCTAGTTAGTAACTATTTTGGCACAAAATTAGGCAAAACTTTCCAATTGGGCAGTACAAAATCAAATGGAAAATTAATAAATCTGCACATAGATCTTATACAAATTTACACTCGTAAATAACCACTTAAAATACTAATTTTTTAAAATTTTTTGATTAAAATATGAAATGAAAAGCAATTTACATGATTTACTGCCGAATTCTGGTGCAATAAAGTGCATATTTTTGAGGTCTTCATGAAATGTTTTCACATGATGGTGAATAGCTTCAGGTGCAACTAGAAATAATAAAATAATCAAGAATACAATTTAAGCATAATACATTAAAAATTAATCTTAGTCAGATATAACTTCTTTCTTTTACTACTACAATGGATTTTTAAATAAGTCTTCCATTGACATTGCTAAATAACAAAAAAATAAATAATAATAATAGCATGAATAGCATAGTATATTGTACAAACTTGTGCATTAAATGAAAAGCAATTCCAAACAACCAAATGAAATCTAGTGTAAGTGTGGTACTCGCATATGAGCATTTATTGCCATTAGTAATCTATTTAAAACCGCCAATTTGTACACAGATAAATATAGCAAAAACAAATGCGTTAAAAAGACTAAAAATTCACATATGATTCAAAAGAACAAAAGTCAAATAATATTTCACCCCAAGCAAAAAATATTATAAGGAAACGCATGTTGAAGATTACTTAAGAATATAACTTGCTTAATAAATTATAATTTTTTTTCAAACTGGTACAAAATGGCAATTTATTTTATTTTCATACACCTTATAAGTGGTTTCGTATTATAAAAGTGACAAAAGCTTTTTATGAAGAGAAAAAAAAGCTTATCGCTTCTTCTGAAAGACTGAAAAGAATAAATATCCCTACAGGTCACCTATTTAAAAAGGGAGCCTCAGTAACACATTTAGCATCCTAGAGGACATATTGCCACAAAATTTTATCCTAAATTTCAGCTCTATTGGTTAAACAGGAAGTCCACTAGTCAGTTATTTTATTTTGGATGTCATCTATAAATATATTTTTCTTGAATATTTTCTATACATTAATACACAATAGTTTGGAAGATTTGCTTGTAATCAACATAAGATTCTTGTAAATAGTAATATAAAGAGTAAGTAGTAACTAAAATATTTCAAATGGCTACATTGCTTTAAAGAAAACACATGCACAAATTTTCAAAAAGAAAATGAATATATCTATGCTTACCTGAACCAATTTTTATTAATCCATTATGCTGTATAAAGATTGTATTACAAGTAAGATTTCCATGAATTATTGGAGGACAACAAGAATGTAAATAACTGAAATGAAAAATTAAAATAAGCTGCATCAAAGACTAAAAATAAACAGCTGGAATTTAACCTCGAAAAGTTAAAATTAATTCTAAAAAAAAGCATAGATGTAGGTAATTTCTTAGAGGATTAAAAAAATCATTGATAAAAAAAGCACTTAATGTACATCATTAAGGAAATTTTAAAAAATATCAAGTAACATAATATTTGTGTGAAATTCTTGTTGTCACTTTTATTATTAAAAGGAAATTAAATTACATATAATTTAAATCTTAGCTTTTCAAATTTACCATGGACTGCAAAGCAGTTTGCTGAGCGACATGTTGAGCCAAACTTGGCTACATCAATTACCAAAATATTTTTTCGATTATTTGGTTTATCATATATTAGGTTGATGGCATTTAAAAAGTAAATACTTTTAATAAATATTTGTTTTGCAAATAGTTATTGACTTAGAATCATTTCAAGAAAGACCTTTGACGCAAGTGTACATAAAACTAAAAAAATGCTTATAATAAAACAAGTTTATAAAAACATCTTTATATCAAGTATTGTTCTGTGCATAAAATAGATTTGTCAAAAACAATGAAGCTTTTTTCTTTGCCCATATTTTAAAGAATCAATGCAAATATTAAAAAATTTAAAGCTTATTTTGATTGTATTTAAAAAGAAAAAAAATCGAAAACTATTTTTAAATTCAAGCTATAATAACATCAGTCAGAACTTTATCAGATGACATCCTTTTTAATTAAGCATCACTAGTAGAGAGAAATAAAATTTTGCAAACAAAACGTTGAAAATAATATTGGAAGCAAAACACATATTAAGCAATAAACGAATTTTACTAAGCAATCCTTTTAAATTACATATAATTATATATAAACTCTTAGAAAGCAAAACTTTTTTCACGACCGTTTGTCATTGCAATATGCAAGAATATATGTAATGGAAAAAATTACCATTACACAGAAAAGCCTACTTATTCTTTAGTTAATTCTAGAGGTGTAGGAAGACTGAAGGTCCAAACATAATTTATTTCATATCACATATTTAAAGTCTGAAAAGAAGCCCCTACAGCTTTTAAATGAGGGCCAAGAATGGCCACCATAGCACACAGCCCCCATCTCAAGGTTGAATTAAAAAGTGACTATTTTAGATGGTTGTCCCATGAGAAGAGTGGAGTCAAAACAATGATGAGTTTGAAATTTATTTGAGAAGAATCTATTGACACACCAGTAAGGTTTAGGTTTGGTTTGAATTATTGTCGTACTAGAGCTGCACGAGGGCTATTGGCGACGGGCGTTGTATTTTAGAACTAGACAAGTGATGAGTAGGCACCCAATGCCACCGTTAAGGATGACATTGTAAGCAGCATTAGGACTTTGGAGCATATTTAGCGTGCGCTCCCTCCACTCAGGGTATCATTAATCGGACATTTTGGCTGTACGGTTTGTTCATAGGACGGATATTATTTTGGCGATGCCCGGACCCGGAACCTTCCGCATGCTAGGTGAATGCCTAACCAACTGGGCTTCCTAGTCCCACACACCAGCAAGTTGTTATTGGAACGTGGGAACTGTTCAGTGGATCGGCAAGACATTAACTGAGTTATTAAGAAAAACTTAATATCATAGCATTGTAGAGATTTGTGCAGTATATTACACATATAAAAAATATATATGTAACAATATATAATATATTACAATTGAAAATATATAAAAATTGAAAAGCCATAATATACTGTTGTACAAAGGAAAGATAACACAGTTCGACAAAAAAAATGCAAGTGTTTGTCCCGAAGCTACTTTGGCGATTTTTTGCTCCTTTGGTGGTCCAATAATAGAGAAATGACATTTTTAGCCCAAGTTTAATAGGGGGATTCATCTGAGATCAAAAAACTGCTTTTTTAACGTTTTTTCTTAAAAAACGCCTTTTTTGACGTTTTTTTAGCTATAAAAAACCTGCAACTGGTTCTCTCTAAATGGGTGTTAAGTGAGTACCGATGGGCCATTTTGGAACTCAAACACCCCTCCAAAACTGTCTAAATTAGCGATTTCTGGCCCAAAACGCCATTTTTCGATGTTATTTCATGTTTTTTCGCGTGGCTACTTTTTTGGCTACAAACAACCTGTAAACCTTCCTACAACTAGTTCTTACCTCTATGGCTGTTAAGCGAGTACCAACGGGCCATTTTGGAACTCAAACACCCCTCCAAAACTGTCGAAATTAGCGATTTCTGGCCAAAAACTTTGTTATTTCATGTTTTTTCACGTATGGAGCTATGATTACGTATCTGGATCTGCTTTCGATATAAAAAAAATTTAAATATGAACACTGAAGTTAGTCGGTGTTCACTGAGTAGGTACAGACAGACATCGGTACATTTTCATAAAGTGGGAAGCCAAATATATGCGATAAAACGTGAAATACTAGCGAAAAATGGCACTTTTGGCCAAGTAAATTGCCCATTCTGACAATGCTCGGGTTCTTATATAGCGTATAAATGTTATCATTTTATTCGGTGTTCATAATTTAATTTTATTTATCTCGAAAGCAGATCCAGATACTTAATCATAGCTCCATACGCAAAAAAACATGAAATAACATCAAAAAATGGCGTTTTGGGCTAGAAATCGTTAATTTAGACAGTTTCGGAGCTGTGTTAGAGTTCCAAAATGGTCCATTGGTACTCACTAAACACCCATAGAGGTAATTGAACTAGTTGCAGGAAGGTTTACAGGTTGTTTGTAGCCAAAAAAGTAACCATGCAAAAAAACACGAAATAACATCGAAAAATGGCGTTTTGGGCCAGAAATCGCTAATTTAGACAGTTTTGGAGCGGTGTTTGAGTTCAAAAATGGCCCATCGGCACCCACTTAACACCCATATAGAGGTAAGAACCAGTTGCAGGATTTTTGTAGCCAAAAAAACATCAAAAAAGGCGTTTTTATGAAAAAAAGTTTAAAAAATCAGTTTTTTGATCTCTGATGAATCCCCCTATTAAACTTGGGCTAAAAATGTCATTTCTCCATTATTGGACCACCAAAGAAGCAAAAAATCGCCAAAGTAGCTTCGGGACAATCAATTGCTTTTTTTTGTCGAACAGTGTAATTTATGTGTTAAATAAATCGACTAAGAAATCAACCATAAGGAGTCAGTAAAAAAACTTGTATCACATTTTTTTAGTATGGATTAAGATGTTTGTGTTTTCAGTAAATTATGCAATCCAAAAAAATTCAAGGCTTTCTGTTAAGCAGGACCAAAGTACTGACACAGCCTCACTATTAAGCTGTACTGTAAGCTTGCTCAGTGGTCAGCTCTGTCATTTGAGTGTTTTAAAATTACAAGGCATGGTGCCAATAGCTCTCTCGTAGCTCTACTATAATTCAGGGATACTACCTTTGTAAGTGAAGTTTACTAGAGACCAACATAGAGACATGTTGTTGAAACAAGGGGCGTCATCAATATACAGATTAGTGGAAATTCCAAAAATTTGGATGGCTATACCGAAATTTCTGGCATTTGGCGATTGTTAAAAGCATTTTAAAATACATTAATGATACTTGATTTTTTAAGTTGGAAGATTTAAAAGGTTTATCTCAACCGTGGCATCATTATAATCCAGCTTAGAATAGCAGAGTCCAACTTATGTAAAGGAAAATCCAATATTGAAAATTCAACAAATGGCTTATTCATAGATGCATTAATAAAGTTCAATTAGAAAATGTTTCGAATATGCATTCATTTACCTTAATGCTGATAAAATCTGAGAACACCATCTTTTCCAAGCCTAAAAAAATCACAAATTTTAAATAACTAAATACAGTTTTAAACTATACAAGAGCTTTAACCATATCATTAAAAAATACTTACCTGAATAGGAACTTTAATTACATTTCTTTTGGTTTTCTTAAGAAACTGTTTTAGAGAACCACTGGACATATACTCAGTAATAAAAATTACTCTTGGTTTTTCAGCATCTTTGTCAATCCAGTACTTGTGTAATTTTACTATATTAGCATGATCAAGCTGTATTAGGCTATCAAAAATGCCCCGAATCTTGCCCTAAAAAAATTTAAGATAGGTAAACAGTTTGTAGTTTTATTTATATTAATAAAATTGCCATAATAAAATAAATACAATATTCTCATTATACACAGTCAGATAGTTTATATATGCTATCTGCCAAAATGAAGTCTCGAATTCATGACTAAATGAGAAAACTTTTCCATGCTTTATAAGTTGCACCTCAAATAAGAAAAACTTCAAATTAATACAATATGAAATTTGGCAACACAAACATAATAAAATATTTTACATGTATGAGAGGTCAACTTTCATAAATGTAATAAAATATTTTTTTAATGAATTTTTGTACCATAAAATGATTTTAAAATGTCTTATGTTAATGAAGTAAGCCATTGTTTAAAAAAATGCTATTTGTACTTTTATTAATTATTCTAAGGGTTTTTTCTTGTTTGATAATATGTATATATTATCTTGCAATACTATTCTTTTTCTAATAAACATTTTAGAAAAAAGAAGGTTGTATAAAAACTTATTTCTCTTATGTATTAGTTCCTCTTTTCTAATTTATCATATCAGTTAAAACTAAATTATATGTAGACTTACAGACGATACTATTTACCCCCCCCCCCCAAAAAAAAAAAAAGTTTAAACTATAGCTTAAAACTAAGGCTATAGCTCTAAAACTTAAAGGGATTTTATAATCGTGAGACTGGTATAATACCACCAGAATTTTCAGGGCATTTACAATGGCTAAACTCTGATTATTCTGTATTTAGAATATGCAGTAATATGAAAATAAAACTTCAGCTAGCAGAACATAACAAAGCTCTGGCAATAAGGAAGATATGAAACACTGCTAAAAAGAAAATTGCAATCCTAAAGCGCACCCTTAAAATATGGAAAAATCCACTAAAAGGCATTATTTGCTCACCTCTTGGTTTCTGAAACTTTTACGTTCAGAAAACAAAACTTCATTCCAAACAACTTCCACCCCTTCTTCAGTATCCATGGCTAAATATGCAATATCAATACCAGGAATATCTCTTTGCTGAACCTAAAACACAAAATAAATAATTAAACAATTTCAATAATTTTTAACCATTTATAATCAAATAAAGTATCAAATATACATGTCATATACTTTTTTGGAGAGAGAGGTTCTTACACATTTATCCATATTTCAAAGATTTGTACCAAATTTCATGGTTTAATTTTTTTATTTATCGATTTTAAAAAACAGCCTACGATTCTGTGAACAGGAATCTTCTCATTGAATCCATGAGGGAATTCAACATTCCAGATAAACTTGCAAGACTTGTCCCCCTTACATTAAATGAAACTAAACGGAGAGTTAAAAATACAAAACTGTTTTTTGGAACCAATCAATACTTTCAACAGTCTCAGACTGGGAGACGCTTTGGCATGCCTCCTCTTTAACCTGGCCCTTCAAATAATCATCAACCATTAAGGAATAAATACAAGAGGAAACATCATCAATATATCTGGACAAGTCTTTGCATACACTGATGATATCCACATAATTGCTCAAACTTCAGACGTTCTTCAAAATTCCTTTACTTTCCTAGACACCGAAGCAAATAAAATGCACTTAAAAAACAAAGAAAAAACTAAATATATGCCATGCAAAAGAATAAAGCAGAATAAAACCCACCAAGAAATAGGACAATACAAGTTCGAAGCTGTCACTAACTTCCAGGGTTGGCATGGTTTAAACCAAATGGTTTTTTAAAAAAAAAACAACCAAAGATGGTTTTTTCCCAAATTTTTTAGCAGAAGCATTAGAATATGCAAAGCACAGATTCCCTAATAACTCTTCGGTGTTACTCTTGTTATGAAATATTCTGCTAGAGCTTGTAGTGACTTTCAGAAATTTTCTTTTTGAGAGTGATTATGTAAAAGAGGTGTCTGCAATATATTGGTAAAGAAGTTGATATAAAAAAGTTTAACAATAAGTTTTTACTCTCATTCTGACTGCTAAGGCAACAACAGCTAACGTTGAACTCAAATTTTTCCTTTTTTGGCTAGTGCAGTCTAAATTGATAATAAGCCTGGGATAAAAAAAAACCTGCAAATTTTTTGTTTACAATTTTGGAATTCTTACTTCATTATTACTTTAGTTACTTCATTATTACTTTAGTTACTTCAATTAAGGTTATAATACCATGAATGGTTTAATTGACATCAATTACAAATTTTAACGGCTGTTATTTATGACTATGTGGAAATTGAAATAATCGGAGTACATTATGCCTAAAAATTAGTTTTATATTAATAAAATATCAAATTTAAAAAATATATGGGAATCTTATTTTTCAAGTAAACCATAAAATAAAGTTTGAAATTTATATAAATATCATTAGAGTCCTGCAAATACTCAAAATAGTTAAATACCGGAAAAGTATTTGAAAAAACCTGGTTTAAACCAAAAAAACCCGGGTTTTTTGTTTTTTTTTTTTAAAAAAACCTGTTTTTTTTCCAACCCTGCTAACTTCAAATACCAAGGTTCTGAAATAAATTACTCAAACAACATAGCACCAGAGATCCGCAACTGAATTACTGGTGCTAACAGATGTTTCTTCGTACTCAAAAAATACATCAAATCAAGTTTCCTTAAGAGAGGAACCAAATTACTTATGTCTACAAAAACCTGATAAGACCCATACTCGCATATTCTGCCGAAACATGGGCAATGACCGAGAACGATCAACAAACGTTAGCAATTTTCGAGAGAAAAATTTTGCGAAGTTTATTTGGTGGAATCAAGGAAAGGAATTTTTGAAGAAAAAGAACAAATTAAGAAATATACAAATGCTTTAATGAACCTGACATAGTCAAGTACATAGCAATCTAACGAATAAAATGGGCAGCACTTATAGTTCGAATGGAAGACAACATGACTACAAAATAGATCTTCCTTGCTAAGCCCATAGCTACATGTGTTAGAGACAGACCCAAACTCAGGTAGGTCGACTGCCTGGAGGAGGACCTTAAAGCTTTGAAAGTAAAGAACTGGAGGTTGTTGGACAAGAACGGGTCAGCGTAGGAAGGACTCTTGAGGAAGGACAGGGCCCATCCTGGGCTGTCGCGCCACTAAAGAAGAAGAAATTTACAGCATTTTACTGAACCAATATTTCATTTGATATTTTTAAAAAATTAAATAAAAAAGCATTTTTTAATTAAATAGAAACATAATATTTTATGAATTTCATAATTTGTTGCAAATCTTTTTTTTTTGCAATTTACAAGGTTTCCTCCATTGTCAATTTAAAAATATGGTGGAGTAACTAAAAAATTCTCAAACTTACTGATGGCTGAAAACGGACAATGAAACTATGATAAATAAAAGAAACGTGACGCTTGCTTAAAAAATTTCAGTGCAAAAATTCATGTGCAGTAACCACAACAAAATATTAAACCATTTTTGCTCTGAAATAATCAGATAGTCAGTATACTTTCTTGTAGGTTAAGTTGTTGAATGCCTGCAACAAACGGTCCAAGCCATCAGTCCAGATACTGCAGTTTACCTTCCACAACAGTATTGCTGACAGTTGTTGGAATTCAGAACCACAGTCAAGTGACAGATATTGAACACAGGTGAACTTGTTTTAACATATATTAAGTACTCAGTCAAGTTGATTTAGTAATGTAAGTAGTGTTAAAAATTATAATTAACAGTTTGATATCCCTCATGTATCATCTTTTTTTGTTGTTTATTTGAGACTTATAGGTCAGCTACATTTATTACTATATTAAAAAAATTAAAATATACATATACATTAGTAATATGAACCTTGCACAATAAAAAGAGTGGGATTATTTCTGTATCCCAGTAGAACAATGGCTGTAGTCATGTGTCATTATTGGACAGCAGCCTTTTTTTTACTGTGATATAGATTTAAATGAGCTAAAATGAGAGAAGGTGGTTGATAGGTAGCATGTGTATGATCATGTTTTAAAAAATATGAATGACATACCTCTTCTCGCCGCTTGATCCAACGACCACATGGGCTTTCTTCTAAATTTTCACTTTCTTCGTCCGAATCATCCCCGCTTTCTCTTTTATTACTGGAGTCTTTGTCAGAATTAGAATGTGCATTAGCCATTGATTGACTCTGAAAAATACCTAAAAATTATTAGAGTATATTTCTCGTCGATAAGCGGTTCAAAAAGAGATACTATTCTAGGTTAAAAAAAAAATCTAAGCATTTTAGAAATTCACTGTACGTTAATTTTGACATTTATTTCCCAGTTAATCGTTCGGAATATAAATATTTTTGACCAGCGAGCTTATGTCTTGACAGAAACACTAAACAGCATATACTTAAACGAATACGACTTGTGTTAAGCTTAAAGCTAGCCAATGGCCATACACAGGGGGACAGGTCAGTGAATGTTCGCCAAATATCGCCACTTTTCCTTAAAGACGTTATCGAAAGCATTCTTACTCATAATTGATTGGTTTTGTGGGGTACACATGTGTGTTATAAGCTCCGCCTCCAGTAGACGTTTCTTGTCACGTGGGCACGCATCACCAATCAATACGTATTCTACTGTCTTGGCAAAAAAGTGGCGACTTTTGGCGACGGATGGCCATGTCTCTCCGTGTGTGCCCAGCTTATAAAAGATCAACAATGCTCTCTTTAAATTCTACCTTGCCAAATTTGTAGCGGAAGTGACGTTTTTAAGAGCGGCGTGGTCTGTATACACAGCGATCATGCGCGTAAAAGTGACCAGAGACATAACATAGAGTGGACTGCGCATTAATAGTAAAGCAGCTTAGGGATGGAAAACCAAAACCGGTTTTCAAAAAACCGGTGGTCCCGATTTTGACTGAAAACCGGTTTTTTTGTATGAGGCCCTTTGGAACCGATAACCGGTTTTTTAGGGAAAAACCGATGGAAAATGGAAAACCGATTTTTTCCGGAAAACCGCCATCCCTTGCAGATTAGCATTATGTCCTAAACATCATAAATCGCCAAGAGGGGAAAGGTTGCTACATATGGCAACTTAACGCTACCGTTTCGTTACGAACTATTCCAAATTGTCGCCAGACCTGAATATCAGCTAGCAAACCGAAGTGGAGACTACCATCAATACCCAAGTCACGTGGGTTTCTACCAATCACGGCAGCTTGAATTTATTTTAATGTTTTTGCAGACGATTTTTTGAGCATTGTTGGTATTTTTCTCTTTTGGCTTTTATAATAAATATTTAATTACATTCTTTTAATCCCTGAGCATGAATCGTGAATGTTGTACTCTTAATTCAGTAACGTTTTGTGCAAGATGCCAAATGCTTGTGAATTCCTAATTGTAAAGAGGGGTATAAAAAAAGATTAGTCACACTTCACGGGTAAAATTTATTTAGTTATGCATACTTTTAGTAATTGTGTGTTCTTCATAAACTATAATTTCTATCGAGGGAATTTATTCTAAAAGCTCTTTTATACTGAAGAATCATATCCATGATTAAATCAACGTTGTTAGAACTCTAATTATAATAAATATTTTGGGCCAAGTCAATTAAATTAATGGTCTGAACATTAGACAGCTTAGAAGTAGAATATTTTTTTACAATTTGGTCAAAACGAAACCTGTTTTTGCAATCGTGTTTGAGTTATTTATATTTAAAAAGTAGAACATTTGCTGAATTTGGAATATATTGATGTGTTTTAGAAAGTTGATTTATTCCAGGTGAAATAAAGGAAGAAGCAATATTTAAAAAAAAAAATTGATTTTTTTTAAAAATCGGACCGTTAGGACGAAAGTTATAGAGACGGCAGAAAATGTTCACCATGTCAATTACCAACTTATATTACAGCAACACTATACATAAACGTACTAATGTTCTTTTAAATTAATTTTTAATAAAGAGTCCACATTCAATTGTTCAAGTAATCTTAAATAGACGCACAAAATCAAAGAAATAATCTGATATCTATTAAGAGGATCTTAAAATACTAGCGATTCATCCTTGCTCCTTTCCAAGCTTCTTTATCATAACATTAGATTGTCAGCCTCTGTGTTCAGGTCGTTGTGGAAAAATTCGCCAAATGGTAAACTCGCCATAGATGCGAGCCAAACGCGACACAGTCATGTGACTGTGTAAGTTAGATGTTTAGGACACTTTAGGTTTGCCAATGCGCAGTCCACTCTATGGTATGTCTCTGAAAGTGACCTGTCATACAAAATATGACATTTCGAGTTAAAATTCTAAAACTTTTAACTTCTAGTGATAACAAATTTTAATTTGGTTGGTAGAACAGTTGGAATACAGTTAGCAGATGATTATTTAATAATAAAATGCATCGGGATATATAAACTTTAGATGATTTTTCTGAAAAACTAACTTTTTTAGGCCACTTTTTCGCGTACGGTGCGATTATGTGTCTTTATATTACGACTCTATGAATATGACATTTTTTTGAGTTAGCAATACTATGGCCAAGCAATGCAATAGCGGATGGTTCTTTAGCCGAACTGTAAGTTTCCGGCTGCCTATTTCTAGCCTGCATTAGGAGCTTTAACACAGCAAATAACGCTTCCAATGGAACTTCGAGCGAAATCGTACGCTGACGTCTCGGGACTTTGGACTCCACAGATTTAACGAGCACATCTGTCCCAGTGTACTCGGGCCATCCGTCACGAGAAGAATTTTCTACTCTTTCCCAGTACAGATATCCGATTTATAGGATGACTGGCAGTAGGTGGGATTCGAGACCCCGCACTCCTGAGAGACTGAATTCTGAGGCGGATGTCTAACCATCTCGGCCACGGACTGGCCACCGATTCCGTTATTGTGTTGGGAACGTAAATCAAAATAGAATAATTCGTAATTTAATCATTTCCTGCTGTTTATTAATAAAAATGATTACTTGAATCTTTTATTGGACATTAGGCATCTTTCACGTTTTGAGTGGCAACAGTTCCAGCGGTATTGTTTTCACTCTTGGGCCTTCTGAAATTATAGTTCTAGACACAATACAATACTTTTTACCATACCGAAAAGAATTTTCTGTTCAAACTTGTCTTCCAATTCGTTTTATAATATATTCGTTTCATAAGAACTAATCCTTCTTCATTTTCGGAAAACTAAAAAGCTTAGTTCGCGGCCGTACAAATACTAGGAATTGTTCCTGGCTCTTTCCAATTGGGTAAGGCTAGGAACAATCTCAAGATCTAAGATGAAGGTACACAGTTCGCCTGTCTCTTTTTAGCATTCAAAACATTTTGATTGTGGAACAGTCCACTTTAAAAACAGGTTGAGAGTAGTGTTAGAAATTCATCATAAAAATTTAGGCGCAATAATTAGTGCGACTAACCCCCCCAAAAAACTAAGCGCAAATGCAGAATATTTAGGCGCAATTGTTAGAATTTTTATTTTGTACACAAATGACTGTTTTTTACATTAAAGCTATGTTTATTACACATAAAAGCCATTTTTTATTACAAATATACTATTTGCGCATTAGTTATCCATAAGTTCTGGACGTCTATCAACTGTGACATCTTCAAACCAATGCTGGATTGCATTTTTAAAATTATAATCATCAGGGGGGCATTTGTTATTTCGCAGTATTTTTTTTCCTATTTTTTAATTAAAAATTTTAAAAAATCTTAAAAGTGTTTATTGACGAAATTAATTTTATGGTAGCCAAACGAAAGAATATGGGGGCATTTTGCGACTGAGAATTTCGGACCCTGGTAGAGAACCTAAAAGAAGCAAGGTTGCCAATCCCTTGCTGTTTGGAGAGCATATGGCGCCTTTTACATAAGCCATCGAATCCATGGAATGCCAAAATCCCCATTAGGGGAAAAAGAGGTCGAGCAGGATTTCTAACCCAAATGATAGTCTGTGGCCGAATCCATGGTATGAAACATTAATCTCTCCTTCATTGGAGCGTTTGCGAAACCCCCCAATGAAGCCTGCAATTCCGGTTTTGTCTGGGAGAAAATCCCCAAGAGGGAAATTTGCTGAGTTCGCTCTTCAATAAATGGATTCGATGGCTCATGTAAACGCGCCTATAAAGATCGTTTATAAGGCGTCCAAGGCACAATAGTCCATTGGTGAAACTTCAGAGGACTTCTCAGGAATATGTTGAAAAGGTATAAATGCAATACTACCTGTATTAGTCTTCTTTTTTTCGAGGAATGCAGTGGTACTTTTCAAAGTATGACTTGAAGCTTTGTCGTGACGAAGTTTCACTCTTTGACAATCATTGGGATAAAGATGTGAAATTTCTTTTGCAAATATTGGACGTAAAACTTTCTCCTGATAGCATGATAAGTTAATTTAAAAAAAGAATTCTACTCTTCTTATTTTTGATTTTCCCATTGTAGGAGAAACCTGCGATAATCATAAACCCCTTACTGAAACTTCCTTTACATTGATGAAACCAGGTCAATTTTTTCTCCTCGTTTTTTCTAGTAAATAGATTTTTTTATTGCAGTCATTTTTTTTTGCCCATGCTTCATCAAGGGTCACAATGCATTTCCATTTATCTCCTGCTAAATGGTTTTCATACAGGATTCTACAAAATGTTTTGCGCTGAGCCACATTTCTCGGCAATAGCTGGTGAACGTTATGTATTTTTATTTTTTTTAAAGTTGTAAATCTTGGTTTATTATTTTATTTATTGTTGCTACAGATGTATTTAAAGACTTTGCAATTGATTTCTGTGTTGGCGGATTTTCTCTTGTTACCAGCGAATTCACTTTAGAAACATTTGTTATTTCGTAGTATTTTTTCTCCGGTAGGATTTTTTTATTATATTTTATTAAAAAATGGAGAAAGTGTTTATTGACGAAATTAATTTTATGGTCGCAAAACGAAAGAATTTGGTGCCATTTTGCGACTAGCGACTGGGAATTTCGGACCCTGGTAGAGAACCTAAAAGAAGCATCAGGGTTGCCAATCCCTTGCTGTTTGGAGAGCATAAGGCACGTTATACATGAGCCATCGAATCCATGGAATGCCAAAATCCCCTTTAGGGAAAAAAAGAGGTCGAGCAGGATTTCTAACCCAAATGATAGTCTGTGGCCGAATCCATGGTATGAAACATCAAACCCTCCTTCATTGGAGCGTTTGCGAAACCCCCCAAATGAACCCTGCAATTCCGGTTTTGTCTGGGAGAAAATCCCCAAGAAGGAAAAATTGCGGAGTTTGCTCTTCAATCCATGATTCGATGGCTCTTGGAAACGCGCCTATAGAGTTGTTGCACCCCTCTTCCTCACCTCTTTTCCTCTGCGGAGGTGGTGAGAGATAGCAGCATCTGTCATGTATGTGTGTGTTGTGTGTCTTACTTAACGAAGGCTTATTAGCGGGTCTCTGATACCACGCGCTCACTTCGAAATTCTGCTTGCGGAGATGAACAAAGTGAAAGTCCAAGCATTTACATGGCTTGCGGCCTTGGAAGTTGATCTGATTGAAGAAGTACAAAAGTATAAATTCCTATGCAATACTAAAGATCCATTATATAGCAAACGAACTTTAAAAGTATCATCGTATCAGAAAATTACTGAAAGCCTAGCCCTGCAGTACCCTCAATACAAAGATAAATTAACGTGTGGTAAGTTAATTAAATTTTGCGCTTCAAACTATCCTATTACCAAAATCAATTATTAGTTTACTTATGGCTTTTATACTTACATTTATTTATTGTTATATACGTTTTTTTAATCCAGTTAAAAGTCTGCTGTAGAAATTATGTATTTATTTCAAAAAAAATTTTAATTACTCTATTTTCAAAAAGAAAGTGATGGATTGAAAGATAATATTTTTTTATAGAGCACTTTAAATAACGTACATGCAATCATAGATAAAGTTCTTTAACCCGGCAACACTCGCTGGGGTCTAATGGACCCCAAATAGATTAAATACACTTTAAGATCTGAAACTCTGATTGGATTACCATTATAAGGATTTTCTATATTGAAATTGATATAGACACTAACTCCCCCAATTGTGTCTAAGGGTACTAATATAATGGTTTACGGCTTCCTTTTTCTAGCCTCCTTTCGGAGCTTTAGCACAGTTGTGGTTCAGTTTGTTATTTAACTATCTAGCTATAAAAAATTTCAAATAATCTATGTTTTATTTTTTTTTGTAGTTTTTCAAACACAAACACCCCCCCCCCCAAAAAAAAAAGGAATTATGAAAATTTAATGATGATTTCATAGTCGAAAAGTTAATCACTGAAACAAATCTGGTTATTGGCTTTCAATTCAATGATTAGTGACAGTTGATGAGTTATGCGATCGGAAAAGGCCAGGAACAGTTCCTCGTAATTTACGACTAGCTGTCGTGTAGACAGCTTAGTTAACGACAGTTTAGTTAGCGACGTTAGCGCTAATATCGAAAATTTTAATTATCCATGAATATCTGACGTATTATAGTACATTTCGAAGAAACAGAGCTGCAATTGGAAAGTTTAATAATGCCAATCACAAATCAATCGTTAATAGTGTATTAGTTCCGTTCGACACTTTGGAGGCGCTAGGCATCAGATAGAGTTCCCGATCTAGAAGGTTCTTAGCCTATGCTAAGTTAGCGCGAGTGCTGCCGGGTTAAAACCAATCATATGGCTTAAGCATTTTAACATTTAAAACCCATCTATCCATCACATTTTATCTCATTGCCCATATCATGATGTTTTTTTTTCCTTTTTGGATATTGGATTTTATACTTTGATTTAGATGTTGGTCTTTAAATGTCATGTCTAACTTTTAAGAAAATTTTCAACCGTTTAAATACAAAAACGAAGTGCTTGCGCAGTATGGCCTTTGATGTCCTTGCGCCATAAAACCCAAACATCCATCCAGAACCAAACATATTTTTTTTAAAAAAATCAGTTGCATTTTTTTTTATTTAAGAGTATTTGTACCTAAGAATTTTTTTTATCATATTTATTTTTACAATTGAATTTCAGGTGAAATAATGAGGAAGTTCGCAAATCAGCGAAAATATTATCTGAAGGAGGCTAGAAAAGTAAAATCGTTGCCTTCTGGGAGCGTTGGATCTGGTTTTGTTCCACGATGGGAACATTATCCCCATTTAAAATTTTTGGATGACGTTGAGGTCCAATTGGAAACAGAGTCCAATTTTAAAGGGAGTGCATCTCGGAGCAAACTAGTGGACTAGGGACTTCTTCAACTTCACAAGTAAGATGGTTATTTCAGAATCATTTATGGAAAATAGGATGCACAATCGAAAAACTTATTTATGTTTCAAGTTTTGTCGATGTTGATGTTATTGTTTAATATATTACCAAAAAAATCCCAGTTATTCGTGATCTGCCTTTAAGAAAACAAGCAAATACTTTTACCGTGTGTGTATTTTTTAAATTAGTTCAATTCTTAAATATTTGGGTATTGCTCTATAAAATTAATTATGCTTGGAGAAGTGGAGATTAGAATGTCTGACAATTGAACTACTACCAATTTGGCTCAAAATAATCTTTCAGAGCTCCCACACAAGTATACTACGTAGGGTTGACATTGTTCTGTGTTTCGAAATTTTTTCTCTCCCTACTTCCACTAAGGAAAGTATTTTATGGTGATTCATAGTTTTATTTTCTTAGGTTCATGAATCTGCTATAGATTTGCCTGAAGATCAAGAATTACAAGAGCCTATGCATAGTTCAGCCCAAACTTTTGAGCCCAGACCAAAGAAGAAGGCAGAAACGCCCAACACTATTATGGCCAAAGCGGCAGCTGCCTTGGAGTCTATAGTAAATGGTCCTAAGGAGACAACAGATGAATTGTATTTCCGTTACTATTGTAACAGGTTTTCAGAATTGAAAAACCCTGTACTAAAAAGAAAATTTCGGGCGGAACTTGAGGAGATTATGTCAAGATATGAAGAGAAAGACGAAGAATTGTCCCAATTTGGAACGTTTTAGTCAATAAAAATTGAAAAGTGTTTAACTGTTTTTCTTATTAAGTTTGAAACGATTTGAAATATTTTGAGCATTAAAACAGCAAACTATGTCAGTTCATTTTTGTTAATTTTATTTCTCCCGCAATTGAAATTACAATTAACTTTTGTATTTTAAACTAGAAAGATTATTCAGAAATATAGTCAGATTCAGAAAAGGTAAAAAGTAAGTCATAATTTATAATTGCTATAACACTTTAGCACATGGCCAAAGTTAGCTGCTTCTACAGTATAGCATAAGCTAGAGGATACTTAACACTTTACCTACGGGCGTCGACTGACCCGTAGACTAAGAACACTCTAAGTTTCAAACTCTCATTGGAGAATTTCTACATTGAAATTGACATAGAAACTAGCGCGCCCCCTTTGTGTCTAAGGGAACTAATGTAATGGTTTCTGGCTGTCTATTTGCAGTCACCTTTAGGAGATTTAACAGAGCCAATGACATCTCGTAATTTGGAACCCTTATCAAGTGACGATAGGGATCTATTTTTGACTACAACTTATTTTTGAATATATACAGCTAGTCATTGACTTTTATATCCCTCGTAGGCCCATCCTCAAGATATTTGACCTTGCGCTTCTTTTTCTCCATTAATAAACCTACAGACTGACTACGCTTGTCATTTTAGACATGGTCCCCCAAAGATCCACAAGTGATTCGATTGAATAACTCGTCAAATATTCATCCAAATGTAACAAAAACTTAGATTTAGGGGTTTTCGAGGGGTTTTCACATTTCTAAGTAATTAAAATTGGGTGTTGCTATGGAAAATTTTAAAGTTCGTAACATTTTTAATATTAAGACGGACCCTTATGCAAATTTTGTGTCATGCAATTAACTCAAAATGTTATTTGTTCACATAGTCAAAAAGGTCCGATGTAAAAGGATGACTAACGGTTGAAATAATCACTAGTGGGTAACTTTTTTTTAACAGAGAACATTACGAAGAAACAGTAGCCCTACAATTGAAAGTACAATTATGCCAATCAACAAATCAACCTTTAATAGTGTTTTAGTTGCTTTCGACATGTTAGAAGAGCTAGGCATTAGATTAAGTTGCTGGTCTAGAAGATTTTTAGTCTACGGGTCAGTCGACGCCCGTAGGTAAAGTGTTAAAAAGAAAAACATTCTTCAATATGGTACTGGTTATAACTGTTCGTATTAATGATACATGAGTTTTCAACTTAGTTCCTAAATTTTTAGCAAAGCAGCATTTTGAAGAGTTGTTAAGAATTAATGCTTATTACAATTTGGAATACAATTGAGAAATTTTAATAAAAGTGGTAAATAAAAAACATATGTATGTTAATTATATATTATGATTAAATTATATAGTTTACATTACATATTTACATTATCTATTGATATACATTTGCATTAGTGCAAATTGCACATTTTGCTTTGCCATGGCACTGCCCCTGTGGAGTTGAAATACTCCATTAATTGATGTCTGAAAAGTTTAGCTTGGCGGTTTTCCCGTCCCAGCAATCTTCGTAGAGGCACAAAGGCTGCGGCCCTTTGCTGCCAGTTGCTGTTTTCAATGTCCTCCATCATTGCCACCTCGTGCCTCGTCAAAATTGTGTAAGTAGCACGCAGCAAGGACATACATGCGCACCCTGGCAGGAGATCCGTTGATGGTGGCACGAAATAAACGGAAACGTGTCGCTAACAGTCCAAAAGCATTTTCAGACACCCTCCTGGCTCGGGACAACCGGTATAATTAAAGATTTTTTCTTCGTCCGACATTCCTCTTCCAGGGTAGGGCTTCATGATGGCAGGGGTTAAGGGGAAAGCATCATCTGCCACAATGACATAGGGAGACTTAACGCTGCAGTTTGGGAGGCAGGTGGCAGCAGGGATGTTAAGCTTTCCCCTTCCAGTGCTTGCTTCAGCGATCACTTGTCCCATACCCCCCCCCCCCCATCACTGTCCCTACCATTCGTCCCCACATCAACATAAATAAATTGCAACTGAGCATCAACTAATGCAAGAAGAACAACACTGTGGTCCCCCTTGTAATTGAAGAAAACTGATTCCGAGTTAGGAGGGGGGGGGGGGGGATTTTTACATGTTTACCATCCATGACTCCGATGCAATTAGGGAAGTTCCACATCTCTGCCAGAAGTCAATGGCAACTTGTCTCCAGTCTTCTGCACACACAGGAGTTTCCATGAACTCATGCAGGTTTTGACATATAGCAGAACAAACCTGCATGATGATTCCACAAATTGTGCTTATTCCTATTCGGAATTGGAAATGCAAAGCTGATTGTGTTTCACCTGGAACACATTTAAAAATAGATATTTATAGATATAATGTTTTATTGCAAATGTTTCAGAAGTAAATAATCTCTCTCTATATATGCATGAAATGTTAGTTTATTGACTATCTATCTCTATATATAATATGAAATAGCAACCGCTACCATGCATAAAAGAGTAAGTTAATTCTAGTAAAAGGAGATACACTGATCAAAACAATTAGGGGAGCGCATGGTTAAAATCCTTTCACCCCCAATAATTTCATTTGGAATAACCAGCTTGCGATTTTTTTCGCACTGAACTCGCACTTACTTATCGGTAGATAGAAGAATCAGGTCTTTTGTTGAATTAAATGATGTTTATTTTACTTAAATAAAAAATATACAAAACATTTTAAAATAAATTCACTCTAAAATTTTTTTACAAAATACATTGACCTAAATTCGTCACGCTTGCATTCTTAGATGTTTAAAAAATGGTTTTAACTTTTTTTTAACAAACAAAGTTTTGAAAAAAATATTGTTACAATTTTAAAAAATTTATGATTCCAATTTTCTCACCTTAAATTTTAGTTAAAGATTAAGCCCCCCCCCCCCCTTTTTTTATCATTTCATTCTGGATGCATGATGAATCTATTTCACAATATTTTGGTTTTTAAATAAAAAATAAATGTTGGAACTGAAAGGTTGAACAAAAGTACTCAAAGTGCTCCCCTACTAATTGTTTTGAGAAGCGTAGTTTAGACTTCAAAAGTAATTTATTGTTAAAGAAATCATTTTAGTATATTTAACGGGACGGAGTCGGGATCAGTAGCTCAGCCCGCCAAAAAGCACACAACTTTACACCTCTGAGTTTAAATGAAAATTGACTATTTTTAATGGTTGTGTGTGTGTGAGTGAGAGAGTGAGAGAGAGAGAGAGTGTGAGAGAGAGAGTGTGAGAGAGAGTGTGAGAGAGAGTGTAAGAGAGAGTGAGAGAGAGAGAGTGAGAGAGATAGTGAGAGAGAGAGAGAGTGTGAGAGAGTGAGAGAGAGAGTGTGAGTGTGAGAGAGAGAGAGTGAGAGAGAGAGTGAGAGTGAGTAGCTCAGCCCGCCAAAAAGCACACAACTTTACATCTGAGTTTAAATGAAAATTGACTATTTTTAATGGTTGTGTGTGTGTGTGAGTGAGAGAGTGAGAGAGTGAGAGAGAGAGAGAGTGTGAGAGAGAGTGTGAGAGAGAGTGAGAGAGAGAGTGAGAGAGAGAGAGTGTGAGAGAGTGAGAGAGAGAGTGTGAGAGAGAGTGTGAGTGTGAGAGAGAGAGAGTGAGAGAGAGTGAGAGTGAGAGTGAGAGAGAGTGAGAGAGTGAGAGTGAGAGAGTGAGAGAGTGAGAGTGAGAGAGTGAGAGAGTGAGAGAGAGAGAGAGAGACGACGGTCAAGAGACGAGTTTCTTTTTTACGAAAAAGAATGGAATTATAACACAGGAACTCGTCTCTTGACCAAGGTTATAATTACGAGGAGTAGCCAATTACGGCTAATTACGGCCAACACATCCAATTACGCCTCGTAATTTAGAACCCTGGTCAAGTGACGAGTTTGTTTTTTATGATTCCATTCTTTCCCCCCCCCTTCTTGATTAGTAAGTGTCTCAAAGTTTTTTGCATTTGGATTATCCATTCAAGCTACAGACCACTCCGAATAGGGAGCGTTATTTTATAACCACCCTGTATTTGGAATTATGGTATTAAAATTGCTTGTGAAACTTCACGAACGTCATTGGAGTGAAAAACCCCATATTTATGTCCTCGTGGGTTAATGAACATTTAAACCAAGTAAGTATATGAATTAAAAGTTGCAAAATTAGTTTTTTTAGTCAAAGCTACATACAATTAAATGCATATGACGACTGCATCATCATTGACACTGCCCGACTTACAACTTTGGGGCCCAGGACACGAGGAAATTTGGGGGTACCAAAATATATGAGTGTATTTTCCTATCTTACAACGTTTACCAAAAAAATAGCTGAAGTAATTAGTTTGGAAAGCATGCTTAATCCCCCCCCCCCAATAACTATTTTTTTAACTGATTATTTCAGAGTTTAAGCAAAATTTCATAGTAATCTTTTTTTCATAAATTTAATTATTTTGCTTACTTTAGATTAAAATGTTTGGGCCAGTTGTATTGAGGATAAATGTTCATAAGAGAATTTGGGGGCCCTCTTAAAGGGGGCCCTCCCCGCTTGCCCTGCCAGAAATCAGGCCCTGATTATTGAATTCTAAATAGCCAGTTAAATTTGAAAATACCACTAATAAAAAAAGTAGTACCTTTAAGTCTTTTTATTTTACTTTTTACTAAGTGTAACAGTAAAAAAAAAGAGATAGGCTTATAATATATTTACCTCGAATGCCAATTCTTTCATTAGATTCTCGTAACAGTCCAATATTTTTCTTCTCAACAACCATTTTTGGACCCAAAGTTTCTTTTTTCGTTCTTTTAAGGACGAAGCAAGTTGCATAATATTTAGGACAATTAAAGCCTTTTGAGAAGACGAAAAGTGTCGAACCATGTTTCTTTTATTTTGTTCGAATCAAAATAGAGAAATAGTAATCGGTGCAAAATAGAAAATCGCTGCATGTGAAAGCTGAAAGAAAGTGGTTGGTTTGTTAAGGGGTCATAGGAGTCTTAAAAATGTGCAAAGAAGGTACTACAAAACATAGTTTGATCTTTCATGTCATTTTTGAACTACTGAATGTATAAGTATAATTTTTTTTATATGTAATTCTACAAGATTTATTTATTATAAAACAAGTTTTAAAATTTATGAAACTTTAGCCAAAACTAAAATAAATGATATTAAACATGAAGGTACTTGAACACACTGTGATTAGGCTTGCGCGGCAAATTGTGAGGTCAAAATTGAAAAAATGAATAAGAAAATGACTTTATATTGTACAAATATGTACAAACAAAGACTTATACCTAAATTCTCAGCTCAATTTTAATTAGAAATAATTTTTAAAAAAATTTTAAATCAAAATTTTTAAATTTTTATTAATTTTTTTAGAAAAAAGTTCTTAAAATAATTTCTAATTAATATTGAGCTGAGAATTTAGGTATAAGTCCTAGTTTGTACATATTTGTACAATATAAAGTCATTTTCTTGGTCATTTTTTCAATTTTGACCTCGCAATTTGCCGCGCAAGCCTAATCACAGTGTGTTCAAGTACCTTCATGTTTAATATCATTTATTTTAGTTTTGGCTAAAGTTTCATAAATTTTAAAACTTGTTTTATAATAAATAAATCTTGAAGAATTACATATAAAAAATTATACTCATTTATTGAGTAGTTAAAAAATTACAAGAGAGATCAAACTATGCTATGTAGTATCCTCTTTGCACATTTTTAACACTCCTGTGACCCCTTAAGCTAGCTAAGTTGGTTGGTTGGTTGACATATATTTTCAGGCTTGTGTGCTTGGTCGCAAGGACCCGCTTATAAACCATCGTCAAGTAGGACAACACAATACACACACAAACACATATGACAGATGTTGCCATCTGTCGCCACCTCAACAATTTAGACATGTCCCTGAAGGGGAGGGAAATTTTCTCCAGGAACCTGTACCCATGGTGAACTGCGCAATGACCGACCACAGGACTTTCGGACCCAACAGATTTTACGAGCACGTACTCCGCATATACTCGGTAAGTAATAGTAAACTGTAACACACACATTTGTCTACGTATCAATACAAAATTTTGTCCCTAAGTACAATAGTTAACTCATAGGGGCAAATTAGAATAATAAGGAAAAAGTGCAACCGACCCCAGGATGGGGTCATTTTAAACTGATAGATGTCGCAAAAATAAATTTATTTTAATTTATTGTCTACAACAATTAACGTTTCTCGCGCGATTGTTGCGATGGCAATGGAGATTTAATTCTAATAAAAATGGCATCCTATGCTTTTTAAATGAGCATTAAACTTTGCAGTTTTTTTTAAATAATTGAAGTACTTAGAATTCGAATTCTTTTCTGAAATTTTCAATGTATTCTCATTTCGATGCGCTGAATTTTTTGACGTATCTCACTTGTCCGTAGCATTTGTAGTTTGTAACAGCGATTTAAATGACTCGAAATTGAATTTCAATGCTAGTTCAATGGGAAATTCGTCGACAAATAGTAAATTTATGTCCGTCCGATCGTACGGACAGACGGACAAAAAGTATGAAAGTTGGGTCTCTGAGGTCATAGCTTTCTAACAAAAAGAGAATTTTTAAGATCGGATGGATAGAACCGATTTTGGAAAGGGGGTACGGACAGACAGACAGACGGACGGACCGACATCGACCGCAGGTTAAGGGGGAATGGGCGTGCAGGACCGGGGGTCTCCAAACTCAAGTGCCTCAATGTTAATCCAATGGGAAAAAATTATTTTCTTTGCCACATTTCTCCGGCTGTATTGAATATTTTTACAAGCGGATTTTTTTATGTGATAAATGTAGCTGACTTACAGGTCTCTATCTTCCCACTTTTTGAAATTAGTACGAATACAGGTATTTTTTTTAATATTCAATAAATTATTTTACACAAAATATTCGAAGCAATTTCAAAAAGTGGGAAGATAGAGACCTGTAAGTCAGCTACATTTATCACATAAAAAAATCCGCTTGTAAAAATATTCAATACAGCCGGAGAAATGTGGCAAAGAAAATAATTTTTTCCCATTGGATTAACATTGAGGCACTTGAGTTTGGAGACCCCCGGTCCTGCACGCCCATTCCCCCTTAGGCTAAAAATATAATGGTGATTTGAACGAGGAGGAGTGTGGTTTGTTTATGTGATAGAAGACAATGTTTGACGTAGCTGTAACGCTACCATAGGCCTATTAAGTCTATAGTGTAGACGAATTACCTGCCTGGTGGTTTGTTGTGGGGTTTAAAATAGGTTTGCCAAATGTATGATTTCAAGACAGGCGTGGCCGTTCCAGTTGTCTTTACCAGAGGATATAAAGTGTTGTAGATTGCCTTCTCTGTTTGAATTACGCTGCACTGGAGCTACATTTGACCTATTTCATGTGTATCTTCTCATATTCCCCAAAATAGACCTCAATTTTGAACCTAGGTCAAGAGACGAAGTAAGACACGTTAAGTGTGTCTTTTGGTTTTATCAAGAGAAAAGAGCCGATCCGGCGGCCTAGTGGTTAAGACATTGGCCTTTGGAGCTGCTGGGTCCGGGTTCGAATCCCTTTGAAGGCATGGATGTTTGCGTTTGTCGAGTATATGCGGAGTACGTGCTCGTTAAATCTGTTGGATCCGAAAGTCCTGTGGGCGGTCATTGCACAGTTTCCCATGGGTACAGGTCCCTGGAGAAAATTTCCCTCCCCTTCAGGGACATGTCTAAATTGTGGAGGTGGCGACAGATGGCAGCATCTGTCATTTGTGTATGTGTGTGTCTTGTGTTGTCTTACTTGACGATGGTTTATAAGCGGGTCCTTGCGACCAAACACACAAGCCTGAAAATATATGTCTACCAACCAACCAATCAAGAGAAAAGAACGAAATCAAAAAGAAAGAAGAACCTTTATCTACTATTTTCGGACGGGTTGAAAAGAATAACGGGTTACATTTTATCATTGTGATTGCTACCAGGATTAGAATGTCAATACCGATGTGCGTTTAATCATCTAGAGTATTCCTAAGCGTTTGTTGGCAGATAAGACGTTTCAGCTTTCGAGATTCGCTGCACACATTTCCAAGATATGCTTCTTTTCTGGGGATGGAAACAAGTGAAAATGTGCCGTGTGCAGATGTTTGCATGCTGTTCAAAACAAAGAAGTCAGATTTAACACAATACTGATCGAGAACCGCCTCTTCTGAATTAAAACAATCAAGTAAGTTTAATTTACAATACTTAGGATGTATATTGTATTTTTGGTATTTAATTATGTAAAATAATTAGATTTGAGTTAAAAATCATCAGGATCACGGTCGAATTTCACTAATTTTCGGAAGTCGTACGATTGAGCTTTCCTGCTTTCATGATGTTGTATATAATTTCCCCCTAAATTCCCTTTTATATTAAGCTGCAAACTTGAACTACTCATTAATTTAAGTCAAAAATAGACCATTTTATTTTTGGCTAACTACACTCTTAAAAAAAGAGTGAAATCCACTCTAGTAGGAGAAGTGCATTTTCGACACTGGAAAGGAGCGAATATTAAGGTCAGACTGAGTTAAAATCACTCGTTTGGAGTGATCCTGTCGGAGGTTTAACGCACAAAGGTTCCACTCCTTTCGGGGAAGTGCATTTTCTAGACTGGAGGAGTGAAATTTAACTCAGACTGAGTTAAAATCGCTCGTTCGTTTTAAGAGTGTACACATCATTTATAGATTAGTTATTGTTTACCAAGAAAGATCTTCGCATTTTAATTTTTAATGAAAATGCGCCTTCTAGTTGTCTTGGCAAAATTTTAGGTTTTTGGTTTTTTAGGCAAATTATTAATTTGTTTATTATACTTATGGCCTCAAATTATTTATCTGTCATCCCCGTGAACTGCATAAGTCGTATACGTATGCTGGATACATTTTTTCATAAAATATAATGTGACTAGAATTTTACGTCAATGCTGCAATAAGGGGCCAGTCAACCAGTTTCTAAAAGTTATATATATGTTTTCTATTAATAAGTGCTACAATGTTGTAAAAAATTTAATACCTTCAGGAATTTTAAGACTGTCTAAAATCAACGTTTTGTACGGATGTTTCATTTTTCTCAAAGTTTTTAGCGGTTATTCTTAAGTTTCGAAGGAGCATGTGATAAATTGAAAAAGAAAACAATAACTTTAAGGTATTCAAAAGTCAAAATGTGTAGTTAAATTATTTTATTTTTCGAAAAGTAAAGTTTTATGCCGTTCCTAGATTTCTGGAAATGAAATGGTAGTTTTCGATAGGCTAATACGTATGAAGTAATAACGGCTTGTTTAAGTATTATTCTTTAATTATTTCACTGAAATACGAAACAAGGTCAAATAATAGTTGTATACTCGCAAATATTTTAACAGCGCTTCAAACAAGCATATAAAAAGTAAAAAACTAATAAAAACTTTCGAACATGGAAGAGACGTGGAAGTATAAAGAAACGTTATCTCCAAGAATCGGAAGATACTCGTATTATCAGAATATCAATACTAGCTTTCAAGGTCTAAATAAGTAAATCAAGTTCATACAGGTAGATGAAAATTTGTTAAATGAGTACTGTTAACTGTTTCATTATAAAAAGTTAATCATTCATAACATATTAAGGACCCACAGAGACCAGTAACCATTTTGTTCTAAAATAAGTGTATTGAAAAGGAGAGATAGCACATAAGGAGAGTTGTAGTATTTTTACCTTTAGAATAATAAAAAAAGGTTATAAGTTAAACTAACCTATTAGCTTACTTAAATAATAGAATGGTTTCTAAATCGAATTAAAAAATCAATGCGATATAAATGCTTTTTCTGAAGTAAAGTACAAAACAAAACTTTTACACTGTAATGAAGTGTCAGTAAAATGGCCAAAGGAACGCAACGATGAGTAATTTAAAATGTGTCGTTTTTCATTTTAATTTTTGAGCTTTTTCTATTAGATTTCAAATCGTAGAATAAGACCAGCAGGCAAATAGTAAATACACATACTGCTTAGAATGCGGTTTTGTTGAAATAGTGAAATTATATATATGTTTTTTACAAGTCTTAGGAAGACGAAAATTTATAAATAAACGGATCTGCTATAGAAATGCCTTTTCTAAAAATATGGATACCTTAAAAATAATTAATTCTTCATGGTCTAGTGCTTTTAAATTCCAAGAGAGGGAGGAAATATATATTTTTGTACGGCTGAAATTCACCGCAGAGCATTCAAGGAAAATAAATTATATATTAAGAGCTGAATTTCAAGGACATTGCTTTTGTAAACCTTATCATAAAGATCAGTATTTCTGATGGGTATAATTTAAAACGTTCAGAATCAAGAACTTTTTTTCAAAGAAATACCGAAAAAAACTAAAGCAAAGTCGAAATTGTAGAGAAGAGATTTACTATGCAAGAGCGTTTTTTTTTGCGTTTCATGAAATATCATTTGAAAATTGCTTCTACTATTAAACCCGAAATAGTTTTAATAAAATTAGACATGTTGGAATTTCGCTCGCGACAACCTGAGATCCAATCATAACAAACAGGTTGCCAGGTTATCGGTAAGTACACTGTTTTCGCTAAATGGGCAAACTATATCTAATTTCTGTGCTGGTTAACAGTTTTATTCAGAATTAGTTATATTTTGAACTCTAACTTCACTTTCCTTAAAAAATGACCATAACTTTTTAAAACATGTTTGAAATACTAATAAAGCAAAATATAACTAAACTAATGTCTAGAAATAATAACCATTTTCATTTTGTTGTCTTTTAATTTTTATAACTGAGTCCACAGTGGTTCTATTTTGATACGATATTCGATGACATATTCCGATTAACTCAACCAAAACTACAACGAACATGTATGAAAAACGAATCTAAGTGTTGGTTACTTTTTTTTTTAGGTTTCGAAACCAATCTTATAAAATATTACGTAGTTTTATTTACTCCGGATCTCACTTAAGAGTGAATGACGTATAGTTCTATTATTATGTTAATCCAATAAAATAATTTTTCATATGCCTTAACCCTTTGCACCCCGACTGTACTTATGAGTACCACTTAAAAAGCCACAATTTTTATTGTTCAATGCGGAGAAGACGGGGAAAGATGAAAATTTTTGATTGAAATATTCGGTTTTAGTATATTGAAGTCTATAAAGTAAAATAAATTCTTCCTAAAACTTGTTGTACTTTTCATTGTTCTTGCGTAGGAAAATATGTGGCAGTGGGGCTTTTTCAATGCAGTATGTGGTTTCAACATATTAACGAGACTAAGGTGACACATTCTTTCAACAAAATGTCACTTTAGTCAGTGTAATTTAGAAATTACAAGTAAAAAGGAGGAATAAAAAAGAAAATAAATTTAGGACATAAAGTACATTTTATATTCCAACTATTTTTTGTGCCCTTTTATATCAAACCAAATTTTTATCCAAATAAAGTAAGGATCCGCTCTTGAAGGCTTCGTTAGTGGCAGCAAAAGGCTCTAAATAGTGTCGATTTTTGCCGATGTAACAACGTCCTTTTCGGCCGTAGACAGAAACGTGGATTATCTTCTACTGAATAGTCAAGCCGCAAAAGTTCAATATTTGGAATGGTTTTGGGCCATTGAAATTGTCATTCTAGTTTTTCCATCTTAAGCACGGGTGCTGAGTTTGCCATTCATATCTATGCTGTTCTATATATACTGCAATTAGCAAAAAACCCCTACAAAAATGATGTGCTAGATTTATATCTTCTATTTTCTAACATCGTTGTGGTGTCACCTTTTGAAGTATTCTGAAATTTGAAATTGGTCTCTATCCTTTATTGCATCAAGACTTCAATATTACTCCTCACCTGAAAACATTTTGGTACTAAAATCAGGACGAAACCGAAGTTCTAACTTGGTCTAAGACTAATTTTGAATTGATGAGCATGCACCATTCAATACACAAGTCATACAATGCACATGCCATACATGCAATTCTTTTCTCTTGTGTTTGTCTTGTAAAAGGCGTGGTTTTAAGTTATGACGCTAGTCGCCAATAACCCTCTAGTGCGACGATAATTTAAAACTAAACTAAACTTGTAAAAGGTACAAATCAATGTCCCAAATACTTTGCTCTTTATTTTAAAATATCATACATACTCTTATAATTGTTAAATGGGATCAAAAAGTAGTTTCACTTAAAAAATATGACAATTATGATAAACATATTGAAAATTTCGAAATTACGAAACATATTGAAATAAACATATTGAAAACGAAACCGAATGACCACGGTCTCCACACCAAAGTGCTTCAATGTTAATCCAATGGAAATGCTTTTCTAAGCCAAATTTGTCTGGCTGTTATTGAATATTTTTACAGATGCTATTTATATGATAAATTCAGTTGATTTTACGGGTCTTTATAATTCCATTTTTGAAATTTGTGTTTTTTAATTTTAAATAAATGATTTTACAACAAAATAGTCGAAGCAAATTCAAAATGTGGGATTATAGAGCCCTGCAAGTCAGCTACATTTATCATATAAATAAAACCCCGCTTGTAAAAATATTTAATGCAGCCGTAGGAATGTGGCTTAGAAAATATTTTTTTCTCATTGGATAAACACACTGGTTTGGAGACAAGCGGTAAGTTTTTTTTATTTGTCACTCCCTCATCATTTTTACACTTTGAAACTTCATCAAAAAGAAAATTTTAAACAAATAATCTTTTTTTAAAGGGTATTATAAAAACTTTTTAGTTTTCGAAGAATATTAAGTGTTTTTCTATTAATTAAGGAAATTTAATGTCGTCAGTTATATAACCACTCCTTCGTCAATGTGTAAAAACAAATATAAACCACACTCAATGGCAAGAACCCTATTCTATCTGCTGACGTTTTTAGAACTTAAATAAACATACCTAACTATAAATGTTGGGTAAAATCGTTTTATCACAAGTTTATTTATAAAGAAATGAGATAATAAGTAGAAATTTACCATCTGCTTTATTAAATGCTTATAACGCCATAGGACGCATCCGGATATAGGATTTGTAAAATATGCAACATTTGTTTCATGTAGTTTGGTTACACTTTTTAAAACTTAAGTATGTTTTCTAGCCCAGACACTGCACAGTTCTAACAAGTATCCCGTACTAACTCATGAAATTTGATTTAATTTTGATAACTATCAGCACATCGGAAAACACACAATTTAGCTATTTATGTAAATCAATCATCCGAAAGTAACTTTTTTTCGATAGAGATTACTTCGATTCAAAAATTGGTTTCGACTATTTTTTACTTTTCTAGTAATAATTATGCGGCATATGAAACATAATTTATTAATTTAAGATCGGAAAATTCTGTTCCTCATAAAAATTTACAAATAAAAATTTAAGAAGATTTACCTATATACTTCCTTTTATCTTAAACTCTATGTTAAATCAAGACAGTATACAATATTAGATGAAATTTGAGAACTTCTGATAGCTTAGAAAAATACAATAGAGAGAAAATATCATTTTGCGTCGGGCATTTAAAAGTTAATCCTAAAACTTAAATTCTTTCGAATTACTGATAAAACCCTTCAATTTTTGATATCATGAAGTTTTAATACTTATTTTACATAAACAAGTTTTATAGTAAAATTGACCTGATAACTTCGATCATTGTTCTGAGAAAACTATACTATTCCTATGTAATAAATGATATAGTTTTCTAGTATATGACAAGCAATTGTCATTTTCTAGAGTGACAGCCTCACTCTACATCTGTAAACCAAATTGTAGAGCAGCTTATGTCAGTTGTCACTATCAAAATCTCCCTATTAGTGACTTGCACCTGTGACTTTTTCATGTGTTACAAAACTATTTTTCTTTTGGTTCCTTGGACACAAATTGAAATGTTATGCGTCTGAAACAGCGTGCTTTTATAAGACATCGACGTTAGATAAAGGTGAGAGATAGAATGGTGTCTCAGGTATTAATCAATGGGAACGAGAGCTTATCTTGTGCTTTAAAACAATACATGTTTGAGTAGGTGATAATAATCCTCTTACTTGAACTTGGATAGCTACATTCATTCTGAAAATAAGATTTTTAAGCTTAGTGGAGAATTTAAATCTGCAAATAAAACGGATGTTTTAAACAAAAGGTAAGGACTTAAATAATTTCTATAATTATTGTTTATCGGGGTTTTCTTAGTAAAATGTTTTATCATTTTCTATGAAGAGTGTGGGTGTAAGATATTTGCTTAACCTTTTTATTTTACATATTACAAATAAAAAACTTTTTTCGTAGCTATTGATATATTATTATACTAAAGCAAGGCGGAAAAAGCACGATCTTTTAAAATTCAACGTTTCGATAAAATAAAGTGCGGCATTTTTTAAAACTATTTTCAATTTCTTAGGAGAAAAAAAAATGCGATGAACGCTTATAATATTGTAACAACTTATTCAGCTACAATATTATAAATGAATAACATTAAATGATTTTAATTAAACATACATATTTCCTATAAAGTACTTTCTCTTCATTTTATGTTTTAAAACTATCCAAAATAGCAAAAGTCAAACTATTTAAAATTTAAAGAGATAGGAAGAAGTTTCTGGTACAGACACTTCCTGTTCAATTTATTTTAATATATATATTTCCTAAAAATCATTTCTTCTCCAAAATTCTTTCCAAGATACGAATCAAAATTAAAGGTGCTTACATTTTTTTTAACATGATTAACGATATACCGGTCAATAATAGTTGTTCCTTTTTATGAATAGATTTAATAAAACTACTGAACCAAATGTCTCGTGTGTGTTACATCTGTGTAAAATTAAGCTACAAGTTTAGTTATAATATTATGAATGAATAGCTACCATAGTAACAAAATAATTGGATATATTAATTTTCCACTCCACAAATAGAAATACTTTCAATTTATAACTTTGAACATGGCATTAATTGTTGCTACCATAAAAAAAAAGAGGAACATGAAATTCGTCTTAAATTATATAAAATATCAATATAGGATCTTCGATTTCAAAAGAATATCAAATGCAAATCTATGTTTCAATAATCGTAAAAGCACAAATATTTATTAAACAAATTAAGTTTTTTAAACAATCTGAAATTTCTGATTTTCTTCCAGTTTCGATGGAAATCTTTAACTTTTTGGACTTGAAAAAAAACTTCATCTGCCGTGAAGTACAAATTGCTTTTGAAAGTTACAATTACTTGTTAAAATTACGACTGAAAGAGACAGCTAAAGCAATTGTTAATAAAATTAAAAGATAAAAAAAAGTATTTTAAAAGTTTCAATTGGCCCCCATTATTTTCTTCTTGGATAAAAAAAACTTAACCCATTAAGACCCTTTCAGGTGGCGCTAATTTAAGGTTATGAGACTAAAATGTTAAGAATTTTACCGGAAAAGTTGCCTTAAACCGCATCAATGCCCTTGGGTCAGTTGAAATGTACACTATTGAATACAACGGAGCAATTTTTTAATTGAAAAGTTGATTCATTAAAAATTGCGAATTTTTTTTAAAAGTGTCCCTAAAAAGGGACGCCAGGCATTAATGGGTTAAAGTAGTTTAAAATTTTTGCAAACACTCGTAAGGTATTCAGTTAAACTTATTACCAACGGATCGAAATATTTTCCCAATTTTTCTTTTATCCATAAAAAGAATAATTAAAATGAGTGTACATTCTTTTGAAACTTTCGACAAGCGGTATTTTGTTTTTATTTATCCCAAACCACACTTTTCCCAATCCTCCTCTTATAAAAAAAATATACATAAGTGTTTATTAAAAATTATTTATGGATTAACAATTCAACATAAAAAGCTGATGACTGCTTGTAATGTCATTATTAAAATCTTTTTACACTATATTATATAAAATAAACGTTACCGAAGTCACTGTAATAATTGAAAACAATATAGGAGCTCAAAATTTTTGAAAACAAAACGACAAATAATTCAAAGTGATGGAAACAAATCAAAAAGGACCTACAAATAGTTTTTTTTAAACATAAATTACCAAACATTTTAGCAGCATCATGAAAATGAGAATGACAGAAGATGAATGGATTTACATGGGGCTCAATCATTCACTCATAAATAGCTTTATCTCTGCTATAAAATATTCTATACATTCGCGGCTGTCTTAGTTTCAAATGGCAATAAACTAGCATTGTTATGTTATAATTTCGATTAGTGATAACCTCCAGGGATAGATTATTTATACATTATACCAGCAGCGCCCAGTCGGTTAAGCACTCGCTTAGCACTCGGAAGGTCCCAGGTTCAGGTCCGGGCATCGCCAAAATAGCTGACCTATAAACGGCCCGTGCAGCCAAAAATGTCCGACGAATAATACCCCGTGTAAGGGAGTGCAAGTTAAATATCCTTCAAAGTCCTAACGCTGCGTACGATGTCGCCCTTAACGGTTGCGTTGGGTGCCTATTCAGGTGTTGGCTCGTCACCTGACTGTGGTTCTAAAATACGACGCCCGTCACCAATAACCCTCGTGTAGCTCTAGTGCGACGATAATTCAAACCAAACCAAACCAAAAATGTCCGACGAATAATACCCCGTGTAAGGGAGTGCACGTTAAATATTCTTCAAAGTCCTAACGCTGCGTACGATGTGGCCCTTAACGGTTGCGTTGGGTGCCTATTCAGGTGTTGGCTCGTCACCCGACTGAGGTTCTAAAATACGACGTCCGTCGCCAATAGCTCTCGTGTAGCTCTAGTGCGACGATAATTCAAACCTAACAAATTATACCAGCAGCTGTTTAATTCGGCAGAGGTGGATCACTCGTTAAAAAGAGATAATATCTGGTATTTTATTGCTACAAAAAAAAGCTTTATATTGTTTTAAATGAACGTAGAAACAAATGACAGCTGGACAGTCATAAGGTGAAGTACATATACCCCTTTTTTTGTTTTACTAGTAATTTATAATTAGAGCGGTATCAGTTAATATTTGTTGTAATTAAGTTTTTAATACTAAGTTTTTCTACATGCGTATTGACTGTCCGATATAAGAACACTGCCATTTGGTGATGTGAGCCGTTAGTGATGCGAGATTGGTGATTGACCGTACTTAATACAAAGTCATATATTTTACGGTCGACTGTTGATTTTTACTGCCAGTAAACTTCTAGATTTCCGAGATTTTTCGCAAAGTTGTTTTCAAATGTATCCGCAAAAGATTTTCCAATGAAAGTTGAACGACGTGAATTTGAAAGACCATCATAAGTCCTCATTTCAGAGTTATATTTCCTTAAATTATGGCTAAGCTAAAATCTTTTTAATTTTGACAATAATTGAAGCATATTTGCATAAAATAGTTTTGTTACAGAAATAACTACATTGCAAAAAAAACGTCATTTTTACGAAAGTTCCTATTTTCTATGTTTTAAAGCCGTTTTACTTAGTTAACGGTCTATAACCATTTCATTATAGTGCTAAACGTAAAAAAGATTAATTCTTTTGGCTACTAATCTGTGTAGAGAGATTTGGCGGCTTAATTGGTATGACGCTTGCCTTGAATTTAAAGATTGTGGGTTCAAATAGCGCATGACTTAAAATCATTTTCTGAATTTCTAAAAAGTACGAATATTTAACGAGACAAAACCGGATTCTAACTCCAGTTTCTCGTATTTAATACTGAAAGTTTCCATATATTATGGTTTGTTTCTGGTACTTTAGCTGCCAATTTAAAACCGCATAGGTAACGCAATTTTTTTGCGCATACTAATCAGATAGAACAAAAATCTTTTTAAAAGGGCTGTTAACATTTTTACTCCATACGTTAAAGCTTACTAATATTTTGGTTTATTAATAATTGTTTTTTTTTTCATATTGAAACATTGTTTCTTTCTTTAGGTTTCTCAGACATGGAAAACCCAAAAGGGGAAAAAATACCATTGTAAGTTTTTTTTTATGTTTTTGTAGCCTTTATTCTCGTGGTATGTTAGATATATTTCTATTTTAATAATTAAAATTTACTCAATTTCCTTCGATTTCGTCTTGGGTATCTCATTAAAGGATTCCTTCTTAAAAAAAGCACCCAATAAATAACCCTTCAACATGCGATTTTTTCTGTATAGAAATTAGTAAATATCTTCATTTGTTGTTCTTCAAATATCATATTGTTGTAAACTATTGACGCTATGGCTTTTACTAAAGAAGGGATAGATTGTAAAATGAAAAATGGCCGATATTAAAGAAATAGGGATATGTTTGGGACCTAGCATAGTGTAGATAAAATAGGCGTTCTTAAAATAACGTACTTTAAGAGAAAAAAAGATGATAAATACCGTGATCTTGTTAAAGGAAAATTTGTAGGATATATTTTGGTATTTGGTTTGTAAAATAACTCACTGAATATTTCGTAAATAAGGTATTATTCTCACTTGCCATGTAATTTTACTGTTAAAAAACATTATGCGAATATTTTTTTTCTAGAAATATAAGCGGCGAACATCGACCTGGAAGATACGAATCTTTAGTATCCCGAGATAATTCTATCATATACTGTTGTCATGGTAACGCTGCAGAAGAGTGTTGCCAAAATGGAGTGTCTAATTCGACAGAAAGTAAAAAACGGGAAAGCATTTTGGTAAATAAAAATTGTGTATATCAATGTTGTTAGGGTTCGAATGAGAATTAGGAATGTCGCGTTTTGGACATTAAAGTTTTTTTTCCTGGACTGAACTAAAATGTACGGTTAACTTTAACAAAATATGCAATAAATAAAAACTTTTTTCACCATTAAAGGAATTGGCTAGCCATTGGAAAGTTGTATTTTTTTTGTTAATTTAGAAACTTGTAAAACCTGTTCCATACAAATTGTAGCTCTAAATTGATTATAAAAAATGATATGAGCACTGTAAAAAAACTTGTTTTTACAGTTAAAAACTGTCAACTTTGACGCCAGTTAATAATTGTTTATTTTACAGTTTAAACCCGTAATTTTAACAGGGAGAAACTGTTAATTCAGCTAAAATAATTCCCTGCTAAAATAATATACGCTGTACTAGCCTTAGTGACCAAGTGATTACTTTATCGTAGACGGCACAGTATTGGGCTCGCATGCAAGAGGTATAGATCTGGCCCGGTTTTGATCCAGGAACCTCTTGTGTACGAGTCTGTGTACTGATCCGTCTGCGACGAAGTAAGTCCTGGTCGCGAGGGCTATAATTGGGTATTTGTGCTTAACGATGATCTCAATCTCGTGGCTCATTGCTTGTCTAATTTAACAGTTTTTCCCTGCTAAAAAAACAATTTCTCCCTGTTAAAATTACAGTATTACTGTAAAAAAATGGCAGTTTTAAACTGTAAAATAAACAGTTAAACTGGCGTCAAAGTTGACAGTTTTTAACTGTAAAAACAATAGGTTTTTTACAGTGAGTTTTTATATTAATAGCTCATTTCCTGTGCATTCTCTAAAACTCTTCATGTTTATTTTATTTCAAACTTTTGTGGATATCACAGATATAAGCTACTACCTCAAATTTACTCATTTGTAGCATTTTCTATGCGTTAAGTACATTCTTTCAATTTTCCTTGTTCCCGTACTAAATGATGTTACATCCACGGATAATTATTTTCAATTACTGCTTAAATGAAATTAAAAATATTTAGGAATGCTTAATTTTACAGACAGATTCTCACTGCCATGACGAAAAGGAAATTGGAATCGACAAAGTTGCGCGTCGGCGTTTAGTATTTGCCAGCATTCTTTGCTTGCTATTTATGATAGGCGAAGCTGTAGGTAAGCATGTATCAAATTACTTAGTCACAGCGTTCTACGATTAGTATGCAGTTTTCCCCAAGTGCAACCGTAAATAGTAACATAAGATATTCTTGAAATTTTTGAAAACATCAAAGTATTGTCGGTAATTGCCTGTAAATTTTCTGTCAAAATGGGGTTCTTTTAGCTTTATATTAAAGTGTGTGCAGTTGTCCAAATAGTATCTCTTAGATAAAATAACTCTTTTGATTAAGGATGTATTACGTCGAAATTACAGAATAACATAGACATAAAAGTAAACAAAAAACCCTTATTTCGGCTTCTGGATGAGGATTTTTAGCGAACTATGTGTTTCATTAACTTATATTATTATGTATTGGCCGGGATAGCTTGGTAGGTAAGGTCTTGGACTGGCATCCCTAAGGTTGCGAGTTCAAGCCCCGCTGCCCTCCGAAAACCCCCGTGTACGCTAATGGTGACTGGTGCACGTAAAATTCCATCGTGGTCACAAAGTCCTCCAACTTCACATACCAAATCAATACCTCTGGGGGTGACAAGTCAATTCTGGGGATCCTCTAGTTGGCCTCTGTCTCTAAAAATTAGATGGATTCACTTATGTGTGTGTGTTGTGTCTGTGTTACTTGACGAAGGGAAACTTATACTACTTATAAAGCGGGTCTCTGATCAAACACACAAACCTGAATATATATATATGTCTACTAACCAATTAATTCATCAACGCCATACCCGTCAACCTCTTAACTGAAGGTGATTTTCCGATCTGAAAAATATTTTTTTACGAGTACTTAATAATTTTTATTATTTTCTTAAAAATTATTATTTTAAACACCAAAAATTTGTTTCAGAAAGAAAAGAAGCGTTTGTGGAACCCCCCCAATTTAAAATTTCTTTATTTTATCAAAATTGACTTTTTTAGGGTGGTAGTCACCTAATATTGTAACGTGAACTCGCATCTTGTGTCTTTAATTCATGTGATTTTAATTTAGTATAGAGTAATGCTTTTTTAATAGTAAAATCCAAATATTTTATGTCTTAATCTGCAA
Organism: Hylyphantes graminicola; assembly: GCA_023701765.1. Lineage (NCBI taxonomy): Eukaryota > Metazoa > Arthropoda > Arachnida > Araneae > Linyphiidae > Hylyphantes > Hylyphantes graminicola. The sequence continues at coordinate 22,627,864 of CM043123.1, read as the reverse complement.
AATGGCAATAAAAACTTAGCAAAAACGGACCCAATATATCCTTTTCTTGTAGCTTTTTAGTTCACATATATCATTTCAAAGATTCCAGAAATAATAACTAAATGCAGCATGTCTGTGTAGGTGGCATATTAGCCAACAGTTTAGCCATCGCTACAGATGCAGCGCATCTGTTGACAGACTTCGCCAGTTTCATGATCAGCTTGATGGCAATTTGGGTAGCTTCAAGACCAGCAACCAAACGAATGAGTTTTGGATGGTACAGAGCAGGTAATTGCTATTTTCTACTACAATATTTTAGTGTAATATTAAACTTTTAAAGAAAACTGAAAGACAAAATATTTATAAACTCGATCCTGTAAAACGAATATTCCAAATCTCTTTTCCCCGTATATTAGCTATGATATTGTGGTGGATGTCTATGTCCAATGACATAAAATACACGACACGATTCGAGAATTGAAACATTTGAGATTACCCTCTGATGGGAGAGAGACCCTTTACTTGACTGCCAGCTTTTCTAGCAGCGAGAATAGTTTTTAAACATTTAGAGTTTTATGACAATGCTAAATTTTAAAAATTGAAGTATGGAAGATTAATTTATAATCTCTGCAACAGAATTGTAATTAATAAAACAATAATTTCTGTAAGAAACTAAACTGTTAAACTCAAGCAGTGAAAACAATTTTACACTTCAACTGATTTTAAACTCAGACCATCAGAGGGTTAAGGTCTTAAGGAGACGCATTTGTAAAATTACCTTCCATTAGTTAAATAGTCACCTTTAAAAGTTATATTTAACAGTGTGTTTAAGATAAAATCTATAAATTTGAGGGTAATATTTATACATTTTAACAATTTCTATATCAAATTCCTGAGTATTCTTCCTTTTTCGCAGAGGTAATAGGAGCATTAACATCCGTGCTTCTCATTTGGGTTGTAACCGGTGTTTTGGTCTACATGGCTGCCCAAAGGATAATTAACGAAGAATATGAAATTGATGCATTCGTCATGTTAATAACAGCTGCAGTTGGTGTTGCAGTAAATATTATGTAAGTTAATCTAATTTCATATCTGTCAACTGTGGCTGTAGTAGGAAGTTTAATTCAACTAACCAACCTGCTAAATCTCCCGATTTTAACTAGGTAATAACTATTTTCTGGATTCCGGGAAAACCCCCAAAATTCGGGAAAAGAGAGGAAGAGCAGTACACCACCTCTTTAATTCCACTAGTATTCATAATTTGTTACGTACATAATTATAATTGAAAAAATCTTCATAACCTGACTGGGGATTAAAATTGTTATGTCTCTTTGTCATACTTTTGAAAAAAGTGCCAAGTCCATTCTCATGAAACAGTTACACTGTAGTGGAACGTATTTCAAAGCTATCCTACTCTTTCTCGTCAAACCTAAGTTTTTTTTTGCGACTAAAACTTCGCATTCGCAAGTGTGGACATTATTATTTCCTCAATTAATATATTACTTCCCCAATTACTTTATAATTTCCATAATTACTATATTGTTTCCACAATTGCTGTATTATTTCAACAAGTACTATATATTATTTCCACAATTAACATATACTATTTAACTATATTTCCATAATTAATATATTATTTATTTAATTTTTATATTTCCACAATATATTATTTAATTATTATATTTCCACAATATATTATTTAATTATTATATTTCCACAATTAGTATATTATTTATTTAATTATATTTCCACAATTACTATATTATTTCCACAATATAGTTTTTCGTTTTTCCCCTTTTGCAGTATGGGAATTGCATTGCAAGCTGGAGGAGTGGCTCATGGACACAGTCACGGGGGAGACGGGCCCAAACATGGGCATTCCCATGAAGGGACCGGTAGAGAGAACATCAATGTCCGCGCGGCGTTTATCCATGTCATAGGGGACTTCATTCAGAGCCTTGGAGTCTTGATAGCTGCTTTTGTTATTTATTATAAGGTTTGTTTATTGAGTATATATTTTTTGGGGGACAGCTTATCTAATCTTAAACTGCTGCAATAGCCCTCTGTAGCTCTTGTGCGATGTTTATTTAATGACAAGTAGGAACAGCTGAAAGGGTTGATAATACGAAAGTGGTTAATTTGTGCCCTGGCCGATTTTTACATTTAAAAAATTGCACCGTAAACTGTTTTAATTACTTAGTAATGATTTTTTTCGCCTTTTAAATCCTAATAAAATCATCACATTTTGTGTTTCTTACTGGGAAAGTTCAGTCAGATCGATAACGTGTCAGAACTAGCTATGTATATTTTGCAAAGATATCTTACTCGTTTTATATTGTCATAACCCATATACTTTCGACTAAAAACAACTTTATTTTTTAAATAAATATTATGTCTCATTTTTATAAAAATGTACCCAAAATATACAATAAGACGCAAAATATGCATGTATGTCGTAGTTATTACACTGCGATCCAAAAGTTTAGACAATGACGTTTTTTAGCTGTAAAATTTAGAATTGGGATAGTAGAATTTCAGAACATCCCTATATATATTAAAAATGTATTTTGAAATGCTATAATTGAAACATAATAGCTTGATTTGCTATAACAAATTTTTTTTCATAAAATAAAATTTTGTACGGTCCCAAAAGTTTAGACATAAATACGAAATTATGCTAATTTAAAGTACATAATGACCTAATTTCGCATTTTTATTGATGAATCATATATTTTTTATATGATAAATTGAAGAAAAACGATATCCGGTGAATTAAACAACTTTAATAACGATATTAGTGCAATTTTACACCAAAAAGACAATATAGTCACTTTAAATCTTTATTCAAATCATATTTGCTTCAAATTTACAATTTATCATATCTAAATATGAACCGAATGAATGCCAGTCCATCACCTTAAAGTTTTGCCACGAATTCGTAGACTTATAGACGTTCATTGATCGATTTTCTTGATGAAAAGTGCAGTCTTTCCCATATAAAATCATAAAATAGCGACATATCATTCTATTTTGCACTTTAGTACAATGCAGAGATAGTCACCTCTTCAAAAATGACAAAAAAAAAGTAAGAAATTTTAACGCAAGTTCACTCCACACAATTACGAAAGTTCCTTCTTCATACTAAAATTTGAAGTTTCTTGAGAGAAACCGGTTTCTTTGAACCGGTTACAATTTAACTGGTCTCTTTAGTGCTATTCAAACACGTTCGGTTTAACCGACTATTGAAAACTAACTCTTGAAAACACCGGTTTTTCCCTTAAAAACTCTAGCATCAAGGTGGAAGTTTGTAATGGTGTGGAGTGAATTTACTTTGAAATAACCGAATTTTTTTGGCGTCTTTGAAGAGGTGACTATCTCTGCATTGTACTAAAGTGCAAAAAAGAATAATCTGATGCTATTTTGTGATTTTATATGGGAAAGATTGCACTTTTCATCAAGAAAATCGATCAATGAACGTCTATAAGTCTACGAATTCGTGGCAAAACTTTAAGGTGATGGACTGGCATTCATTCGGTTCATATTTAGATATGATAAATTGTAAATTTGAAGCAAATATGATTTGAATAAAGATTTAAAGTGACTATATTGTCTTTTTGGTGTAAAATTGCACTAATATCGTTATTAAATTTGTTTAGTTCACCGGATATCGTTTTTCTTCAATTTATCATATAAAAAATATATGATTCATCAATAAAAATGCGAAATTAGGTCATTATGTACTTTAAATTAGCATAATTTCGTATTTATGTCTAAACTTTTGGGACCGTACAAAATTTTATTTTATGAAAAAAAATTTGTTATAGCAAATCAAGCTATTATGTTTCAATTATAGCATTTCAAAATACATTTTTAATATATATAGGGATGTTTTGAAATTCTACTATCCCAATTCTAAATTTTGCAGCTAAAAAACGTCATTGTCTAAACTTTTGGATCGCAGTGTATAAGATCAAGATCGGTATTATCAACTTCCAAAACGAGTTCCCGGCTGAAAACGGCATTTCCAGAAGATAACTAAGTCATCAATTCGTCCTCGTACACTGTTAACTAAGTTTCATGTTGCAACTTCAAAATTTACTGGTGAAAAAACAAGTAACAATTTAAAAAAAATTTGAATACACGCACTTTTGAGCAACTCTTATCGATAACGCACCCCCAAAATAATGAAAATATCTATACATACTTTTTACTTCATATGGGAGGTAAAGAAGCCTCTACTACAACTATTATTTGAAGGACCAATAAGCTACCGCTTCTAACCTGAGCCAAGAAACTAACGCTTCTTCACCTCCACTAAAACTACCATTTGCAGTTAAAAAAAATATCGCTAGAGGTCCATTGGCTTTGTGGTAGTGCTTCGCATTGCCGCGCCACAGGTCCGGGGATCGGATCCCGGTTTGGGCGAGGTTGACCCATCCCTTAAATGGGTCGAATAGCCCTCGTGTAGCTGTAGTGCGACGATAATTCAAACCTAACCTAACCCTTAAATGGGTCGCTAAATTGGGTACCAAGCATTCTTGGGAACTAAGCACTGGGGGGGTTCCGCGTGAGGCTGACCTCGTTACCGGGACATATACCTAGCACCTCAGAGCCCTAGGCCATGAAAGCTGAAATGGGCACGGCAGGCTTTGGCCCACTAATGGGCTGTTGCGTCGAGGAGTTTAGTTTAGAAAAATCTAACTTAGTTTCCAGTTTGGCAATACCAGAAATAAAAAAAAGCAATTTTTTTTAAAGAATTCTAATAAATTATAGTCAGATCGTTAGCAGTCGGGTCGGTAACGCCTCATCAGATTGCAACTTCTTGAAAAGTTTACCCCTTGAGAGGGGGGGGGGGTAAATAAACTATCGACATCTCCCATATTGCTTTACTTCATTCACACTAAATTTGTAGTTAAAATGTGCCATTTTTTCTCTACAAAAAGTTTATAGAAATGTGTAAATTCTGCTTTTTAACTTGCCCTTTCCAATTGACAAGGAACCAGTAATAAAGAAGAAAAGTAGGAGATAATGTCCTGAATTAATCACTTATTTGCACATTCTATGTAATAATCTTTTTCTTAACTTTCGTATTTTTATGTCTTATACTTAGTTCAGTTTTTGTTTTTTGCAGCCAGAGTATGGAATCGTAGATCCAATCTGCACTTTCTTATTCTCCGTTCTCGTATTATTTACGACATTTGCGATTCTAAGAGAGACTCTCAACGTTTTAATGGAAGGTAAAGTATTTGAATATATTTTTCAATAGTTAGCTCATCCAGTTTCGGACATAAAACTATTGATGTTTAATGAGAAACAATTGTAAATAAATACCTGATTTCATTTTCATCATATCATAAATTTAGTTTTTTCTTTTTACTTTCAATTTTTGTAATATGTAACCTAAAAAGTCATGGAAATATTGCGATGGAGTCGAAAATTCATAATATAGATTTAGTGTTTTGTAAACTTTTTAGAGGGTGCTGATTCAGAATTTTTTATAAACTTTGGACCATCTATCTGACTGCCAATCTATCTGCTGCATCGCCAAAATAACTGCTGACCTATAAACGGCCCGTGCAGCCAAAAGTGTCCGCCGAATAGTACCCCGTGTAAGGGAGTGCACGTTAAACATCCTTCAAAGTTCTAACGCTGCGTACGATGTCACCCTTAACGGTTGCGTTGGGTGCCTATTCAGGTGTCGGCCCGTCGCTTAACTGTGGTTCTAAAATACGACGCCCGTCGCCAATAGCCCTCGTGTAGCTCTAGTGCGACGATAATTCAAACCTAACCTAACTTTAAAGAGCAGCCGTACATTCGATACACAAGTATAGAAATGATTTCGTCAAATATTCTTTCAGGTAGCCCCAGAGGCATGAACTTCCAAGAAGTAATTAAGCTAATTCATACAATACCTGGAGTAGTAAAAGTTCACAATCTCCGGATTTGGTCTTTGAGTATGGACAAAACGGCGTTGTCAGCTCACATCGTTGTAGGTAAGTAAAAATTTTACAATACAAGTAATCATTTTAGAAATTTTAACGATTTAACCATCAAAACCATTTAAATTAAATAATATAATTATCTTTAGTTCCCATTTGAGGTTTCTAGTGTAAAAAACGTATTCTCCAAAGTATATCTAAGATAGGGTCTCTCTTTCTTTCTCCTTCTCCTCCTTCTCCTTTCTCTTTCTCTGTCGCCCTTAACGGTTGCATTGGGTGCATATTCAGGTGTAGGCTCGTCACCTGACTGTGGTTCTAAAATACGACGCCCGTCGCCAATAGTCCTCGTGTAGCTCTAGTGCGACGATAATTCAAGCCTAACCTAACTCTCTCTCTCTCTCTCTCCGGTTTTACCGAACCTTAAAAAAACGGTTTTAAACAACCAGTTTTCAATAGAACCGTTTTTTCAATGGAAAAAAACGGTGTTATGTGTTTTTTTAAATAGTTTTTTTTTCACTTTTTTATTAATTAATTGAAAAAATCAATTAATTTTTAAACTTTGCTTTCGAATAAGAACAAAAAAAAAATACACAGTCAATTTTAAATGTTTAAAGTGTTTTGTTGGAAACTAAGTTCTTTCTAATTCTTTTTTATTATTTAAAATGTTCCTTTTCTTATTTCCGGTTTTTCCAATCGTTTTGAGTGTTTTATTCAGCTTTGCATTATTTCATCCCTATTTCCTTTTTTTTAATACTAATTCCTCCCATGTGCAATCTATGCCGTTCGCAAAGTGCAAAACTAACATTTTTTATTAAATTATATAATTAAAGGAACGCTTTTGAGATTAAAAAAAAACGACTTCTGGTATTTAGACGGTTTTTACAGCAGAAAACCGGTGTCCGGTGTGGACCGGCCTGAAAAAAAAAACGGTTTTCGGTCAAAACCGAGGGCAAATATAACTGTTTCGGTTTTCCATCCCTAAAGTGTTTCAAATAAGGGTGGCGGGAACGAAAACATTTATAATTAAATTTTGATTGGAAATTAATGTAAGAAAATGGGCGATTAATGGTTTTTCACTTCATTTTTCAGCTAAAGGAGAAAACCCAATTTCTATACTGAAAACAGCTTCTGGGATCATAAGAAAAGAGCTCGGAGTATTTGATTTGACTCTTCAAGTCGAGGAATACAAAGATGATATGACTAACTGTAACAAGTGCAAAGAACCTAAAGACTAAATTCCCACCTGAGAAGTTTTTAATGATTTAAAATTAGATGCGTTATGTATATGGGAAAATATTGTTTGTATTATATATGAATTCTTTGTTTTAGTAATATTTTCATGTTTCATAAACTTAATTTGTTAACTTCCCTAAAAGCCACTTGAGCATTTATCGTCACAATCGCATATTTAGTGGTGCATTTCGAAGACTTGTTATATTATTAATATAGAAAGTTCCATTTTCAGAAACAATAAAACTATTGTTTAACAATAACTGTTGTACACAAAAGCTTCATTTTTATTTTTATTAGTACAGTACATATGGCATGAAAATTTAGAAATTAGATAAAAACTATTATTGTTTGATTACATACGGAGAGTTAGCAGATCTGTGTAAATCTAAATTCATATTTTCTTTGCGAATTAGTAGTAAAACTCTAATTATCCGAAGTAATTTAGACATAACCACGTTCGGATAATCAGAAATTCGGATAATTGGAGTTAATTTCGGCGTTTTATGACAAATTTTTGCTAATTTTCAATGAGAACTAATTATTCCTTTCAACTCTTCTTACTTTTTTTTTAGCAAAACAAGTTTTGATTCGATCGAAACAAACTTATTTGAAGAGTACACGGAAAAAATCGATTGATTTTGTAGAGAAGTTTCCTTAGCAGGCCACTTTGGCGATGAAAGCGAGTGATCGCCTGAACTTGCGTAAGGAAACCAGTTAATAACACAGAGATAATAGTTAAAGTAATAGAGTGGTAGATCACGTGACCTCCAATGCTAACGACAGGACGCGCAGTTAATGAAGCCAGTGTTGTATATCACGTGATCTACCACTCTAATACTTTAACTACTATCTTTGTGGTTCCTAGCTACCAAGATTCATGCGATTGACGATCCCGGCACTTGGACCAAGCGAAGAAGAAAGAGAGAAACCGGTTTTCTGCCGCCAATATCCGCCAAGTAGACAATTACGGGCGTCCGCCTAATAAATCAATCAGTTCTTCCCGTGTACTCTTCATTTATGCATGAACAAAATCTTGTTGCAATTTAACAATGAACACTTTGAATGAACAAAATGAAATATTATCAAATTTTCCTTTTCGTAAAATTGTCCTGCATGAAAAAATTCTGACGTGAAAAAGTATTTCACTAAGAATTTAAAAAAAAAACCGGTTTATATGGTAAAAACAATGTGGATAGATATCTAGTCAAGCAGTAAATCTTACAAATCTGGTTACTAGTTATTTTATAGTGAAAATAAATACAGTTACATAACTTTTAAAGTAACATACATAATACATATTTGGTGCGCAATAAAATTAACAAAACTAAAGTATTTGTATTTAGTTATCAGTCTTCGTTTTATTTTTCGGGGGTATTACTTCAGCTCTGCAGTAGATTTCTTTTTGAAAGATCCAGCTGTAGGAATTATCAAACGTCAAAGTATCTAAAACAAGGAAAAAAAAGGATAAATATAATTTACATTTCATAAAATGCGTCTTCTTCACAGCTCATATCTCATACGTACTGTGCATTGAAAATCATCAAACACTTTAAAAAAAGACTAGATAAAATTTATCCTACATAACATCTCAATACATATAAAATTGTAATTGTCGGAAGCTTGAAAGCCACGTGACTTACGAGGCTTCAGCCAATCAGAAACGTCAGAAACGCTGAAAGTAAGTGTGGCGGTGTGCCTATTTTGTGCCGGGGCTGCTTCAGGTTGCGCAAAGTGGCTTTGGTAGAGATCGATGCTTAGCGCTAGAGCTACGTGAAGCCCTGGAGCAGTCCCAATGGAAACTAGCTTATTTTTCAACTGTTGTCATCGGTCTTGAGTTTCCGGCCACGCATCGTAAAAACACCGATGCATCTTCCCTTTTTTCGCGTCTTGCGCACTCTCCCCGCTGGTAGGGACCTTTTAACTAAAATATCTTAGTCTTGCATGTTTGTTTGCGGAGCAAACAAAGAGGAATTGCGTTGCAATTCTTGGGGGTTAGCGAGTGGTAGCAAGCAGGGGGCTTTGCCCCCTAGCCTTATATAATTTTTCTTATATAAGAGAGAGAGAGAGAGAGAGAGAGAGAGAGGAGAGAGAGAGAGAGAGAGAGAGAGAGAGAGAGAGAGAGAGAGAGAGAGAGAGAGAGAGAGAGAGAGAGAGAGAGAGAGAGAGAGAGAGAGAGAGAGAGAGAGAGAGAGAGAGAGAGAGAGAGAGAGAGAGAGAGAGAGAGAGAGAGAGAGAGAGAGAGAGAGAGAGAGAGAGAGAGAGAGAGAGAGAGAGAGAGAGAGGAGAGAGAGAGAGAGAGGAGAGAGAGAGAGAGAGAGAGAGAGGAGAGAGAGAGATGAGAGAGAGGAGAGAGAGAGAGAGAGAGAGAGAGAGAGAGAGAGAGAGAGAGAGAGAGAGAGAGAGATGAGAGAAGAGAGAGAGAGAGAGAGAGAGAGAGAGAGAGAGAGAGAGAGAGAGAGAGAGAGAGAGAGAGAGAGAGAGAGAGAGAGAGAGAGAGAGAGAGAGAGAGAGAGAGAGAGAGAGAGAGAGAGAGAGAGAGAGAGAGAGAGAGAGAGAGAGAGAGAGAGAGAGAGAAGAGGAGAGGAGAGAGAGAGAGAGAGAGAGAGAGAGAGAGAGAGAGAGAGAGAGAGAGAGAGAGAGAGAGAGAGAGAGAGAGAGAGAGAGAGAGAGAGAGAGAGAGAGAGAGAGAGAGAGAGAGAGAGAGAGAGAGAGAGAGAGAGAGAGAAGAGAGAGAGAGAGAGAGAGAGAGAGAGAGAGAGAGAGAGAGAGAGAGAGAGAGAGAGAGAGAGAGAGAGAGAGAGAGAGAGAGAGAGAGAGAGAGAGAGAGAGAGAGAGAGAGAGAGAGAGAGAGAGAGAGAGAGAGAGAGAGAGAGAGAGAGAGAGAGAGAGAGAGAGAGAGAGAGAGAGAGAGAGAGAGAGAGAGAGAGAGAGAGAGAGAGAGAGAGAGAGAGAGAGAGAGAGAGAGAGAGAGAGAGAGAGAGAGAGAGAGAGAGAGAGAGAGAGAGAGAGAGAGAGAGAGAAGAGAGAGAGAGAGAGAGAGAGAGAGAGAGAGAGAGAGAGAGAGAGAGAGAGAGAGAGAGAGAGAGAGGAGAGAAGAGAGAGGAGAGAGAGATGAGAGAGAGAGAGAGAGAGAGAGAGAGTGAGAGAGAGAGAGAGAGAGAGAGCTTTCAAATACTGACCAAAATTTAAAATTCCATTCTATGGTTTTTCTTCTGAATGAAACATCGAATACAAGAGCTTTACATTTAAGGTAACATGCATTTATTGCCAGTAGATAATTAGATATAACGCTATACATTTAATTTTGTCACTCAATCTGGTTGTCAACAGGACTCAACAATTGAAGAGTACATAGGAAAAAAACTGTCATCGAACTATTTGTCTGGCGTTAATTTTGATCATAGAGATAGTAAATACGTGCGCCACGTCATAAGAACCAAAGCAAAACTGGTTTCTTCACACCAGTTAAAGAGATGACTCTCTTTGCAAGGCAGATCTGATGCAGACGGACTACCATGCAATGAAGGGGTTTTTCCCCTGTACTCTTCAATTTCGAACAATTCCAAATTGAAATCTTAATCCTAAATTAGAGACCATCTGTGCACTTTACAAAGCCTCTAAATTTAAAATACAGGGTGAGGCAAACAAAACCGGCCCTGAGGTGGAGATAAGAATACGACAGAAATGTTGCCAAATCAAAAACCAATGCAAAAACAGGTTTGCTAATTGAAGCTTTTGATCGCTTCAATATTAAGCCCAAACAAACGCTTGGCGACTTATTTGCCGGTAACTACGCTATGGTTAGAAAAGCTAGTTGAAATCAAATACAAACAAGGTGTGTAGGGCTGATCAAAAAAGTTCCCACTTGTGATTATTTCGGTTGTTATTTATCCTAGAGAATCGGACCTTTCTGTTTTGGTTATACAAAACATTCTAAATTGATTGCAAAACACAAAATTTGCATTATGGGACGTCTTTATACAATACGAACCAAGATCTGAACTCACCACTAGTCTATGAGTAGCTCTAATGTGAAGCTTATCCGATCCAACCAATGCAAAAGCAGGTTTCAGGCGGCTTCAAGATTTTTTCTCGCCAAGCATTTCTACGTATTCCCATCTCTAGATCGGGGCCGGTTTGGTTTGCCTCACCCTGTACAAGCTGATAATAAACTAGCAATAAAAAATGAGAGTCCACTTGCCATGACTTTTGGACTTTGGACCGCGATGAATTAAACATGCACTAATCCGATCTACACAGTAATTTGGCACATATTTTCATTGTATAATCCACAAAATACATCTTAAAAACAATTCTACTTACAAATTCCAGTCTTGTCACATTGAAATACGCCAACTTCCGAATTCAGATGAGTTTCGATTCGCTGTTTTGGCACTACCTCAACTATCTCTGCATTATTTTGATCTGATTCTGCATAGAAGACTCCGAATCCAATATCTTTGCTTTCTGTTTCAAACTCCCATTCGATGAAGGACCCTTTCTCTGTTACTATAAAAGGGAGGTGAGTCTTGGACATGCGAGAAACGTTTAGTTTTTTAACGCCAGGTTGACCTTTGAGACTTTTCGTGTTTTTGGTTTGGTAGTACTCTGATGGAACGAAGCCTCCATGCTTGACCTGGAATTTAATAAAAATATAAAGTTTGAAGAATGCACGTTAAGAACCGATTGATTTCTTTAGAGTCTTTCCGTAATTGTGTATGCTTGGCGGACATTGGCGACCGAAAACCGGTTTCTCTTTCGGTTCTTCAATCGCGATACAAACGTGTGACTCTTTCCCCTGATCTCTGGCGTGAATCAGGGTTGCCGCGAAAGACAAACAACAAAGCGAGTAACCGGCTCAGAGACATAACATAGAGTGGACTGCGCATTGGCAAACCTAAAGTGTCCTAATCATCTAACTTACACAGTCACATGACTGTGTCGCGTTTGGCTCGCATCTATGGCGAGTTTACCATTTGGCGAATTTTTCCACAACGACCTGAACACAGAGGCCGACAATCTAATGTTATGATAAAGAAGCTTGGAAAGGAGCAAGGATGAATCGCTAGTGTTTTAAGATCCTCTTAATAGATATCAGATTATTTCTTTGATTTTGTGCGTCTATTTAAGATTACTTGAACAATTGAATGTGGACTCTTTATTAAAAATTAATTTAAAAGAACATTAGTAGGTTTATGTAGAGTGTTGCTGTAATATAACTTGATTATTTTGACATGGTGAATATTTTCTGCCGTCTCTATAACTTTCGTTCTAACGGTCCGATTTAAAAAAAAATCAAATATATATATATATTTTTTGAAATATTGCTTCTTCCTTTATTTCACCTGGAAAAAATCAACTTTCTAAAACACATCAATATATTCCAAATTCAGCAAATGCTCTACTTTTTAAATATAAATAACTCAAAAACTACGATTGCAAAAACAGGTTTCGTTTTGACCAAATTGTAAAAAAATTATTCTACTTCTAAGCTGTCAATGTTCAGACCATTAATTTAATTGACTTGGCCCAAAATATTTTTTATAATTAGAGTTCTAACAACGTTGATTTAATCATAAATATGATTCTTCAGTATAAAAGAGCTTTTAGAATAAATTCCCTCGATAGAAATTATAGTTTAAGAAGAACACACAACTACTAAAAGTATGCAGAACTAAATAAATTTTACCCGTGAAAGTGTGACTAATCCTTTTTTATACCCCTCTTTAAAATTAGGAATTCACAAGCATTTGGCATCTTGCACAAAACGTTACTGAATTAAGAGTACAACATTCACGATTGTTAACATGCTCAGAGATTAAAAGAATGTAATTAAATATTTATTATAAAAGCCAAAAGAGAAAAATACCAACAATGCTCAAAAAATCGTCTGCAAAAACATAAAAAAAAATCAAGCTGCCGTGATTGGTAGAAACCCACGTGACTTGGACATTGATGGCAGTCTCCACTTCGGTTTGCTAGCTGATATTCAGGTCTTGCGACAATTTGGAATAGTTCGTAACGAAACAGTAGCGTTAAGTTGCCATATGTAGCAACCTTTCCCCTCTTGGCGATTTATGATGTTTAGGACATAATGCTAATCTGCAAGGGATGGCGTTTTTTTTAGAAAAAAACGGTTTTCCATTTTCCATCGGTTTTTCCCTAAAAAAACGGTTTTCGGTTCCGAATGGCCTCATACAAAAAAAAACGGTTTTCAGTCAAAACCGGGACCACCGGTTTTTTGAAAACCGGTTTTGGTTTTCCATCCCTAAGCTGCTTTACTATGAATGCGCAGTCCACTCTATGTTATGTCTCTGAACCGGCTTCTTTACACCAGTTTAGGTGATTTCTCGCTATCATCCCCAAAGAGGCTATTAAGGAAAGCCTTCTACGAAATCAATTGGTTCTTCCCGTGTACTCTTCGTATATGTTAGTTTGCAAACAAATACTCTATAAGGAAGTGGAATTAATTTGAATCCTAACGAGGTGTATCCTTTGGAGCATAAAGCTTAGGTTTCTTAAGGTAGCTGTTGTTATTGACTGTCACCCCCGGTCATAGATTTGAAATATGGACTCAAAAAGGGGTGTTGCTATTGGAAATTTTAAAGTTAGTAACATTTTTAATATGAAGATGGCCCCTTATGCAAATTTTGTGTCATGCAATAAACTCAGAACGAATTGTTCACAATGTCAAAAAGGTCCGATTCTATAGGATGACTAAGGGAAGAAATAAAGTCAAGTGGGTACTTTTTTATTTCCACAGCTGTACCTTCTTTGCACATTTTTCAGACTCCTATGACCCCTTAAGCCATTTGAACTGAACTGATAGACTTGAACTTCCTAACTCCATGGAAGTTATCCACCGAAAGTCACTTCGCGCCTGACAATCGTGTTTCATGAGAGATTTGGAGTTTTTGGTTTTGATAAAAATTTAACTGACTAAGGTTTGTATGGATCAAATTGGGTCATTTTCTTTACATGACCAATATAACAGTACAGGGTGTTTATAAAATAACACTCGCTATTCGGAATGGTTTTTTGGAGTGGAGCTTTAATGAATAATCCAAATGCAAAAAACTTTGAGACACTTACTAATCAAGAAGGGGGATGGAATCATAAAAAACAAACTCCTCACTTGACCAGGGTTCTGATTGGATGTATTAATTGATGTAATTGTTTGTAATGATGTAATTGGTGTAATTGGATGTGTTGGCCGTAATTGGCCATAATTGGCTATGCGTCGTAATTTGAACTTTGGTCAGGAGACGAGTTTCTTTTTTATGATTCCATTCTTTTTTGAAAAAAGAAAACTTGTCTCGTGACCAGGGTTCTAAATTACGAGGCGTAATTAGCTGTGTTGGTCGTAATTATTGACGACGCATCGTAATTAAAAACCCTGGTCAAGAGACGAGTATTTTGTATGATTATTCTTTTTTTTTATGATTATTTTTTAGGATTCTATATTCTTTATGATTCCATTTCCCCCCCTTCTTGATTAGTAAGTGTCTCAATTTTTGATGCATTTGGATTATTCATTCAAGCTGCACACCACTCCGAATAGCGAGTGTTATTTTATAACCACCCTGTATATTCCAGCTTGTGGGCTTGATCAGAGACCCGCTTAGTAAGACAGACACAAAAAGAATTTTTACAGTCACAGAGGAGAGTACAAACAGGGCGAAAGCGGGAATCGAACCCGCACCTGTTACAGCGCGCAGACTGCTAGAGCAAATGTCTGCGATCCAAACCACTCGGCCATCCGGGCCCCTGAAACTTTTGATAAATTGTACATTCGATTGCACAAAGTCGCCAATGAACGAGCCGGAACCTATATCTCGATAAAGACTGTATAAATGGACTTTTGGCATTTTCCTACTATATTAATTTATTCCATTGCTCTTTTTCACTAAAATCTCAATGATTTTCGAGTGTACCATAAAATTTCATATTATGTATTCTGACCGGTTTTTATGTGGAACTTTATTTTGTTCACCCTGTAGTTTAACCCTCTAATGCATACTGTTACCGTTTGGTAACAAGTGACATAATCCACTTTATTCTATTACATTAGAGCTCCTCCTAGACAAATCTGTGTTTTTTTCATCTATTACATTTCATTTTAAAGTTTTAGTTACTAATAATCCTCATAGATGACAGTAGTAAAAGTGTATTCAAGATTAAAGAGTGGGGTTATTAACTTTTGGGAAATTACGTTTTTGGCAGTATTCAAAGAATAATAATATTAGCACTAAATACTAATAAATTGTTTTGAAAATTTAATCATAGTTAAAAAGGGTTATTTTGAAATATTTTTAGTAGTTTTCTAGTCATTATTATCAAAATTGGAATTTTGCAGTTGGTTTTTGTCATATAGAAAACATTTAAAAAATTTAAATTATTTAAATTCTAATGCAGTTAAATTTTTTTAGTATTTTCCCATATTGTGTGAGTATTAAAGATACATATAAATTTTTTGGGCTTGAAAATAAAAATTCATGCATTAGAGGGTTAATGCTGCTGTAAATTAAAATGTGATACTTTCAATAATAAAATTAAGACAGTTCATTTCGCAACTTATTAAAAGTTATCTATCCAATTTTAACAGATTTTACAATCATACATTGATTATTACTTACAATAGTATTACACATTTTATTTCCATCTAAATCAGTTTTCTCTCCTCCCAAAAATGCCGGCAAATCCTGAGGATGCATCAATTTCCTCAAATCTTCTTGCCAACCATCTATAAACGAAACATTGCTTATGAAATTTATTGTAACTTCTAAAGAATAAATTATAAATTTATCTAATAATATATGTAATGAAAAATTCCGAAATTGCATTACCTTTTCCATAAATTCTGACCTTCTTCATTGTTGCACCAGACAGAAGAGGTTTGATGATTTGGTAAATCATATTAAAGTAAATAGATGCTGAAAAGAAATTCAAAGATGTTTATTGTTACATAGGGTACACTGATCAGTGAGTGAACAAGCCCCAGTGAATGAACATTTGGTAAATATAATTAAAAAATAAGTATTGAATAATCATACCACTAGATGGATTGGCAACACTGATTTCCTCCCATAGTAGGAAGCTATCTGACATATGGTTGGTAAGCGGTTCTCTGAACAAGCACACAAGCTGGAATATATATGCACCGTACCATACCATACCATATGGTTGGATGTCCTGGTCATTATATCCTGGTGTTCATTCACTGGCGAACGCAGCGCCTTAAACGTTCATTCACTGGTTAGTCTACCCTACCCACTGAAATTCTGCAAAACTTTTGTGTAGCCTTGACCTTTACATAAAAATTTCGATGTTTTCTCTTCGTCGAATCCATTTATGAATAATCTCATAACAATATCCCATAAATGCTTATAATAAATAAGGAGTCATCTAGCTCTAGTGCGACGATAATTCAAACTAAACCAAACCGAAATAAGAGGGTGTTGAATAAGAAATCAAATATATTGAAATTTGTGTAGCCCGATAGAAAGGCTACGCTTTGATCATGATTTTTCGCTTTTCTACAAATATCAATTACAATGTTAAAATCTAATATCTGAAATTATTATTGCTAATACCGTACAATCATACAACGAATTGATTCTAATTTAATTGGTAAATATAGAGCTATTTAAGTTGGCATTTCCAAGTCTTGGCTGTTTCAGAAAGGGGGTCTTATTTTGGGCTACATTCCCCTCTAGACTATGGTATACAGTGTTAAAAAAACTTGGAGTTTTAAAAAGAAGTTATTTATATAACTTGTAACTACATTTAACTCTTTTAATACGTTGATAAACATACAAATACATTATCCAGACAATGTTTAATGTTTGAATTGAAAATATTATATATTTTTGAGTATTTAACTAGAACTTATGTGTATTTAAATAGAATTAACTAGAAAAAATATTTGCTGTTTTGTGAAATTAACGAATTGTGCTTTTAAATAAATTTTACAAAATGCAGTTTAATTGACCAAATTTCGTATTCTTAAGGTATAAAGGTACCTTAAATCATTGTAATTTTAAAAATAAGGAAAACATATTTGCATAAAATTGTTTTGTGCCTGAACGAACTACACTGCAAAAACTCGTTTTTTTAAAAAAAGGTATACGGATATCTTAAGAAATTTTACTTTGTCACTAAAAAATTAAATTCCTAAAACTACATTCTTTATTAATTTTCTGTGGACCAAGCCAAGAAGAAAGAGAGAAACCACTTGCGTATAGCCTTCTGGTTTCTCAATAATAAATGAAAATGCTTACCATTTATAATGTAAGCCCCTTTCAAACGCTCTGGATAATTTGATTCATAGATTCCAAATAAGGATATCAATGCTTCAATTGCTAAGATTGAAAATAATAACATATTAATAAAAGAAGTCTTTTTTCGAATAGAAATTATTTATTGATACAGCACGTAAATCTAATGAGATGGTTGCATTGTGAAAACTAAAGCGTTTTTTTAAGTAAAAGGCTCTAAAAGTATGATTATTTAAGTGTAATTTATTACTTTTAGTTTTTATTTTATATTTTAAACAAACTTTAGTTTATGATTTTTAGCTATTTATTCAAGACTTTGATTTAACTTATTTTTATAACACAACCATTTTAATTTGTGTTCAGTTTTTTTTCCAAAATTAACATACTTTAGCTGATTTCTCATTGAAATCTTTTTAAGAGGCACTGTCATTCCCATAGAGCTAATGCATTAGTTTTGAAATCACAACTTTTGAAAAAGAATTGGTTTGCCGTGTTATCCCATTTCCACCAGGTATAGAAATCATAATAACATCAATTTAAAACAAAATTGAAAAGAAAATATTATCTGATTATTTAATTATAAATAGATTAATTTTTAAAATAGTGTCGCCATCTGTTGGGTATTTGGAGCATTTTTAAACTTCAAAAATCTATAATAAATAACTAGATAACATTTTCATTTCAAATCGGTTTCATTTCGATGTTATGTTGATTCTCATACCTGGGTAAAAAGGGCTAACATGGCCAAGCAATACTTATGTGGAAGTTGTGATTCCAAAACTGGCGCATTAGCTTTATGTGTGGGATTGACTCTCACTTTAAAACCTTTAAGAAATTGCATATCTGCAGCATACACTGCATTTTTTGGATTTGTTTGTTGCTTGAATAAAATAACCACTTTCATATCAATAATTTGATTCATTTACATTACAATGCTTTTGTTATATATTTTACATTTACAGAAACTGAATCATTTAAAGTACATGTTTAATTTATTTAGAGAATATCCACAACTATACGCATGATACATGAAGATTCATGAATTAAACAACAGTGATTCTAAGCACAAATAGTTTTATTGTGTAAACATTGTCATGCTTCGAAAGACAGAGAGGTCCTGCTTCATGATAATAGTACCCTGTGTTGTGTACTATTCTGATGACATAAGACCTATCATGGCAATTTTATTAAATAAATTGGGTCTGGTGAGCCCAGTCAGTTAGGCACTCGCCTAGCGTGCGAAGGGTCCCAGGTTCGGGTCCGGGCATCGCCAAAAAAACAACAACTGCCGACCTATAAACGGCCCGCGCAGCCAAAAATGTCAGACGAATAATACCCCGTGTAAGGGAGTGCACGTTAAATATCCTTCAAAGTCCTAACGCTGAGTACGATGTCGCCCTTAATGGTTGCGTTGGGTGCCTATTCAGGTGGCGGCTCGTTTTTTTTACTGTAACTCTAAAATATGACGCCCGTTGCCAATAGCCCTCGTGCAGCTCTAGTGCGACGATAATTCAAAGATAACCTAACTAAATAAAACAATTTGTGCCAAGAATCAAAGTTGTTTCCGTCATGCATCATCATATACAGATAATTTTTTATTAATTCAGAGAATGAATTAAAAAAAAAGTTTGTACTTTTGATTTTATCCCGAATATTGCATTAATTGCCCATTTTTGTTAAAGTTCCTTACATATTAATATAATTCACCTGACAAATATATTAAACTCCCGAATAGCTAGGGTCATATGGGGGAATTGTGGATCAAAAAATCACAACATCCTATTTTTTTCTTAAGTATGAAAGATAGAAAGATTTAATTTTGCATGGAGTAAGCTTAAATAATTTAGAATTTATTTAAATAATCACTTTACCTAAAACTTAATTATTATTAGTTTTATTTTAATTATTGAGTGATCAGAAATTACCCCGGGTTTGGGCAATTATGGATCACACATGGGGTAAATATGGATCACCCATTTTTTTTATAGTAATGCGTGTCAAAAGTAAATTAATATTCCAAATTATATCATTTTTAGCACATAAAAAGATTGTTTTAGCACATAAAGGTAATGAAAGCGAAACTTGGCATATTTTTTTATGCCAAGTTAGAATTCTCTATGCATCTTTCTTCATACATGTATAATGAACCATCAAAAGAACTCTATTTTGACAAAAAAAAAATTCAATTGACTTTATTACAGCAATCCAAACTGAATTATATGGCACAAATAAATATTCTTTCAAAAGTTTTTATTTTAAATAAATTTTCTCGTAAGTTTAAACAATGGCAACAGTGAAAATATTGAATAAAAATAGAATTTTCATGCTATTTCAATGTAGATTAAATTTGTTGTTATTTAAATTTTAAATAAACTTCTAATTTGAATTTTTTAATGAAATTTGGAATACAGCCTAATCTGATTTTATGCTTCAAAATGACATATACCACTTAGCTAAAAACATATGAAAAATTAAAAAATATCATTGATCCAGAATTACCCCAGTGATCAAGAATTACCCCAGTAAACTGGGGGATAAATCGATATACCTTTAAAATCATTAAAAAAAATTATTATGAATTTTTTTTATCGGATTGAAAAGCTTAGACCTTTTCCTATTGAAAAATAGCACCAACAAAATAGTTAGTTCAAATATGTTTCTCCAGTATGGATCTTAAAAAAAATCATGTTTTTCAAAGACAATCTTTTTTGAAGATGTTTTTATAGTAGTGTAAAAAGTATTTTTTTTCTATTTTTTGCTGCAGAGTTACATTATTTTTGAACTTGATATAAGAAAATAGAATGTATAAGGATGACTTGGCATAATTTTTTTTTTCTAAAAACCATTTTTAATCCTTAAAACTTAGTGATCATTATTTACCCCGGAAAGAGAGTGATCCATAATTCCCCCATGTGACTCTACATGTTTAGGTGTTTGAAGGCTAAAAGTTACTCACTTCCTTTATGAGTTGCTTTCGAAAAGGTATAGTCTTCAAAATTCAATACATATGACCAGTGTTCAATTGGCTTTCCTAGCTATTGAGAAAAATATTTATTTTAATTGGATTTATATTCATCTAGTAAACGCAATATTATGTGAAAAAGATCAGAAAAATCTGACATTCAATTAACCCATTAACAAAGACTTTGCAAATACCACTAACACCTTTATTTACGAATAAAAACGTTAGCTAAGTATTTTAAATTCAGTCTTCGAGTAACTTAATTTGTCTAACAAATTGTTCAGAACTATGTCTTTAATAGTCTTATATTTTGTTTATTTCGATTAACTTAAGAAGAAAGTTTATTTTCACATGAACATTTTTCTTGCTTTTTGTTGTTAATGGGCTAAGTTAAAAAATCAGTTTGTAGTTTATACCTCCCATATTACTTTCTTTTAAAAATCGTAAATAGTAATCGTATTGTAAATCTTTGCTCTATCCTTTTTATTTTCGATTATTGCACGAATTATTTGTTTAGAAAGAAACATAATTCGTTTCTTCCACACTACGTTTACAATGTAAAAAGGGGATGATTGTTTTAAAAAGCCCATGTCTGTTAGCCCGTATGTCTGTCCGTCCCCCACTTTCATAGCGCAAACTACAAATGCTACAGACAAGTGTATAAGTACAAAAAATTTAGTGCTACTACTTTCAGCAATTTGTGGCGGTTTCAACCAATATCTCTTTTAGAAAGGGCACTCTAATGACATTTGCTGTAACTGAAACAAATAAGACGATAAACGTTTAGGGGAATGATAAGGTTTTGGTTTAAAATAAGATAACACTACGTTTTGTACAATTGAAACGGATATTTAAAAATAAGCTTACGCTTATATTTGCGTGCCAAAAATAAATACAAAATTGCATTTTTAATCTGGGTAATTTTGATAGTTGAACTGTTCTGTGGAGCAACTAATAATAAAATTAAAACAATTTAATTACAATAAATAATAAACATTATTATCAATTTAATAAAATTATTTTATTAATTATATGATTAATTAATAATACTTAAGTTTAAATTTTTGTGACATTTTAAGGATAAGAAATTACCATAACATTGAACTTTAATGGGGAGGGGTATATAAGACACTTAGATCCCTGCCTTTGCTCATTATTACGAGCATAAAAATGTAATTAATCAAAATATGAATTAATTACATGATTAATTATAAAAACAATTAAGAATTGCATTTTTCTTTTATTTAATAACCTACTTATTCAATAAACACATTTTGGGAAAATAATTTTTATTTCACTTCTCCCCCAGAAAACTATGTCCTCAATACAATTTTCTAAAATAATTTTAAATAGAATTCACGAATGCATTAAAAAAACGCAAACAACGAAAAACATCTCCACCACGTACTCATACATACAACCCCAAATTAAACTACGAAGAAAAGCCTATCTCATTTGAACTTCTGAAATCGTACAAGTGCAACCTTTGCGAACAGTGCCAAAACAGCTGCATGCAAAATCGCAAAAAGTAATTTTTTTTTGTTTAGCTAGAAAATAATGTTACGATTGAAATCTAGATTTTCAAAAGAAGAAAATGCTTTAAAATTGTAAATTAAATTCTGAAGAATAATAGTTAATTTACAGAACTATTGCTTAAATAAGGAACGTGCTGTTCCTGTTTTTTTTTTTTTTATAGAACTTATCCAAACTAACACGGTGCCCTTTTTTTTCCACGTCTCTTCCTTAAATTGTGTAAAAATTTTAGAGTTTAATCTGAAAAACAATTCTGATAAATTTGTGTATGCTTAACAATATTTATGTTTCTGTATTCTATCAATTTTAGTTGAACTTACCTTTATGGATTGTTTCTTCATCGCTACGAGGTCCTCTTCAAAAAGTTTCACCACAGATTTCACACAAGAATTCTTTGTAACGCATTTTAGGATACCTAATGTAAAAATCATTTTTTTGAGATACCCAATATATCCTAAAATTACATTAAATACAGAGAAAGGGTATGGATAATGGCCTGACTTGCCTATAGAGATGCACTATATGCTATCATACCGAATACGTGCCATGATCGTACCAGTCCAAATAAAAAGAATAAAATTTATTGCATAAACAATTTACCAAACATTAATATGTTCTACCATTGAGATTATTGATTTGCTATATTTTTATTCTAATACAGTAAAATATATATATTTTTTAAAGTTTGCTGAGTTCTTTAAAACGAAAAAAATAGTAAACCACAAAATTTTACTTGTCCGTTAGGACAAGTTAGTAAAACTTACAATTGTGTTAACAGAATTTTCACCACCGCAAGTCGGACAAAAGATTTTCCTAACTCTATCCTATTGCAACAGTTGTTTAAAATGTTTCCCTCTCTTTCCGTTAGATGTCAGCGCCAAAAAATATTCAATGTCTGTGCAACTTGATTTTGGGGCTGCCCTCTACCGACGTATTTCAACATATTTTGTGTAAATGAATCCAAAGAAAATTAATTGACTACGACATTTAATTTTCACAATCTTTATGTTTTTATACCTTATTATTGTCGGCATTATAAGTTAGGTTTTTAGTCCCACCTGCAAATTTCATCATTCATAAAAGGTTCTTTAATATTTATAAAAGCTATGAAACGTTTTGTTTTTATCTAGCTTTTGGGGTAAGCTTTTGATGAATTATGTTTTTTTAATGTTATGTATATTTCCCGTTATCAAACATTGATATTCTTTAAAATGTGACATTTTGGTTTTTAATTTATAACTTTTACGGAGTTCTTTTAACTGTAAACTCAAATATTCTTAACACTTTTTCTATTTATAATCACGGATTTTCAATACATTTATTACTTGTTGTCTCGGCTCTTGTCTTATACGGGAAAAGTAACCACCAAAAGACTAAGAAAAATTGTAAATAAAATCCTATGAACCACACATTTACCTTTGCCATCCATATTTGCAAAAGCAAAATAAATTACTGGGCATCCATCCTTATCGAATCCCATCCTTGCTATCGGAATGTATTTAACAGGAACCTAAAAGCAATAGATTTTTTTTAATGAAAAAGTTACAGAAACGTAATCATTTATTGTAGCTTTATATTTTGTTATCAATAACTCTGAAATAACGATACCACCCGCTACACGCGCATACTGGTAGAGTAATGGTCCAAACCACTCGGCCATCCGAGCCCCAAAATCTTAGTGTGAGGCTAGTAAAATCAGACTATAATATATGTACCTTCTTATTGTAGTGTCAGTGAATTTGCAATTTGGCATAACTGAAGGATGATTGTTTGTTCTACTTCTAGGGTGCACTACTAGCTGGGTGATATATTTTTTATAATTTAAAGCCGTTTTTCAATCCTAAAAATATAAATGGTTGTGTACCTTTTTTTCTTATGTGAAGGAAAACTGTTAAAGAGGAAGGACTGTTAACCCTTTCAGTCCCAGTGATGCCATTTGGCATCATCACTTTCAACATTTTTTTTCCAAAATTTTTATGTCGCGTTATGACATCCAAACACACATCATTCGATTCTTTACACTTTGTTCTATCAGACAGTATTTTACATTAATTTCAATAGAAGTCAGAACTACTATTTTTTTATTTAGAAAATGGTCAACAAGCGTTTCTAATGATTTTTGATAAATTCACTTCAGTTCCACATATTTAAAACCCAATTTAGACTATTTCGGTTAAAATAATTACTAATTTTTTTTTAATAATCTGGTCAGATACCTTCAAATATATAACTGGAAGTGTTCTTAGGTAATATATATTTTTTAATTTTGTTGTTTTCCACAGTTAAAAAATTTTGGCATTGTTTCAAAAACCATATAAAAAATTTAAATGAATTTTTTTTCTTATGGAACTCTTAAGTTTGACCTAAAATAAGCTTATTTTGTGAATATCAGATGTTTCTGTAGTGCAGTAAATTTTTGGGACTGAAAGGGTTAAAGAGGGTAGGGGTATCATAAAAGAAAACATGGGAGTGCTATTGTGCCTATGTTTTAGTTCTTATAACAAAATATATTAATATTATTTAAACCATAATATTTTTACTTACTTCATCGGGTACGTAAGATGTAAGAATACTGTCAACCTGGAAGTTTTTCCGCCAGTTTAGGTGCTAGAAAAATATATCAAAATGTGATTACAAGAAGTAAGGGACTAATTTTAAAGTTAACCAAAACAATCCCAAATTTGTATAAGAAACTATTTTTTGTAAGCAGTATTTAAAACTTCGACTTTTTGGTAGGAGTATTAAACATGTTTTTGCTTAATAATCTAAACTTGTTTCCTAATTACTCAAATTAGTTTCATTGGGTACGCAATCTAATTTTTATGGATTGTGAAAAGCTTACGAAGAATCGAAAGTAATAAACACCGTATTGGAGAGGCATTGTTCTGTATTAAATTAATATTATTTAAAAAGAATAAAAGATTAAGAATAAGCAAATTAAAAAAAAAAGAATCATTGAGCTATCAGGAAACATTAATGGCAAATTTACTTATTTCTTTGAAGTTAGTTTGATTAAAATAATGTAAATTTCCATTTTTTATTTTTCTTCCTTGATTTCATTGGTTGTTTCGGTTTCACTCGCAATGTTTTATTTTGGAGATTCCTACGTGCAACTTTTTTTTATCTTCTTGATATTAAACATTAACAAGAAGTGTCTTAGATTCAAAAATCAATCGAAATGTTAATGAACGTAGTAATTACTTTAGTTCATTCTGCTACATCTTATAGATAGTAAATATAATTTATTTCTGACGAAAAATGACGATAAATTATTGTAAAGTTTTGTCTGGTATATTAGGACGAATGCTTTAAACACATGCCACTACATTAAAAGTGCAAGTGTCAAAATCTGAAATAATCATTATTTTATTATTATATATAACGGCTTTAATAATTTTATTATCATATTTATAAACCAACGCTATTTGTTAAACGAAACAAATTAAATACTAGCACAAAAAAATGAAAACAAAACCGCTTCAACTGTTGCCACTCAAAACGTTAAACATTCCAATTAAAAAATTAAAAATAATTTTTTTGTGTGCAAAAAAACTTTTTAATTTAGAAGTTTTTATTTCCGATTTGAAAACGATACATTAATTTCATTAAATATGTTGAAATACGTCGGTAGATGGCAACACCAAAATCAAATTACACAGACATTGAATATGTTTTGGTGCTGACATCTAACGAAAAGAGAGGGAAACGTTTTAAATATCTGTTGCAATAGGATAGCGTTAGGAAAATCTTTTGTCCGACTTGCGGTGGTGAAAATTCTTTAACACAATTGTAATTTTTACTAACTTGTCCAAACGGTCAAGTAAAATTTTGTGGTTTACGATTTTTCTTTTAAGGAACTCAGTAATTTTTTTTGCAAATATTTTACTGTATTAGAATTAAAATACGGCAAATCAATAATCTGCATAGTAGTACATATTAATGTTTGGTAAATGTTTATGTAATATATTTATAAAATAAGTTTATTCAAGTAAAATTTTTGGTTGGTTAAGTTTTTATTTATCAACTGGCGAGGCAGGGCAAGTATATATTTTAAGAGTTTTCTAACCCGGCAGTAGTATAGTTTTGCTACGATATTAATTCGTCAGAAAACGCAGAATATATTTGAAAAAAAATATGGCACACATGATATTCAGATTAATTTCAATAAAATTAAAATTTTACTTACATTTCTTAACATGGATTCCGCTAAATCGACGTCAAAGTCACGAGCTGGAATGAAATAATTTTCTTTAATAAAAATACTATAAACAATTCCTTGAGGGGGGGGGGGGTGCAAACGTGGAAACAGATTTTTTTTAATGTGTAGGAAAACAATAAACAGTTATTTCACCCTACAATTTTTTTCAAAAAGCAATCCTTATGATATTGGAAATAGGGGACTGTAAGTCCAAAGACTAGGTAACAAATAAAAAGAAATTGACACATTTACAGTTTTCAATTTTTGAAAACAGTGAGAGTAACACGGATACACTTTAAAATAGCAAATCAATGGATAAACACATATGTTAGACTATTATACTATAACCATTATATTCTTTTTTTTTTTGGTCAGCTTATATCCCTTGCATTATATTAATGTCTCCAAAATATCCGCACTGTAGCCAAATTGGATTTGACGATGTAAGTTACGAAAACGTTAATTTATGATTGATTGAATTCCTACAGTGCCTTCCTTATTACTTCTTTTTCTATAAATATGTTGAAATACGTCGTTAGATGGCGACACTAAAATTAAATTACACACAGACATTTAATAATATTTGGTGCTGACATCTAACGGTAAAAGAGGAAAACATTTTTAATATCCTTTGCAATAGGACAGAGTTATTAATATCTTTCGTCCGACTTGCGGTGGTGAAAATCCTTTTCTGTGAAACAAAAATGACGCTGACTCTATGATGAGTAGGACTAAATAAACATCAAAATTACTTACAAAATCTTCACTAAAATATCTGAACACAAAATGGCGCATAACTTTTAACTACAACTTAGATTTAAACATTTTCCTCATGTCTCTACATTTTCACCCCCTCCTTGACGTTTTTTAAAGAAATATACTTTGGAATTGAAAATAAACAATAACTTTTAAGCAGAAATTTTGATTTTAATACACTTTTATATAAAACATACACCTTTTTATAAAATAAATAAATATAAATATTACATAATTATAATTTGTCTTGACTTAGTACAGAATATTAAAGTTTTTAAAATTAAGTCTTGGTTATCGCTATCGAATTCCTAAAAATAACACAATTAATTTAAAACTATTATTTAAAAAATTTAAAAGAATATATTTAAGATCAAAGTTAAATTTTCACTTTTAAATTTAAAGGTGTCTGTAAAAAATATAAACTTCAAATTAAACGTTTATTTGATTTTATTATGATATTATTAAAATTAAGCTTTTAATATTAAAATTTTTAATAAATAGGAAATGAAAAAAATTTAAATTGAGAATTAAATGAAAATTTGTTAGCTCAGCAAACAGTTTACATAACAATGGTAATCAATCTTATTTTTTTAAATTCTTATTTTTTTATATTTTAAGATGTGTGGAATTATTTAGAAATAAAAAGTTACATTTATATCACACAGATGAAATCAAAACGCATTTTAACTGTCCTTATAAGGATGACAGACATTTATTAAAACAAATTGTTAAGCAATAAATGAAAGGAAATTTCGTATTATTTTACCTCTTAGGAAACGAATGAAAAGGTTTGTATCTTTTTTCATTTCTTCATTTAGATCGTTAGCCATTCTTGCTTTTAGCTGAAAATATAATTTAACTTAAAAAAATATATATATATATATTGTTTTTATGTAGGCGAACTAAATGACACCATCTCAAATTGACTTTAATGTATGCATCAAATATGTATTTATGATGAAAACAGTTAACATGCAAGGTATCGCGCGCGAATTATAAAATTACTTTTAAATATGCTTTTTTAACTGTCCGTTAAATTCCTTCCTATTTTAAGAAATAATATTGAGTAAAGTTATGACTATGACCTTTCAATTGTTAAGTTTAAAATATTTGCAAATTACAAATACTATCAAATCGTTTAATGGAGTAATTTTCTGTTTTTTAAACGAAATATTACAGCTGAAAATGTTTTTTTTTTTTAAATTTTGACTGTGTTTATTATAAACTATAGCAGTATTGTCACCCCAAAAGCCTTTTATACAATTACTAAACAAAAACTTCGATTAGTTCTTATCTGGCTTACTTTATAAAGTGGGTTTAAGTAGTATGAAATATAAATAAATGTTATATACGAAAAATAATATAATTACGAATTATTTAAAATTTTGCATAGATAATGCAAACAAATCATATTATTTGTTTTGTTTTTGTTGTGAAAAGTTATTAAGAGTTAATGTATTTTAATTTATTGTTTTTGCCCATACCTATAATACTAACTTCATAAAAAAAATCAAGTATATAATTGAACCCCCTGTGATTTTCTATTTGGGCCACTGCGAAATATGAATTGTGAAATTTCCTTTACGCAAACTATCATCTTTTGAAATGGCAAAGTGACTTCACGAATCCATTTTGATTGAAGGATTTACCTAAATTGGAATTTAGACACATAACTCCTTCCAAACTAGATTTCCAGGTTAAAATATTCAATAATACCTTTATAAAACATTTCTGTTGATTGAACAATTAAACTGTCAGATCAAGTCTCATTCTATTACTTGCAGAAAAATTTCAACGATAATGTAATTTTATAAATTGCATGATAAATTAATATTCTAAATATGATTAATTATTTGATAAATGCATGGTAAATTAATATGAAAATATGAAATGAAATATGATTAATATGAAATATGATTATATGAAATTGCATGATAAATTAATATTCTTAAATTATGATTAAATAATTAAAAAAAATGATTAAACAATTTTCTTTAACTTTAGAGGAGAATAAGAAGAAAATAAGTTACTTCGTCAAAGGCCTTTTGTTCAGCGTCGGACAAATCTTCCAAAGCACCCATTGTAGAAAAGGAATTGTTTAGGAATCTAAAATAGCAATTAATTCTATATTAATATCTTTCAACTAAGCATTTAATTCATAATTTTTATGAGATATATCTAAGAAATAAATGTAAAAATTATCAATTTAGAGACTAATTAATTATACGTTGTAGTTTAAGAATAAATTCAATTTATCAAACTTAAAGGATGATTTAAAAAACGAAACGCAAAGAAATAATTAAGAAGGCCCGAAGTTGCTTTTATCATTCACAACATTAACTTATCTTTGAATTATTATTAGAACGTTTCTCCATAGGCAATCGGCCACAGGCGATCTATGATTGGTCAGTAGGAAAATATAAAAAACTGCACGTCAAATTACCATTCTATGCTACGCACTTGACATCATATTGCCTAAGGGACACAAGTTTGTCTCTGAGAACTGGATTAAGAGTTTTTCATGCATATTCGATTAAAAAAAGTATTTCTATTAAAAAAAGGGGTATTATATTGAATTCCCCAAAAATATTTTTTAAAGTGGAAGCATTATCATATGAGACAGTGATTTAAATTAAATTTATCAGCTTGTGAGTACAAAGATAAAAATTAGAAACGATTAGCTTAAAATTAAAAGATAATAAAATAATTAAAAGTTTTTCAATACATTAATGCTAGACTGACCTAATTCAGTGATTATAATTTAACTTTAAAAAAAAATATAAATATCAGTTTTCAACTATGCATCACAAAATTTTCATAAATTATATTTTATGTGATGTTTCGTATGGTATCTTTCGTTTGCAAAACTTAAACGTTAATTTTACAGAGAGATAGTTGAGTGACAAAATCAACTACACTACTAAATTCAATACGTCTAATCACCCTTATTAATACTAATTAATACATAATGAATCAATGACAATTACCTTTGCACACCAAACTTGAAATTTAAAAAACCTTTCTATAAATCCAATGCGTCTCTTATTCAACTGATTGCCTCCGAAGAATTGGAATTTGTAAACATGTCCAATTAGTGTATATTTAATATATTAACCCCTTATAAACGAATTTCCTTGTAAGACGGAAATAAATTTTACAAGGCAAACCGCTTAACGTTAGAAGATGGTTTATTGTATTGTGTGGTTAGAATATTAGTTAAATTGACTATATATGCAACTTTTCTATAAATGACAATATTTAATTATATATCAATAGCTTTGACTAAATATAATAATACGTAATTAAAATAAATTTATGAAAATAATAGTAATTTAATTTAGCTGGAAATCTTTGAACTTTTATTACTTAACCTTGGTTTTTTATGGGAATTTTCCGGGTAAGGAAAGTCATTTTGGTTCAGATATAAGAGATTTTTTGTGTCCGTATTAATAATATTAATTAACACCTTGAAAATTGTTCTTTGAACTCATTTTTATTTCATGTACACTGCTAGAAATTTGCTAACTGGATTTTACCATAAGAAAAATGTTGGTAGTAGCTGCAAAGTCTGTATGGTGGAATGTTTCAGCATATTTTTGGTATTAGGTTCAATCATTTTTCAGGTTTTTGAAACCAAAATCGAAAAAATTGCTCAACCAAATACCAAAAGTAATATGAAACATTTCACCACACAAGCTTTGAAGCTACTAGAAAGTACTTTTTTTCGTGAAACTTAGCGTCGATTTTTTAAGAGTGTGTTTAGGATGGGGAATGATTGCTATTCATAATATTTTCTTTATCTAAGGCGTAAAAAAAATGTAAGTGAAGACACAAGTGGAGATTGATATTCATCATATCACTTTTAATTTTTTTTCATCGTAAATGAGATAAATATTCCTCAAGTTTCTTACTTCAGGAAATCTTTTTAAACTTAAAAATACTTTAACCTCTTATCAGCCAAAAAATGCAATCGTAAGCCACTAAATTCAATGTTTCAAATTTATTCGTGCATGATTAAGGCATTATTTTTTTCATAAAACGTATGCATGTAAATATACAAGGTGACAAGGACAAAAGTGATCCAAAAATAGTGTTAGCGTCACTTAGCGCTAAGTGCAGCATAATGCGTTTATCATCTTTTTGATCATACAGTATATGTATTTGGCCTATATGCATCAGGTTGAAGGTTTAAACGAAAGAGTTCCGATAATTTTTCTATTACTTAAAAGCTGTAATTAGACCAAGATCCACCATTAAAAGGCGTTTACAAATGGCTATAAACGCTTGAACATTCAGGCCAGAGGCCAAATGGATGTATTTTGAAATTTTTCTTCTTTCGCAGAATAGTAACTTACATTTACCAATTTTGCAACGGAATAATAACGTATACTTTGATCGTTTTCTAACGTATTAGTAGTTTAAATTTTTCAAAAGGAACTCAACGGAACTTTCACCAACGGAACACCGTAAGATGTGGTGGAGACAACAGAATTCTTCAGATTTAACGGGCACTTCTGTATTAGTGTACTCGAGGAACTCCGTGGTTTAGTCAAGTTTTTTCTTAAACATACCAGTATATAGGTGGATGTTGTATTTAAAACTCAAAACCTTCTCAGTAAGAGGCCGACACTCTGAAGACCTAGGCACGATAAAACTAAAATTCGTTCTAGACAACAATCATAACCATACCGTAAAAATAAGTTGAGATTCTTGGGAACAACTAATTAAATCCCAAAATACAGCCGTTGCAAAAACGTTATCAGAGTCGTCGAATGGAAACGAAATTTTTTTACGTAATAGCGACGTTTTTGCAATGAAATTTTTTACGAAACGGAAATACAGTAAATTCGTTAATTCGCAACGTTTCTACCTGGAACGGCAATTTAATTTTAGTCACTAAAAGACCCTTCAATTAATGCTAAATATCTAAAGTTTTCCTCAATGTTCAAAGCCACACAGGTAAACCCGCGACTTATAATGTATTCATAGATTATTGAACTCTGTAAATCAACTGAATCAAAGATATTAACTGTCAAAATTATCGACTCCTTTACGAGAACTCTTTATATATCTTTCAAAAGGACGCTGGCCTTTTTCATGATAACGATTTCTTGTTTCGAATCAAAGAAGGGCGCATGACGCATGAAGATTAAGGTCATTTCGGTCATTACACAATACACATTCAAATTGAAGGTTTTAACTATTCGTTTAGATTTATATTTTCTATTTGAAAATAAATACAAATTAAAAATGTTTTGTGATAATCGAGCTAATACGATTTTCATAAGTATCCCGAAAAATTCACGAAATATATTTTTCTTTATGACGTTGTAAAAAGCCAAAAAATTCACTTCAATTTGACATGCAAATGGTAATACATCGAACATTGGTCTTTTTCCAGTTTTGAAGTACGCCTTTTTAAATGATATTGAATGCCTTTGTAAATGATTGGCTTGATATCTTTATCGCGTAAAGATATACAACCAGTTTCGATTGAATAATGGTGCAAAAAAAAAATTTCAACTATGATTTAAACGAATGGTGTTTTTTTATATTCAATTTACAAATCTGATCCATAAAATATACACATTTCCTGTATGCCGAAGGCCCTCGATTTATCAAAAGGAATATATTTATCTTAAAAACTACCAAAAAACATAAAAAATAAGTATTGTTTTAATGAAACTCGCTTGTTTACAAACAACAAAAAAAGTAACACTATGCACGTCCACATATAATCTTTCAACACTTTTCAGTAAGATAGAATAATGTAAAACGATAAGGATTACGGAAATACTAAGCGGTAAGGATTACACAAATACTAAGTGATAAAGATTTCCCAAATAAGTTATTATGTCTATAATCACCTATATTGAAACGATATTCAAAGTTGCTTTATTGCGACCAAGTATTTTGTTTTCAAACAAACCATGGGACAAAAAAACTGTAGAACAAGTGTTAATACTGCTTGTCTCTAGTAAGAAGGCAATAAAATCAAACTTAAAAACTTTCGAAGCACACATGTCACATATCGAAACATATCTTAAGCTATACGCTGCTGAGCTTTAGATAAACACAAATGGATAATTTATGTCTAAAGTCACTCGTTAATTTTAGATTATTTTACTTGGATAGTGTACAAATAATAACAAGAAGCCAGCGAACCGTCTAAATACATACAAGTAAACATACAAGTACATAACAAATAAATATCAATGTATTAATTCAACAATTGTACTTAAACTCGCCTTTATATTTCTTAAATCCAGAAAACGTTATATTTAATATTTTCTTACCCGGTAAAGTTGAAGGTACTTCAAGTAAAAGACACTGCTTCACAATCTGTTCAAAAAAGTCCAATTTAGTAATTTGTTTTTATGTTCAAAATAACTGACTTTTAAAAATAAATTGAAATAAAGAGCCATTTTTGAAACATTCTTTAACGATAATCTTTTAACATCATGTTTTATCTCATCGCTTTTCTTTGACCAAAACTCATCATGCTATTTTTGATACTGGTTTTTGTAACGTTCGATTCTAAATGAAAATCTCCGACCGGTGTATTGGGGTCATAATAACAAGTTAACAATTACTTCTGGAAAAGGTCAGGCAAAAGTTTATTTTCTAGAAAATATTTAGACTCCCCAATATTTTGTGAACCCATATTTTTGTGGGGAATTCTACCATCACGTGGTTTTAATTTCTAACAATAAAAGGTCACTCACATTAGTAGAAGAAACCAAGTATTCATTTTCGTCGTAAATTATATTTTTGACGCGTTAAAACTTCTAAGAAACAAAAAAAAAAAGATGACTTCTGCTTTAACTTTTTCACTCTTAAGAAATATGTTTAAAATAAATTATGATGTTTTAGAGAAAAAACAGTCTCTTGGTGTGCCAGAAAATGCCGCAAAATTCGAAGAGACAATCTGTTTAGTTTATGCGAACAATTTGGAATTTTAACGCAAAAGCTTTTTTTACATACGAATTGTAAAGAAAACAAAATGCTGCCTCTTCCAGGTGGGTAAAAGAGCCACCGATTACCCCAGTGGCTGACAGGAGTGTTGACCACAATACTATTAAGGAACAATAAACTGCCTATCCCAGGGTCAAACCACGGACCTCAAGATTTTTAGTCCAATGCTCTCCCAAATGAGCTATTTCGTCACGCATATTTTCAACAAACAGTTAAAATACTCTTGCTCTGTTGTAGTCTTTTACTTTTTAAGCTTTAAAAACAGAAAAAACTGTTTTTACTTAAAGCCGCATATTGACTGTTGATAGCATGGAAAACTGTTTAAAGAAAAGAACAATATTTTTCTGTAAATATCTTTTTTCTGTGAAGTTAATAGATTTTTATTACAGTGGGGGCATGTTTCCATTTTTGCAGCCCCTTCTCTGCAAAAAAATGTCCTTTGCACCGTTATTAAAAATACACATAGTAATACTGAAAAACGTCCCTAAATCAAATATTAAATTGAAAACAGGTCGATTTTGGAAACTCTTAAAACAAGTCTTACACCGCATTTCTTAAAAATAGTTTGGATCAACTGACCTTCAACTTTTAAAATCATCTAATTATCCCCATGTAGCAGGAAAGGTCAATATGTTTACTGCAATGTTGACAAGTTGTGATCAACGACATTTGAATAATGACGGTGTTGCTCGCAACACTTTAAATAAAATATAATTTTTTAAATATGACTGATGTCAGTTGAAAGGTAAAGCATTCATTGTTTAAACTATTTCAAGGAGAAGAAGAGTTTCCTTATATAAAGTAAGATGTTTTTTTTAACGTTTTGTGAAGAATTTATCTATGTACGGGAAGGGACGGATCGGCAAAACAAAATAAGTTTTAGGATATACAGGGAGAGGCAAACAAAAGTGGCCCTGGTCTAGAGATAAGAATACGACAAAAATGTTGCCAAGTCTAAAACCAATACAAAAACAGGTTTGCTAACTGAAGCTATTGATCGCTTCATTATTAAGCCCAAACAAACGCTTGGATAATTATTTGCCGGCAACTACGCCACGGTTTTAGAAGCTAGTTGAAGTGAAATGAATGGTTTGTAGAGCTGATCAAGAAAAGTTCCCCCTAGTGATTATTTGATTGTTTCGGTCGTTATTTATCCTAGAGAATCAGACCTTTTTGTTTTTGTTAATACAAACCATTCTAAATTAATCGCAGACACAAAATTTGCATTATGGGACGTCTTCGTACAATACGAACTGAGATCTGAACTCGCTACTAGTCTATGAGTAGCTCTAATGTGAAGCTAATCCGATCCAACCAATGCAAAAATAGGTTTCAGGCGGCTTCAAGAGTTTTTCTCGCCAATCATTTCAACTTATTCCTATTTCTAGGTCGGGGCCACTTTTGTTTGCCTCACCCTGTATTTGTATAATTTGAAGTTAACTATTTTTGTACACGTCTAACGGTAGAAAATTAGAGATTTTAGCATTGTAAAGTAGAGAACTACTCAACCTTCAGATTCCTCTTCTCAATTTAACAAAAGGCTTCAAAACCTAAAATTTGCATTGCAGATAGACATTTCTTTAAACTTCTTTTTTCCCAAAATAAAAAGTATTTGAAACGCTATAATGCAAGCAAAGTACGATCAAACAAAATGTTTTCTAAAATGATGCATCATTTTATAAATAAAAATTTTAAATATTTCATTTGTTGCTCTAATATGTGCGCTGACAGAACTATCCATAAAAGTCTACCTTTTAATAAACTCTTTGCTTTTTTGGGATAACTTCAAATGATCATTTCGAATGCTTCAAATTGTTTATAAAATTGATTGCATTTTAATGCGTAATAATAAAAAAAAAACCTTATAAGAGATAAAATACAAGGAACTTTAAGTAGCACTCATTTATTAATTCAAATGACTGATATTAAAGTTCCTCGTTTTTTAATGAAGCGTTTTAGAGTTTAATGCTCAGTAATAAAGACTTATTTCCTTATTATTGTACACTGAATTAAATTACACCAATTTAAATAATGAACCATTTCATTTTATCAATACCAAAATAGAAGGTTCTCATTCATGTATAAAATATAAAATTTCTTTTTATTGTACGACCTTCCAATTAACTAACGACTACTCTATTACAGATAAAATACTGAACCGTAAAATTTTATTCATACATATAAACCCTAAATTGGATTTGAGACATTTTATAATAGTGTAAACAATAGACAATTAGACATCAACAATAATTTCAACACCATCTGCCAATCCTACTTTTATTACTTTCATTTTAATTTGCTTTTATTACATTATTAATATATAAAAATTAAACTAGTAAAAGCTTTAAATTGAATATAATGTTTAAGAAATAGCCATATTTTTTTGAAGATTTCTTAATTTACTAAAATTAATATTTAAATAAAAAAAATTCTATTGCAACTTCTTTTTGCGCAAGCGCGATATTCTCATTATGACG
The DNA here is from genome assembly GCA_023701765.1 of Hylyphantes graminicola. Lineage (NCBI taxonomy): Eukaryota > Metazoa > Arthropoda > Arachnida > Araneae > Linyphiidae > Hylyphantes > Hylyphantes graminicola. Next base: position 22,591,535 of record CM043123.1, on the reverse strand, counting down.
TTCGACAAATACTAGGGGCTGGGGAGCCCAGTCGGTTAGGCACTTGCCTAGCATGCGAAAAGGTCCCTGGTTAGGGTCCGGGCATCGCCAAAATAACTGCCGACCTATAACGGCCCGTGCAGCTAAAAAATGTCCGACAAATAATACCCCGTGTAAGGGAGTGCACGTTAAATATCCTTCAAAGTCCTAACGCTGCGTACGATGTCGCCTTTAACGGTTGCGTTGGGTGCCTATTTAGGTGTCGGCTCGTCACTTGACTGTGGTTCTAAAATACGACGTCCGTTGCCAATAGCCCCCGTGTAGCTCTAGTGCGACGATAATTCAAAACCTAATCTAACCGACAAATACTATAGGAACTCGTGTGGCAAATTTAAAGTCCGTAGCTCTTTTGGTTCGAGCTGTAGAGTGGTTTCAGAGAATTTTAGAATCAACACCCTCCAAAACTTTTAGAAACCCAAAATCTCCATTTCAGATTTTCGACTCTATCGTAGTGGCGGACGGCGAAATGACGTAAGTGTTACTAATTAGTCTGTCAGAAAATGAGAGTGGTGGCTCATGTTTGGTTGGTTAGACTAACGTTGCGCTAATGCTACTAGAGGGCTTATCTAACCAACCTATAGTAACCAAATCATCTGCTCTAGGTTAGGTTAGGTTTTAATTATCGTCGCACTAGAGCTACACGAGGGCTATTGGCGACGGGCTTCGTATTTTAGAACCACAGTCAAGTGACGAGCCGACACCTGAATAGGCACCCAACGCAACAGTTAATAGCGGCGTCGTACATAGCGTTTGGACTTTGGAAGATATTTAACGTGCACACATTTACACGGGGTATTATTCGTCGGACATTTTTGGCTGCACGGGCCGTTTATACACTCTTAAAACAATAAAGTGAAATCCACTCCTGTAGGAGAAGTGCATTTTCGACACTGGAAATGCGTGAATATTAACTCAGACTGAGTTAAAATCACTCGTTTGGAGTGATCATGTCAGAGGTTTAACAAACGAACCTGGGACCTTTCGCATGCTAGGCGAGTGCCTAACCGACTCATCGGCTGTAGTGCGATGAAAATTCAAATTAAAGTGAACCAAATCATCGGCCAACGCTCTTTTTCTAAGAGTCTCTTGATAGACCGATTAGCAACAGAGACGTGACGTCATTACGTGAGCCGCTAGTACCCTATTGCCATACTTTCATTACCTTACATTTTAAAGAAGGCAAATGAAAGTAAAAAGCGCTCTGATTAAAATGAAAATTTGAGACATTTTACATGCTGATCACGGATATTCTGGCAGCCAAGTCGCGCAACGGCTTGTCAGTGTGAAGGTCAGAAATAGTGAGGTTACGCTCTCTCTCTAATATGTGATTTATAAATTTTTATACTCAGCTTATCTGTTACTATTCGTCATTTTTGGATGTCATGGTTAGCCATTTTTTTTGGTCGGTCCAAAAAAATGACTAGGCATGATATCCAACACAGACGAACAGTAACAGATAGGCCAGTTGGAATTTTTTCTCTCCAAAATTTGGATAATCAGCACCGCCTCGAGTTGATTAGAGTTCGGATATAGTTGAAGTTATTCTGTATTAAATAATATTAACTTATAAATAGACCGTTTCATAGATAAAACCTCAGTCACAAACCAAGATATTCTATTGTACAAAAGAAAAACTTTTTTTTTCATTTTCTGTTCAAAGGGTTGCATTGCCATGAATTTTAACGCCTTTGAAATCACACCATCTTTATAGAAGTGATTATCTTTTTTCATCGCAAAGAAAATAGAATAGATCCGGGTTCAATTTTGTTAACAGTTTTTATCTATTTATTTCTCTTACTAGATTCAAATCTTTCTAATCCAACTGAAAAATCGTACAACCACCTCGACACATTCAACGATCGCATAGTGTTTATTATTTTATTATTCGGTATTATATGTAAGGTAATAAATATTGTAAATTCGTCAATTTTATTCGGTATAATATTTGGTAATAAATTAATCAAATTGATTTATTTTTCTTGATTTTCTTGGAAGCCGTAAATGTTTCTATTTTTTCTCAATTTCTGAATAAATCCCTTAAAATTGCTGAAAATTAATGTGCGTGGGTTTCATATTATCCACAGACCTAATCAGTTTGACACTGAAAAATAGTTATGTGCTGTTAAGCTGGATAAAGCCTCCACCTGTAGACTAAGGTAAGTTAACAACTTTCGATTTTGTTGTATTAATTGGATGGGGTCGTGCAAGCTTTCGTGAACGCATATAAAAATTTTATTCGTTAAGGGCGTTGTGTTAAAGCTCTTACTAGCACAAGATATTTCCATTAAAGCATACCAAATACAGATCTACAGGAGCAAAGGCATTTAATCCTTGAAAAATCCTCTTACTACGGTTCAATATTACTACGCATTTACTTTTCTTCTTATCGATCAAGCAATTTGAAAATTAATTGCAGGAAATACTATGATGGAATTATATTAACTGGACAAATGGATTTCGATTAGCACCTAATGTTATTCGATGTAATGCGTAATTACAATGATAGATCAGTCGATAAACATAACCGAGAGATCTTGTCAATTTCAAGAGGAAAGGGTTCTTAAAAACATACTGAATTCTATAAAAAAGGTCGCAATCGATTTTAAAAACCCTTTGATGGCTTTTAAGAGGCTAGCGACACGAGTCCCAACACGAGTTCAAAAGCGACACGAGTCCCAACACGAGTTCAAAAGCGACACGAGTAACGAAACGTGGTATTAGAAGTACGTGATAAAAAATTAACCTTGAAGCGTTCCTATAAATACCTAAAAGAAAAGGAATAATTCATTCAAACAAACTTAATGGCATTATTTGTTTGGGAAGGGGGGGGATACATTTTTTTGCACACATATATAGTTAATTTTTTTAATGATTATAGTTCTGATGTTTTATAATAAGTTGGGAATAACACCTTCTACAAAAGTTTTGATCTTCATAATTTTAGTGACAATCTATCGAATATATCAATTCTATCACACATTTTTTTTTCTTTTTAGATTAGTTAAACAGAGAGGTTAAAGTTTATGAAAATTAAATTTTCAAAACTTTAAAATTATAAGAAAGCAAGTTCAATCGCAAAAATTAAGTAAATACATCAAATGGCTCCTGATTCATGGACACACTACTATGCTCATTAGCGATAATTGATACAGCACAATAGGAACCACAGGAGTGCCAAACTTGTTGCAAAGTACCATTAGCCAAAAACAATCTCCTTACATAAACTATCCTCAGTACAAATTAAGCGTCTTTGAAGATGGCATGCACTAATACTTATTGTTTATAAGGAACCTGAGCAATCTAGAAAAAATACACATATGGCCATTAGCTGAATAACTCGACTTGATCTTCTATCATAGTGTTGACTCGCATAGCTACTTGAAGTACAATACCATAGGCGGCACAAAGGACTTAAGCCAATTATTCCCATCGAAAAAGTTCTCAGTAACTTCTTCAGTAACCTATTTCCATCCTCGAGATGAAATTTAACACCACCAATAAAAATTATAATACAAAAAAGTTGTTTCTGACACAAATTGAATTTTAAATATTGCATAGGTGTAGTACCCAAAGTAACCTACTTAGTAAAATGTCTGAAATCTAATAAGAACTGGGTTCTGACATAGGATCTTCCTAAGCTTTATTTATTAAAAAGTTAGCTAAATTTCAATTTTAGTCCATCCGTTGTTCATGTAAATTATTTGTTGGGAAATTTTCAATGCTAACCAGTCAATGTTAACATAATACAATTCGACTTTGTTTAAGATAAAAACAAAGGAAATAAAATTCTGCCTTATTGTTTGAGCATGTCTTAGCAACATTTTCCTATGAAAGAAAATTTAAATATACCCACCTCTTCCTTAAACTTATTAAAAATCATTCCTCCATTTGAAACTTTTATTCTATTTTATCTTTTTTAAATACTAAACAAGACATGTAAACTAAATTTTCGCTTGTTTAAAATTTTATATTTGATGCATACACTACACATAAAATATAGCTAACAAGCTATAGAACTCATATTTCTTATCATTTCCCCACTCATTTGCAGTTGCCTTGTTTTAACGTAAATGGAGCTGTCACAAGACTAAAACAGAATATTTTCTGAAACAACGTTTTCTTATATTTATTATCGAACATAATCAGCCATTTTTGAATATTTTTCAGATAGTTATTTGTAATCAAAGAACTAAATTACGTTGGCGTTTTAATGATAGTTTCCTTTACTATACAAAAATGATTAGAAGGAATGGTTTTTTCTCAAAATAACTCTTACAAACTTGTGCAATTTTTAAAGCATTTTTTTCATTCCTCAAATTGGCTCATTTGTATAGAATTATCCACTTAGGTATATTTCATAATCCCTTAATTCTACATATAAACGAGATTCTTTTCCCCCAGCCAAGTGGTTGCATAAGTTCAGACGTTACTCTGTTCACAAAACTATTTGTCATTTCTGCTGCTTTAAAAGCTACGTGACTATATCATAACTTCCAGAATGTAAGTAATGACAGTTTAACAATTAGATAAAAACAAGCCATTAGATTTAAAAACGTACAAAACTAGCTTAGATAATCGAGGAAAGTCGATTTGAATTATATTTTGCTGTTATACAGCTAAATTCACGACAAAAATGTAACAGTTCTCGAAAATACTGTCGACATATTTATTTCCTGCTGTAGTATAACCTTCAAATATTTACATTAAAATGAAAATGAAGAAAATTTACATAAAGTCTTCCTAAAAATTTTAAAGTTACTCAATTCAGAAACTCCGTGTATTTAACTTTTATTATTTGGCCTTTAGAGTAAATTTGAGTACATATTAGCAGCAATTAATTTTTTTCTATTTACCAATATACATATTTTTTTTTACCAAATTATTGACAAAAATCAAACATAGCTATTTTAAAATTTAAGGCATGATAGTACTGTCAAAAGTGTACAATGGACTTCCAGTTCCTTTAGTGCGACTTTGTTTCAACCAAAAAAAACAAATGTATTATATTTTGCTATCTTATTCGAATTTATATAAAATTTCTTTCAAAATAAAATATAAAAAAATTAAATTTCAGAATTTTTTTTTTTGTACTTTAGACTTTTGAAACTGTAATTGGAGTATGAAAATGGAAGTTGAGATAATTTATTAAAATTACATCAAAAAACAACCCCAGACCTTTTGATAAAAATTAAGCAATAAATCCACTGGATAAAAAGAAATGCTTTAAATTATTTAAAACAAATATTCCAAGTTCCCTTTATAATGAATAACAGCTTAATTAAATACAGAAATTAAAGCAAATAGTCAAAAATCAAACATTCTGTTTATATGAATTTGGTAAAAATTATAATTAAATTAATTTTGAAATTCGGATGTTGTTATTCTATCGATTATACCTGTCAACTATTTAAATTCCTATAAGCTCACCAATTAATCTACTCTGCTCGCTAAAAAATATTTCATAAAGGAATAACTAACTACAATTTTCAATCAAGTTTTTCACAGCAGAGTATTTTCTTATAATTAAAGAAATAATACTTCGTTTCAAGATATTTGTAAATATATTTTTGCAATAAGCAATTAGATTTGCATAATAATAAAAATATTATTTTTTTTATTTGTTAAATAAAATACGATCTTAAAGAAACTTGCTTACCTTACTTGAAGAAAAAATACGCGAGATCCTGTAAGCTGATTTTTTTCTCTAAAATCAATATATATATATATATATTCCGTTCTTTCTCTCAAGATATATATAAAAACTTCAACGAAAGGCGTTCCTATTTTATTACCTCATTGAATGAGGCGAAATTTCGGAATTCCAGTGAATTTCTTCAAGAACGCGACGAGCAAATTCTCTCTGCTGGGTTCCTTGCCCTACTCATTTAAGAATACTCCACATGTATCCATTCACCCCACTTCCAGCTGATATTTGCCCTCAAAGGCTTCAAGATAATATGCATGCCAAAAGTGATTTCTCGTAAAAGATAATGAAAGTGTACATTGGGGTTAGATTTTAAAAAGTAAATAACATAATGGAGACAATCCTCTTAAGGTAGCCTCGAAGCCTGAATTTCATAAGCTCGAAATCTGAAATTCAATAACAATACAAATATTGTAAAATATTGTAATTTAATTACAAATGCTTAACATACTTTGCAACCTATACTTATATACTTTAAATGCGTAATATTTTTCATTATTTTTTTTTGTATTTATTCTTTAAATGTTACTTTTTAAAATCTTTATTTTCTATTTCTTCCACATAAAAAACAGCGTAAATAGTTTTTCTATTTTGCATAGAGTTACAATTTTTATTGTATTACTCATTCTGAACGTTATTTAATATTTAATTGTTATATAACATTCTGATAAAAAATAGCGATTATTTTTTTACTTAAAATTAGTATTTATGTATTTCGGAATAAATCACTTTAGTTAAAACTCAATTTTGCTAACACAAGCTATTTAGATTATTTTTGAAAGACAAATTAAATTGTTTTAACTGTGCACAAAAAAACTCAGTAGTTTTTTTATAATAAACGTTATACTGTTGCTACATAAACAAATTTTAAATTGAAATTTAAATGCAAATTAGTTATTAGTTTTAAGCTTTCCAAAATATTTTTCAAGAAATAAAATTCATGACCTATCTAATGACCTCAAATAAAATAAAACAATGTCGACAATATAAGTATGCTTGACAGCATAAACAACGACTAGATAACGATATCAATTCCGGGGTGCTTTAACCTTTTTGCTCCTATTTTAGCATAGTGATATCCTATTTTTCTGTTTGAAAGATATACCCTTTGCTAACGAAAGATGCACGATGAAAATTTTTAATTTTTTGTTATAAGTTTTATTACTTTTTTTGATAGTTTAAGTATTAATTCTTGTGGAAATTGATTTATCTGTGGACCTGGTGAAAGTAGAATCAGTTTCATTAACTGTATAAGAGCTTTTATCTATGATATTCATTAATTATACTAGTTTGGAACAATTACGTAATCAAAGAGTTAGATTTAAAAAAAACAGCTAATGTATGTGCCTATGCATTAAAGAACCCTTATGCAGAAACATTACAGGAGAATATTATGTCATTGAGTATAAATGTTTATTAAGATTCAAATATGCTCCTATTGAACACGAGTACTTCTTTCTAGTAGTTTCTTTCTTTTTCATACTAAAACGAGGGAAAATAAAAAGTGTATATGTGTCGAACCATAAAAATAGCTGTTGTTAAACCAAATTGATACGTTAATTAAAACGAAATTAAATCTTTAAAATGAAATTTTAATTGTATTAACTTTAAAGGTTAATTATATAAACCATTCAACAGAAATGGAAACCTTTAAAAATTTTAAAAATAAGTTTTCTTACCTATGTTCTTAAGTTACTAAATGTTCTGAGTAGCAAACACGGGATACTATTCAAAAATCCAAATGTATTTTTTTTATTTAACAAATAATATTGATGCGTTTGGAAAACATGATAAAAATAAAGGAGAATACATCTTAGTTAACTGCTGTAATTCTATTTACTCTACTAAAGGTTAAAAGTACGTTCAACTTCCGTATTTTTAAAGATGTCAACAATATGATTTTGAACCTTGATCAAACTCAGAAAAAAATTCACTTAAATTTATTGTGCAAATCAGATAAACAAAGGTTATCTAATTTTGATTTCAAAATAAAAAAATCAATGAGCGCAAGTGTGGGTTCGAATAATATACTTCAGATGAACGCTTTTTAATCAAATTACAACAGTTAAGCCAATAAATGTTTTAGTTTGTATAATTAGAATATATATAAATTGATTATGAATGTCTATGGCTTTATTTTCAAAATAAACGTAGTGGCAGTAACAAAGAATTTAATAAATCTAGCATGTGGTTTTGAGTACATTTTTAATTATTTTCCGGTACATTGTATTATACTATAAGTAAGCAATTATTTTCCCCTTACCTTTAATTGACAATACATGACGCTTCCATCTGTCTGTCCGTCTGTTTTGCAAACTTAGCCCTTTTATGAGATAGCATAGAAAACCGAACCCATGATTAGAATAAACTAACTATAGTCTAATAATACTTCTGATACGATAGATTACACTGATAATTTAAGGATGTATAAGAAAATTTACTTTGATTTTGAATAGCCAATTGTAGCTGCGACCTTCCTCAAAATCATACAATGGGAATGTTTCAGCTGATGCAAAGCTCTTGCTTTCATTTTTATTCATACTGCGATTTAATGAACATCGTCACATTAGAGAGCCACGTGGGCTATTAGCGGCAGGCGTCGTAATTTCGAACACAGTCAAGTGACGAGCCGACTCCTGAGTAGGCACCCAACACATTTTTTGAGAGCGACATCGTACGGAGAGAAAGAGGGACATTTCCAATGCGTTTACGGCTGGAGGAGTGTTTGCTACATAATGACTGGATTTTGGTTGCAATGACGCACAGGAGAGGTACACAAGGGCTAATGCAAACTGGCTCCATGCTTTGCAACCAAAAGCATGTGACGAGGCCGACACTGTAAAAAAAATTCAGGAACGTTATTGGGAAATAATGGGCAGCTGAGCTGCCCAATTTTTACCAGTAATGTTCCTGGAATATATCAGTAACCTTCTCCAAAAACATAGACACAATCCCACTTAAAGCCAGTAACTTCTCTGGAAAATAACTGAAACCGTTCTGGAAAATAACTGGAACCTTTCTGGAAAATAACTGGAACTTTTCATAAAATGCCTGGAACCGTTCTGGAAACTGAGTGGGCACCCCACTGAACTTCGAGCGACATCGCACGCTGACACCGTCGGGACTTTGGACTCCACAGATTTATCGAGCACGTCTGTCCCCGTGTACTCGTGCCCTTCCGTCACGAATTGGATTTTCTACTCTTTCTCTGTACAGATATCCGATTTAAAGGATGACTGGCAGTAGGTGGGATTCGAACCCCTGCACTCCTGAGAAGGCTGATCCGATGCCTTAACCACTCGGCCACGGACGGTCCTTCCATGAACTTCGTTATACTAACAAAGTTACAAAACAACTGATTTTGAGCGAGGCGCTGCGAGCAATGGCGGCGATTCATAGCAAGCGTTGCCAGATTTGAAAGGTGAAACCTGAAAATCCCAGGAACTTATCACGAAGGGAAGGATACTTGAAAAAGGAAAGTTCCTAGTATTTATACGGAAAGTTATGGAAATTTTTTACAGTGGACACCTGAGCTGGCACATAGAGAAACCATATAGCGGCATCGTGCGTGGAGTCAGGATTTTAGATAAACATATTTAAATACAGATTTAGAGGTGCGCCAGCCCCATATACACTGTGCTATTGATGGAATCTTTGAAAGTATTGATATTTGACGCAAATCTGTAATACTTTTTAAAACAACAAATCTAAGTTTGTATTAGGGTTGGGGAGCCCAGTCGGTTAAGGCACTCGCCTTGTATGCGAAAGGTCCCAGTTTTGGGTCAACAAAATAACTGCCGACCTATAAACGGCCCGTGTAGCCAAAAAATGTCCGACGAATAATATCCCGAGTAGAGGCAATGCGCGTTAAATACACCCTAAAGTCCTGACACCGCGTACGATGCCGCCTTTAAAGAAAGAGATGGCTGCCTTCTTAGGTGTTGGCTCGTTATTGACTGTGGTTATAAAATATGACGCCCTTCACCCAGAACCCTCGTCTACCTCTAGTGCGATTATGTTCAACCTAACCCTAGTTCGCTTTACTTTTGAATGAATATTTGACTTTTTATTTGAACGAATCACTTGATGACTTTTGGAGGACTACCTCCAATATTACAATCGTAGTCTGTAGGGTTTTTGTGGAGGGGAAAGAGAATAAAAAAAACATAAGATTTTGATTGATTGGCCCCAAACAAGGAACGTATATTCAATGATGCTGAAACTCTCTCTCTCTCTCAGATTATTTTTCCTAATAACAAGTTTATTTCTGCAAGTTAGTTAAGAATTCAAAGTTTCTTTAATAAATAATGAAGTTTTAAATATGTATGTGCCAAGGATTCCTAACAATTGTGGCATTAAAACATGGGGCAAAAGTATTTTTTTAAGGGTGCCACAAGATGTTAAATTATTTTTCCCTAAAAAAGGAATAATAATTATAACTTTACAAATATCTGTGTGTCATTAAGTGTCGTAAACAGTTTTAAATTTATCAAAAAGTTAAAAACATCTAGAAATGTATTCGGTTAACAAACATTTTCCTTGTTATCACACACGATATTAATGCATATTCAGAAGTGCAATAGTGTTCAATAAAGATGTTTTTCTCACTTTGTTTGGTGAAAAGGTTCATTAGGAAACCACTATTTTAATATTATGAATCAACTTTAAAGACACCTGTTGTGTGTTACGATAGAATTTCCAAGGTATTTTGATGTTTCCTTCTTTTTACAAGGCCGTGTTTGTTTATCAAGTACACATTTCAGCACCCCCAAGTGGTAGTTTTTTTGAAATTTGTGATTTACTCAACAAATTAGTGGTAAAATTTTTAAAAAAAAAAACTTCCTCAGAGTAGGGGTTAGCAGGGGAATCCCGCCACCTCGGGTAATGCCGCCACCCCTTGTATCTCGCCAGCTGTGTGTGTGGGAAGGAGCGCTGACCTGTAGCGGGAAACAAAGTAATTTGTAGTAGAGACGCTAATGGCCGTGTGGTGAGTTGGTGTACAGTTATTTTAAAAATACGGTTTCCTGTGATTTTCATCTAATTTTGGGCCTTCTGAAATTAAGAGATAAGTTACTGTTATCTCTAAGTTAGATAAATCAGTTACATATTATTGAAAAGACTGATTATTTGGCTATTTTATTACGTTGTTAGTTTGGATGCTAGGCTATCTACCTTCCCCTAAACAAGCCGTCTATGCCATTTTGTCTTACTTGTGTAATGCCGCCACATCACTCCGGGGTTATGCCGCCACCCACAAATGGCGGCATAATCCGTAAAATAGAAATTTCATGTATTGGCCCTATAATTCAACAACCTATTAGTTTTCGTTCCAGATGCCACGTATCCGGAAAAGAGTAACTAAAATAGCCAAATAGACCCAACGAAACTTTAAAAAAAACCTGCCCAGTTAGTTGCAAATGGAAAGTTAACAAAATTGTAGCCGTAATGTACAATTTACCATTCCAACGTTAATTAAACCGATTTTAGTACTATATGTATTGCTTTATAATATCATTTTCCATTATTTATAGATTATTTGCTTTGTTTATTGATGTGGCGGCATAACCCCAGTGGTGTGGCTGCATTACCCAATGTACCGGGGTAATCCCGCCACTGTTCAAGGTTTTAGAAAAAACAATTTTATTAAGTTTCCATTAAAGATTTATGAGTTAAAAAATCAGCAAAAGATAGGTTATGAACTGTCGTATGCTATGCTCATTACAATTTACATTAATTGCAACACAATTCTGAATGAAAATTCAATTTCACTCAAGGTGGCGCCATTCCCCTGCTCTCCCCTACCTTCATCTTAGATCTTGAGTCGCATAATTGTTTCTGGCCTTCCGTTTCTAAGAAACCCCGTATTTTTACAGCCTCAAAGTAAACTTTTAATTTTTCCAAAAAAAGAAAAATGGTTAATTCCTATTCATTATAACGAATTGGTTTAAAACTAGGATGTTCTTATGCTTTACATCAATCTCTATCGATTTAAATTTTCGATCGCTATCTTGGCAGTCAACTTGTTAAATTTGTCCTCAATAGTGAAAGATACAAATAACTTCATAAGCGTTATACCCACTGAGGGATAAGCTTTTTGCACAAAGTAAAAACTTATTTTCACTGCATTAGACTTCAAGATTTCATCTCACCAATTAAAAATTTTAATATTTAAAAAAACTACTTATGTAATAAACATTTAAAAAACCTCAATACCATAATTTTTTTTAATTTCATGAAATAAAAAAGGCAGTCAGTACGATAAGCGAGGGTGGACTGCAGATTAATATTATTAATAATCCCTATTTTAAAACATTTACCAAGAGCTGCGGCTAGAAATCAATAGCTGGAAACGAGTAAAATACTAAAATTAACAAGAGCTGATATAAATGTCAAACCTCTAATGCGAAAAGATTTGTAAGGTAAAAAAGTAGGTCAATCGCACTAAAAAAGGTAATTGTTTCTAGAAGAGAAAAAAAAACTAACATTGACCGTGAAAATCTTCAAGTTGCACTTGAACCGGTATCATGTCCGGTTGTCTTCCGCCTTTTTGTTATGACGAGCAAAGTCCAATGCGGTCTATTTACACTATATACGTGGTTTCTAACTTGTAATTAAGATAATACAAGCTTAGTCTATAATAATAAAAGAAAGAGTCTGTCTGTATGTCTGTGGATCGCAAAAGACCTACTTAGACAGCTCTAAAAAATTCAAAATTTTTAATATAGATTCCTTTTAATACCTACTTGTGCACCTGAGGCTTAGTTTTTTCATATTTGATTGTGATTTTTAATTAATATAATTTGTTTCAAAAATACGTCATCCACGTGGGTTTGCTGGACCATAACAAGGCTTGAAAATACATGGACCGGGCAGAAACGGGGGCTTGACACCATCTTCTATTAGTTTGATTGATTGATTGAGTTTGGTTGAGATATGCGCTCGCCCTAAGGCTGCTTCCTCCTCTATTAGAGTTTGCTTTTTTTTAAGTCCGCATGTGCCAAAACGAATTTAATTTAGTTTAGATATTGAGTGCATTTTCACAAGTAAGCATGCCTCTAAAAGGAAGCAATGCGAAGTTAACGGGTTCCCAGTAAGGCGGGACCATGCTGCTAGTAGTTAATAATCGAAGATATTTGGTTAAAAATTTTTTTTGATAAATAACAGATAAATGTATGTGATATATCACACGTCTCTATTAGGTTATTATATTAACCACACAAATAACAGTTCTTTCTTAATAACTCTTAGTTGATGTCTTTTCCACTCTAATAACGGTTCTTTCTTAATAACTCTTAGTTAATGTATATTTCCACACAAATAACAGTTTTCTTTTTAGTTAATGTATTTCTGATCCTTAAAACAGTTCCCTCGTTTTAATAGGCGTCGCGTCGATACATTCTTTCCCAGAGAAATTGCAGACCAACAAACTTTGTCATGACTTCTGATCCACTCTTCTCACATCCATTAAAAATAGCATGCGAAGCTGTGTGCTTTAGCATGAAATAAAATAATCGTTGGACGTCCACTCTACCTTCATTTCTGAAGCTAACTAAATGCTCTCTTTTGAAGTAAATGTTATTCTACTTTATGTGTATATGAATAAACATAGTTAATGCACATCCATGAATTACGCGATGTAAATTTGACGATTTTTTACCCCCTCCTGTAGATATTTAGTGATATTTTTAAACCCTCCCAACCCCCTCTCCTCCCCGTAATCTCAAGGGACATACAAAAGCATAGTCCAAGCAGTAGCGGTATCATCTCAATATGGTTAGGAGATGCTTAAAAAAAAATTACATACGATACACATGTCTACTTTTTCTTTGTGAAGTGCGAGAATACTTCAAATTAAGACCATAGGACACTTGTTCAAATTAAAAAAAATCTAAAGAAACGCACGCCAGCTGAATCAATATAAAAGAAAGAAGTTTTTTTAAATATTCATCGTGGCTTATTAAACCATTATCATGCAAGATACTGCAAATTTAATTCCAGAAATATATTTAATTTAACTGCATTTGTACGTTAATTTTTTTGCGGGGAAAATTAACGTGAATTTTACGTGAACCCTCTCCCAACACGCAATTTATATGGACTAAGGTTAAGTTAGAGTAATCGTCGCACTAGAGCTACACGAGGACTCCCCCTAAGGCATAACCTACACATAAAAATGATCACTAGCCTTACAGAAAAGCAACACCCATCTTCTTTTGACAAAAATAACAAAAGCTGTCAAAATACACCCAAAATCAATTCTTACTAACTCTCATGCAATATTTGCCGACTTGAGCATTCGAAGTTGAAAGTCTATAACGTTAAAAATTCAAACTTTATTATTACCATGTTGAATTTTCGAAGCTATAATTAAGAATTGCCGCTCCTGAATTCAAATAATAATTCCTTAAATTATATTTAGTTCAAAAAAAGTTGCATTATAAAAAAATCTTTAACTTTCCTTAAGAACTATGAAAAAAAAATTACGAGTTTTTTTTTTCAACTATTTGGCAGTTATAAAATATTTGAGTTTGAGAGAGCGAGTTGCAGCTTTTACAATCGGACTAACAATTTTTTTGGTAATCGGGGTGTTTGTGTGACAAGTTGAAAACAAACGGAATCGTCTTATTGCTTGAAAGCAAGGGAACATTAAAACTGCACGTTCTTAGATAAATGACAGGCTAAGAACACATTGGTTGGTTAAGATAAGCTGCATTTTTACTACCTAAGCAATAATAAATTTCCCATTTGAAAATTATGATTTACATTGATAATTATTTAAATCTGGAGTACTTGGTGGCAGGCAAGAAATATGTTATTGGAAAGTTGCCGGCTATCATCAAAGTATTTAAACTGCACAGTGCACCTTTACTTTCATGAAACAGCTTCAGTAATACTAATAAACTAAAGTAGATTGAAATCCTAATCTGGAAACATTGAGACTTATTTTAAACATTCGATGCCAAGCTTAAACGTATAGCAATTACACTCAACAAACGATCCGAGATTCAATGATGAGATAGGCATCATATGAATATTTTATTCAACACTGTTAACTTAAAAATGAATTACTACAAATCAGTTATCCCATTTTATTGTACAAATCAGTCAATAATCACATTTTATTACTACAACCAGTAATCACATTTTATTACTACAACCAGTAATCACATTGTCCGAACATCGCATTACATAGTCCAATATTAAATCACATTACAATATTCTCCTCTGCTCATATTTCGCATATACTGAAGTGAAAAAATTGACATGCAGTAATAAGAGCAACAAAAAAAACAAGTTGTGCAATTTGACATGCAGCACCTGCAATAAAAGTTTGGTTAATATATTCTTGTGTATGCACAATTGCATACACTCCCATAATCGAGATATACCTCTTAAAACACCACTCATGAGCTAGCCCATTGACATACCGCTGACATTTTCTTTACCGGTCTGATTAATGTATGAAAATGGTTACTTACCCTTACTATTAACTTGGGTTGTCAAAACACTTGTAAACTTCTGTAAACGACTCGAAAATATGGTTAAACATATGGTATGGCTTTATATACATATTATGTACACTATGGTTTAAATATACATACCAAAACCAAAATTTGAACTCTCATTTCAAACCACATAAACCACAAGTTGCCCATTTTAACTAACAATTTTAACACACTAACAGACCGTGCACGGTTTTCTACATGAAATAAAGATATCCAATTGCAATACACAGTAATATGACAAGTCTACAAAACATCGCAAAACGCTCAAGGTAATACTAATATTCTCCCAATCATCTAATTCCCCCCTTAAAGTATAGTTTTATACTTCAAAAATACACTGAAAGCCAATACAAATTTTACGCAAAAGAAAACTCATTTTTAACTATGCCCAAAACAAAATAGGCATTTACATATGATCATTCAACGCCAAACTGGTACAGATTATACTATAACTTTTAATTTCGAAACACTTTGAAGTGGACAGAAGTATTGCTCTTCTGGTAAAAGGGTTAAATTTTTTAAAATTAAAATGTGGTATGTGTATACCTTTTAAATTTAATATTCACATAACTGATTTAGTTTAAATGCAGCGCTGGAGATAACTTGTGGTGCAACACAAAGGCTAGCTATTCGTTTGAACCGAAGTTATTTGCAAGTAATCTTTTGCACCCAAATTTCAAGTTGTAAACAGTTTCAGTGGAGATGTTTAGTTGAACCAAAGTAGAAATAGATGGGCATATTGAAGACAAGACTCACAATTTTGAAAAGCGGTTAAGTGACGATTTATTAAAGTAGATTAAAATTAAACTTCCAGATGGTGTTTGAATGTTACAAGTTTTATGTTTATTCTATCAATTATCCCAATTATATAAATTTGTTAACCGTAATCATGAAAAATGCAAATGTTTATATTCCATTACAGACTTGTACGAATGAACTTAAGCTTCAGATGTCGTTCTTTTCTTAATGTAGGATTTATCAGAACGTTCCCATTCAAGATTGTTTTAGCTTGGGTATCCCAAATTTCAGAAACTTCTGAAGAGCGCATATTAAGTAAAAGTATCTAGGTTATTTAAGGATTACTTCATTGAATTCTTAACTATTTAAAACTAATGCATCTTTGATGCAAAAACCATGAATTCTATATTGCGGTAATTTAGATAATTATTAAAATGAATAATAACTTTTGAAAGGTTCGTTAGGAGCCGGTTGACTTTAAAAAATATTTATCAAATTTTTGAAACAAAAAATCTCACTGCATCCTTGTCCTTAAAAATTCAGTGTGGGGGTAAGTAAACGGGCGGGAGACTAATTGAAGATAAAATATTCAGTTTTTTAAAAAACGGCTTAGTAATGAAATATAATTTTATTGTACTAAATACCAATATTTTGCATTGAACACTAAAAGTACTGAACTTGCGCTTGGTTTGATTGTTTTAAGTGTATAAATGGTAAACTTTGTGATAGTTGGTAAAAGGCGTATTTTGTAATTTAGTTTTAGGTTTAATTACTACACAGGTTTGGTTCAAAGCCCTTTAAGTTACTGCATCAGATTCCAGTTTTAACGAAATATAAGTAGTCTAGCATTAAAATTTGTACCAAGCTTGATAAAAACTGACGATTTGGTAGTTAATTTAAAGCATCAATATCTAGAGAAATTTTGCTGCACAAATGAAGATTGATTAATCCAATATAAAAACTACACCCCCCAAACCAATTATTCTACTAAATTTTAACGAGAAATATTTTTAAAAATTACCTATGAAGTAGACCAACATTGGCAATTTTAAATACATGATAAAATATTTTGGTTTAATTTAAGAGTCAAATGAGGTTTGTGCATATTTAACCGAGATCTTCGTCGAGCCGTATTTATAGTTATGACGAACCAAGTAATTTTGTGCGTCAAGTTTTGGATAGTTTCACGTAAAAACAGCTTCAAGAATGAAGTTCTAAGAATTTCAAATTCATTCTCAGCAATAGCTATTTCGTATGCACGTCAAATAGTATTCACATTAGTAAAAGTTTTAATTTAAATAGTAATTGGTAATCGACTTTACGCGAAACGCCTCTTGGGATAAAAACAGTCTTGTCGCGGACTTTGAATTCTCGGCACTGGTATGGTATACTTTAAGGAACAAATTTCTGCATGATACAACAATAAAATACGAAATTATTTTGATTGATCTCAGAAATAAACTTTAGAAAAACGCTAGTATTCTTATTTACAGTTATTTTAAAACTTTCGTGAAGATTTGGATCGATTCAACAGTTTAATACGTCCGAAGCCTGCGTGACCTAGTATGGTTTTGACATGAACAAAAAACGGCTTATTTTTGGTTTGGTTATTTCCAAAAACTGGTTTGAATTTGAAGTTTTTACGACAGAATGGCAGAGAGACAAAGGGATGAATATTTTAATGAAGCGTATGCAGACTGTTGGCAAATTTCTAGAAAAATAGACAGGAACAGGAATTATTACGTTGCTGCTTTGGTCACGAGTTTCATGGATGTAAATCAGACAGTTGATACTTGAAACATTTAGAATTGGAAAAGCACAAATCGTCACACATTTGTATTCCTTAACAGTTAATATTTATACACGTCTAAGCCTTGTCCAAAATTAGAAGTTGTCGGTTAAATTAAAATGAACAAAATTATCGACACCAATTTCTTTTTTCAGTCTTGGTATGCAGAAGTTCTATAAAGTCAATTGATAAGCTAAATTTAACCCTTATTAATCGGAAGTTATTAAAATCTAGGGAGAAAATTCAAGTTTTAATGAAGTTTTTTCAGGCTACCCAATTTTAAGATTATGCAAATTGATAGTTTATCGAGCTACTTTTGCAATCTTATACCGTAGGGAGGAGTTTTCAATCTATAAGGTTGAATTGATATTGCACTAGAGCTACAAAATATTTAATTTCAATAAGTGGAAACTCTAAAGTTTAACCGCATAAATTTTTTTAAAACTAATGAAACTAATAAGTTAAGAATTAAAAGTTGAACTTGGCATTTCGATTTTAAGTTTGCGTACGGGGTGGACCACTACACAGTCCAACATCAGGACTTGAAGAGTTCATTTTAGTCTGCAGGAAATCTGAACTATATACAGTTACTTATATGCTCTAGAAGGCTCCAAGGTATTTCAAGTGCAAGGGGATTTTTGAGTGCAACGTCATCGAGCGTTCGCAAAGGCTATAAATTGCCTTTGATCGCGAAAGCTACTTGCCGCGGCATTGAAAAAAATACAACCTAGAACACTCGATTTCGTCGCAAACTAAAATCTTGTGCAAACTTGAGACTTCACCGTTGGTACAGTGAAAAGGAAGTTAACCAAGTGGGGTGCTTAGAATCCACCCAATTTACTCAAATCCGAAAAATTAAGACATAGTTTGGGTACTACGCGTCTTATCTCTAGCTATATGAGCGAATGGATTTTTTTTAATTATTTGCTCGTATGCATCAATACAATTCCACCGAATGACTAGTTCGTATCAAACCAGAGTAATTTTGATTTGCAAAACTAATAGTTAGCTTTTCCGTAGTACTATATCCGAAAACAGATTCGGTCCGAATTTATATCAGGACGACCTAAATTTTAAATTTTCCTTTCAAAACTATTGGTTAAGGATTGGTAAAATATGGTTAATAACATTTACAACTATGGAGATATTGCTATTAAAATTTCCTGGAAAAATATCTACATATTAACAAGTCAAATAAACGTGTAACGAATTTGCTTTTCCTCTTCCATCTCGTTCAGAACAAACCGTTCCTATAAACCGGTTTTTTGGAAATTAAAAAGCTCCCGGTCCTTCGTTCTTCCATTTGGGTTGTCTTGAAGCGGGAACTGTCTAAATTTCTAAAATTTGCAAATTTTGTTTGGATTATAACTGGAATGAATTAAAAGCCTAGCCAATTAATAAAAAAATAAAGTTTGTGTATGTTAAGTTTAGTTAATTATTTAGGGACGCTCCTTGGATATGTGGATTTCACACCTGCCACTCTAGAAATATTGTTTAAATATTTCTTTCCATTCCCCCTTTGGATGTGCCTCGATTAAAATAAATCCAATTAATGCATGGGTTCACTGGGGCATATATACTTTCCCATTTATTCGATGGGGTCTAAAACCAACTTACAGTTATCGCCAGAAAACCAAAACTTTCTATAACAAGATAAATTCAAGATTAGGCTTGGTTGATATGTCACACAATAACTGTCACTTCATGCTTTGTTAGAGAATGTTAAAATACTGTAGACCAACTCCTGAACCCAACAGAAGGCGTACTAGGTTATATTTTTTGTTATCCAAAAGGATTTTTAGAACATCTTGAAGTACCTGATTTCTTTTAAAGTGTCAAACCTTTATACTTTATTAGAAGGTCACTTGATCAACTTAAGTCCTAAATTTGTCTACTACAGAGATAAAAAAAAATTTTAATCTGTCGTCAATAGCCCGCACCTGCCCCCGGGTTAATAAAAAATGCAAGATCACTACTCAAGAATATCAAGTCCAATATCCACTTTAACGCTAAATTTGCATTAAATGTCGTATTTAAATTATAATCTTCAAGTTTACCACAGTCGATCACTATATTTCATGCAATTCGGCGTTTTAACAAGAGTCAAGTAGTTCAAAGTTAATCCTTCAGTCATTTTTTTTATACACAATACCAAGATTTTTAAGTTTAAAGCCTATACCAACTATTTTCACGCAGTCATTGGTACTTATCTTCGTAGGTTTTAATTAGCAATAGTTTTTATAGAGGGTAATTAGCTATTGCATTTTTGAAAGAGGGTTATGCTCTGAATGCAATTCAATCGTAAAAAATTTCGAATATCTAGTTTTATATATTGGTTTGACCATTAACTCTTAATATTTCAAGTGCAAGAGAGATTCCAGATAATAACGTCCTCGAGCGTTCGCAAAGGCGATAATTGCCTTTGAACGCGAAAGCTACTGGCGCCAGAGGAAAAAAATAAGACCTAGAACACTCGATTTCGCTACTAACTAAAATATCATGCAAACTTGATGGAAGTGACCGTTTCTATGTACAAATGAATTAGAATATAAACAGACTGGTTCACGCATTCGATCCAAATGGCTTTTAAGTTGGGGAATTTCTGCAAAATCTATAGTTACTTTTTTTAAATTAACCACTTTTAACAAAATATTTTCTCGCAAACTAGCAATATATTATTGTGTTGATTAACTGCTATTGAATTGACAAACTTAAGCTTTGCTGTTAATCGTCGACTCTCACAACCAATCTTTATTAATACTGCCGAATATCCAAGTATGGTTTGCTGACCTTCAACATTTTTGGGTATTTGAAGTTGAGGATTGATTAAGAACCAATGACTACGTTACCGATGCTACTAGTGTGAAAGCAATCTTGCTAAAATTTGAAAATAATGCCTTTAATTTTTTTTATAATCGTTTCTGTATCAGAATTCCGATAGTTGAAGCTGAAATTTGAAAATTAAAATGAATCCCTTCCGGAGAACCAAATTAAATGAAAATATTGTGACATTTATCCTTGCATGCAACAAAACACCCAATAACCAAATTTAAGGTACTCTTAATTTTTAATAGTAAAAACCAGACGCTAAGGAGCTTGATATTCTACGAATGTTTCTACTGAAAATGACGCCTCGAGAGGCAAAAGATAGACATTAGTAAAAGATTAGACTTGTTAAATTATAGAACTCCAACCTCAACCTATTTATAATGGGATTTGCACATTTGAGTTTGTTATTAACATTTACCGGAATAAAACTGCAAAAGACCATTCAAGTTGGACGTTTTTGAAAAATGTAGGTACAGATTGGCGATTGCGCGAGATAACAATTAAAGGGTGTAAACTCGTATGTAGAAACAAAGTTACTAAGGAAAGCAAGTCAAATTTCTCTTGCTCAAGAACCGTCCAGCAATGCTCTCTAAAAATGAAAGACCTTCTGAATTGGAAATTGTAATTTTGCTACTGGATGTAAACATGGCGCTTTTCATTATGGTTTGGTTGATTAATATTTTTATTTGGATTAATTTTCTTCATTGGCAGAATTATTTTGTCTGAAAATCTTAATTGTCAATTTAAGTGCGAAATCTATTACGCAATATAGCTATGCTTAATTTTAAGTTGCATTAGAATTAGATTTCCAACACTCCTCTTCATTTAGAATAGTGGTCAAGAGATATTTTTAATCGCATGCATGTTATTAATAACTTTGTACGTAGAATGACGTGAATATGAAAGTACACTACTTTCCGATTATTTTTATCAACAGCAATATATTTGTAGATAATTTCAAAATGAAAACTCACTAGAATACATGCTCCATTTTTAATGCAGTTGGAGGAGAGTTAATTGAAATGTACGCAAAATCAAAAGATTTGAATCTGTAAGTTTCAATGATGCAGATAGCTTAAATAGTTAAGAATTGTTCGAAGTAATGGCCGAAATATAGTAGTGTCTACTTATTTGAAACTAATGTACTATGTTTTATACTTTAAATTCTAGATCAGTTTTAAAAATTGGGATTAACTCAAAAATAGCTCAAACTCAAGACATTAGAAGTTTGATCCCATATTACATCCCCTCACGAAAACTAGATATAGGAAATGTTAGGGACACGACTAACTTTTTTCTTTACTAGGGATCCCAGGTTTGGTCGAATGTCACTAACGTCAATTAACCCAGACTTGGACACAAGACTACCAGTTTCATTTATCGTACAGTCGTCCAAAACTCAGTATAAAGTTTGTACGATTAGATTTCGACAGGGGAGGGGTGATCTTATCCTGCAGGCAGATAAATTTAAAACCAAGTGTTTCAAAATTTGAAATTATAGTATAAACCTGTACCTTTAACACACCGTAATGACGCATAGCCTTCAATCGTTGACGTAAATCCAACGACGGTCGATGCCGCCTACTCGAATGGAGCCGTTTCCGTCTTCCGATGACGTAGTCCCTTGACAAATCTGTCAAAGATAATACTTTGTAATAATTGATTACTATACTAGCAACAGTAAAAAGTTTGTTAGTATACAAGCTTATGGGAAGTAAAACGTGGTTAAGTTGAATGATCCAATATAAAGCCAACTACAGGTTGACTAGGATATTGAAATTTTTAACTTTAGTTCAAATCAAATTTGTTATTAAAAAACCAAGAAAATTTCTGATCTAGTAGTTACAAAATTTAAACTAACAAATTTACTAAACAAGTTTAAACTAATAAATTTTCATGGACTAATTCTTGAGGGGGAACTTGCCGAGGATAGCCAATCAATAATTAATATTGGAATTTGTACCTTCTTCACTGCAGCACTGCTGGGATGGTTCAATTAAAGTAGCACAGAAGGGGTAACAATACTGGTGACAGGACATCCCGAAAACACGATAGGGTACTTGAAAACATCTGCTACAACAGCAATTCTTGTTGTAGTACCGAGTTCCTACGCTATGAACGAAAGAGCAAAGATTAAGAAATCATAAGAGTCACGAATATTAACTTATATGCCAAAACAATATATGGGACATACTACTTACCAGAACATACGGAGCAGAAAGCTTAGTATATTTAACTTCAGAATGCAGTGGCCAACTTAATCTGGAACCTGTGCACGAGACGAAGTATCAACGTCTGACGTCCATACCGATAACTAGTTGCAAGTCATGCTACCTGTAACACAAACGAAGAAATTAGAATAGAAATTATAAAAGTCCATAATCTCTTCAGAAAATATTCCCTTACGTTTAAATTAAAGTTTGCTACTTACTGAAACTCCAGAGCAGAAAGCATTCAAATTGAAGAAAGTCGACGGCCCTCATGAATTGGAACCGCTAGCTATCAGGCAAAGGATTGAACTGCTCCGCACTTGATCTGCCCCAGGACTATTGCCAATATCGGGTGAAACGACTCCGACTAGTATTAGGCTAAGTACCTGTAACACGAATAATAAATATTGGTCAAGCAACATCAACGGATTCATAATTTTTACAGAAAATCATTTAGAACATCAGGAAATATCAAGCTATAACCAACTTAATCGCCACTTTACACAGGTATAGTCAAGACCTCCTGTTTAGAGTTAAGTTTAATTATCGTTTCATTTAATTTTCACTATGGCTATTAGAGACAGGCGTCGTAATTTATAACCACAGTCAAGTGACGAGCCGATACCCGAGTAGACACCCAATGCAACTTTTTCTATTGAAGAGAGTACACATGGCTATTTACTACTGAGCAATTCTCAAGCTACTTACACCAAGTAATTAAAGCTTCAACTTCAGCACAAGAACTTTGAGTGAGTCACAACCGTATAATACTACACGAAACAATTAATCGTACAAGAACTTTGCTATAGCGGTTTAGGAGACACTAATCTAGCTACCAACTTGGGAAAATGAACAGCTTGGTTAATGAGCACCAACTATTCAATTTGAAGACTAAGTTTTAAAAGTTGAATACAAACATAACTTAGGAAGCAATACATTTCATTATACACTTACCAAGAACTACCATCAAGGTCTAAGAAGCTCAAGACGGGCAACATGCCTATTGCACCGCCGACGCAATAGCATCATCAACAAGCGAGAAGTCTAAAACAAAAAAGACGTTAAACTTAAGTCATTAAAAATAACAGTATACTAAAGATATATCGGTGAAAAAAATTACAAACTTTAAAATATATTGATTCACTTCAGACTTAAATTAGAAGTTAGTGTGGAAGTTAGAATACAAATAGTTCATATTTTATAATAAATTAAACCAATCATTTAGTTATGCGTTGACCCAACAGTTCTTCCGTTAAATATTGTGTTACTTTATTACAAAAAAAAATTAACAATTGAATAGAAACAATCAATAACTGCAATTATTTTTTAAACACCGGCCACAATATGCAGAGGCTAAAAAAATGCTACGCGTTACACTCATGTAATTGGTAGAAAAGCTTTCAAATCATTAAAAAAAATAGAAGAAAAAACTACATTACCTTTCCAAGTAGGAAAACTCGGTTTAACATTTCACAACTAGTGGTAACTTAATGAGTTGCGAAATCCCGATGAAATGTCCAAAAGCGCAGCTTATTTTCAGAACTATTTAATACTATTGTCCCTATCAATTATTGACTATTTTAGAAACAGTGGCGCAGTACATCAAGTTAAATTAGCATAACTCAGACACTGTGACTTAATAATAATGCTAAGCAAATTTGCATATCATCGAAATGTATTTTTATAGTTTGGTTTTTGCGCTGTGGCACACAAGAACGTATTAAGCGCATTCAGTTGAGCTGTACCAAATAGAGTAGTAGCCTTGAAGGAGTCGAGTTGAATGCCGTCACACTAGAGCTACATGAGGGCTATTGTCGACGAAGGTCGTAGTCTAAAGACACAAGGCGCGTTTACATGAGCCAACGAATCCATGGGTTGAAGAGCAAACTCAGCAATTTTTCCCTTTTGATGATTTTCTCCCAGACAGAACCGGGATTGCAGGGTTCATTGGGGGGTTTCGCAAACCCTCCAATGAAGGAGCGTTTTCGCTGCAGCAATTTTTCTAGAGAGGGATTTTTTCCTGATAACCGGCGAATCGCTGGCGTCTGCTCTGCATGAGAACGGGCCCTAAAAGTATTTTAGAACCACAGTCAAGCAACGAGCCAACACCTAAGTAGGTACCCAACGCAACCCCATATGGTTCTATCTTTCGCTTTTCCCCTCTATTTAACCTACAAATTACTGTTGTAGTTTTGGAGATGCTTTCTCCAAAGGTCTTATGTTCGGTCTTTAACGGGGGGGGGGGGGGGATTATGGGGACAAAGGCACCACTGCTGCTATGAGCACTTTTTTGTGCCATCCCCAAATCCCCTAAGGTGACCGTCTCTTAACTTTGGTTCTAAATTACGACTCGCGTCGCCAATAACCCTCGTATAGCTCTAGTGCAACGAATATTTAACTCAACTCAACCCTAAATGTGAACTGGCATGGCCGTAGGTGTCTCCCTCAACAACGCCGGTGAAGTGTTTATTTGTTCCTCTTTAAGCATGTAGAGGGCAGCACCATTTTATGCTGTCTCGACGAGTCTTTACTACCTCATTCAATACAAAAGACATATAATTATTAATTAGAAGAAATCTAATGATTTCTTCGAATTGATAAATATATGTCTTTCGTGAAGTTGATATTTGTCTTTAGTGATATGATTTATCAATTAGAATAAATCATTAGATTTCTTCTCATTGATAAATATATGTCTTTAGTGGCACAAATTAATACTAAGCTAATTAATACTAATTAATACTATTAAAATTAATACTAAGCATTGAGGTTTTGAGTTTTTTGTGAAGTCTTTGTAATTAGCCATTTAAAACATATCAATATACACTCTTGTCCAAAATTATCTTTATTATGACGCCCGTCACAATAGCCTCGTGTAGCTCTAATGTGACGATGATTCAAACTAAACTAAACCAAAATTATCTTTACATACATTTTTTTCTTCGTTTTTTTAATTTTTCAAAAAAAAATGGCGCCCATAAATTACGTGATGCAATTTCAGCGATTTTTTTGTGTTAACTCCAGAGACATAACATAGAGTGGACTGCGCATTCATAGTAAAGCAGCTTAGGGATGGAAAACCAAAACCGGTTTTCAAAAAACTGGTGGTCCCGGTTTTGATTGAAAACCGGTTTTTTTGTATGAGGCCCTACGGTACCGAAAACCGGTTTTTTAGGGAAAAACCGATGGAAAATGGAAAACCAGTTTTTTCTAAAAAACCGCTATCCCTTGCAGATTAGCATTGTGTCCTAAACATCATAAATCGCCAAGAGGGGAAAGGTTGCTACATATGGCAACTTAACGCTACCATTTCGTTGCGAACTATTCCAAATTGTCGCAAGACCTGAATATCAGCTAGCAAACCGAAGTGGAGACTACCATCAGTCACGTGGGTTTCTACCAATCACGGCAGCTTGAATTTTTTTTAATGTTTTTGCAGACGATTTTTTGAGCATTGTCGGAATTTTTCTCTTTTGGCTTAAATAATAAATATTTAATTACATTCTTTTAATCTCTGAGCATGTTAACAATCGTGAATGTTGTACTCTTAATTCAGTAACGTTTTAATTTATTTAGTTCTGCATACTTTTAGTAATTGTGTGTTCGTCATAAACTATAATTTCTATCGAGGGAATTTATTCTAAAAGCTCTTTTATACTGAAGAATCATATTCATGATTAAATCAACGCTGTTAGAACTCTAATTATAATAAATATTTTGGGCCAAGTCATTTAAATTAATGGTCTGAACATTGACAGCTAAGAAGTAGAATATTTTTTTTACAATTTGGTCAAAACGAAACCTGTTTTTGCAATCGTAGTTTTTGAGTTATTTATATTTAAAAAGTAGAGCATTTGTTGAATTTGGAATATGTTGATGTGTTTTAGAAAGTTGATTTATTCCAGATGAAATAAAGGAAGAAGCAATATTTCAAAAAATATATATATTTGATTTTTTTTAAATAAAGGAAGAAGCAATATTTCAAAAAAATATATATATTTGATTTTTTTTAAAAAATCGGACCGTTAGAACGAAAGTTATAGAGACGGCAGAAAATATTCACCATGTCAATACCAACTTATATTACAGCAACACTCTACATAAACCTACTAATGTTCTTTTAAATTAATTTTTAATAAAGAGTCCACATTCGATTGTTCAAGTAATCTTAAATGGACGCACAAAATCAAAGAAACAATCTTCAGAGGATCTTAAAATACTAGCGATTCATCCTTGCTCCTTTCCAAGCTTCTTTATCATAACATTAGATTGTCGGCCTCTGTGTTCAGGTCGTTGTGGAAAAACTCGCCAAATGGTAAACTCGCCATAGATGCGAGCCAAACGCGACACAGTCATGTGACTGTGTAAGTTAGATGTTTAGGACACTTTAGGTTTGCCAATGCGCAGTCCACTCTATGTTATGTCTCTGGTTAACTCGGATTTCAACTTTTATCACTGCCTATAAAAGCTTGTTTTAAAAAATTGGTGTTTAAAAAATGGTTTGGGGACAAAATATCGCGGCCGAAATATCGCGGGCCAAAATATCGCGGCCAAAATATCGCCGGCCGAAATATCGTGCGCCCAAAATATCGCGGGCCCAAAATATCGCGGGCCAAAATATCGCGTGCCCATAATATCGCGTGGCCAAAATATCGCGTGCCCAAAATATCGCGTAAAGTATATATGGAGTGTATTTAATGGATTTTTAGGTGTTTGGCAGTGGGAAGGGGTTCGATGGTAAAATGATGTTGCACTACTTACTTATTCAATAATTTGTGGTGAAGTTCTGTTTTACGTAATGGATCCTGAATTTTTATTAAAATGTATTTTAAGCCATGTATTTTTATCCTTTATTAATTATGACAATGTAATTACGAGTTAAGTTCAATGGGTTAAGGTTTTTTTATTTGAACTTGATTTTTATTAATACCATTAATTTTTTTAAAAGAATTCAGTTGGGGTAATTGTAGTTTAAAAAGTGTCTGAATTTTAAAAATTAGTAATTATTTAACGAAAATGTAGGCGATGTTTGATGCGTTATCTTTCTGTACTGCTCTTTAAAAAGAGACTCGTTTTTAATAGGAGGATTAGTTTAGGGTTATTTCGAATGTGATTTTGGGAATGGGAGGAAGTTGAAATAGTACAAACATTATTATTATTTTTATATATATATATATTAATTTTTTAAGTGCATTCATATAAAATTATGTAGCAACTGAATAATTTGCTTACTTTAGTGAACACTTAAAGAACAAAAAATAAGTTGATTAATTAATTGCAGCCAAACTCGTTTATAGCGAGTCCAGATTTTACGAGTACCCGGATTTATCGAGGAAAGCAAGATTATTAGGTTGGTCCAGGGGCCCGGATGGCCGAGTGGTTAGCATCGCAGGCCAGCAGTCTGCGTGCTGTAACGGGTGCGGGTTCGATTCCCACCTTCGTCCTGGGTGTACTTCCTTTCTCTATGACCGTAAAAACTCTTTCAGTGTCTGTCTTACTTGACGAAGGTTTAATAAGCGGGTTTCTGATCAAGCACACAAGCCGGAATATACATGTTCCCTACTCATAGGTTGGTCCAATGTTAAGTCAGTGGAAGAGAAATTGCCTGATACGAGCAAACCTCGGATTTAACGAGGAATGAATAAGAAGATTGGTTAAATATGTTGTTCAACAGCTTATTTGTAGAAGCAGTGTGAGGAAAGGGTTCTTCATTGTCATACTGATTAGATAGATGGTTCGAGGTTCAATCTTCGACTTTAAATTCGTAGATAAAGTTTGCTAAATTTTATTGGTTGATGTCTAAAGCGGAAAGTTATAACTTTTGAAAAGAAGGTTAGATATTTAAGCTAGTTTGAAGATGGAGCTAAAAATAAAGATATTTGCAAAAGTATGGATTGTCGTCTAACACTGGTTCAAAGCTGTTAAAGAACAAACCCATGTTGAAGAAAGCATCCAATTACAATAAAACTGACCGTAAAAGTAAGAAGACCGTAAGGATATTTATTTCTTTTTTAAGATATGTACCGTACTCGTTTTTTTACAAGCACTTGGATTTAACTTACTCGGAGTTAATGTTGCGGTCCCTTCGTGCTCGTTATAAATGAGTTTAAATGTATTTTGTTTTTAATATAATTAATATAAAAATAGTTTCATAGTTAGGACCAGAGACTATTCTTCCATAAGGCCTGGTCCTAGGGCCCCCAAATTTTAGTGGCACCTAAATTTCAATTTCCATTATGCTAAATACCGAAAAAAACCAAAATATCAGTAAGTAAAAAAAATCTGATACTCCACTCTGTTTTTTGTTCGACTTTGACTAAGAAATTGACCTAACGTGACAGTTTTGATCAATGTTTATGAGGAAGCTAATAAAATTGTAGCAAATATCTGATACATAGGTCAAAGAGCATTATCATTTCTGGAAATCACAAATAAAAAAGTAAAGGGGCCCCCAAAATCGGAGGAGTAGGTTTTCTAGGTCAGGCCCTGGTTAAGACTATTATACACTGTTAAAAATAATAATTCAATGTTGATTTAAATTGTACAAGGTTGATTTAAAGGTGTGATTTAAACTGTTCTACATTTATCCGCCAGTCTGTGTTCTGCTAATATCTTACACTTATTTTGCTTATTTAGATAAATTTATTTAGAAAGATTACCCCTCTCTTAATCTTTCTGAATAAATTAAACTAAATAAGCAAAATAAGTGTAAGATATTAGCAGAACACAGACTGGCCGATTTATGTAGAACAGTTTTAATCACACCTTTTAATCAACCTTGTACAATTTAAATCAACATTGAATTATAAATGAGTTTAAATGTAAAGAAAGAAGGGAACATTTCGCTTTCCCGAAATGCGAGCTTTTCTTGGGAGGGAAAATAGTAAGGCATATAATAGAATGGTCTACTTTTTCTGCTAAATGCGTGACGGCGGCTTTCAGACAGAACTGTCAAGGTACGAATGTTTCCCCCCGTCTGTTTATTTTTCTAAGTATCACATTATAAGCTCCGCAATTACATGTATCTACGAAAAAGAGGGGTTTTCAAATAAATCATGCTAACTGCCAAGCAAGTTGGATCCCTCAGTCCAAACTCTTTTGTGTTTTGACTGAATGGGTTCTACAACAATGACCAACAACGTCCTTCTCCTCGAAGGCAGGGCCGTATTTCTAAATAGGCTGAGTAGGCTGTAAAATTTTGGGGGCGGCAAATTTTGCCACCAATTAAAACGGTATTTGGCAATAATTTTTTTTAATAAATATAACAATATTTTTAAGAAAGAAAAATATTATTTACATTAAATTAATGTGTAAACCGCAAACTTAATATTAAGAAGCAAACATGGCCTCTGGGAATTCAAATGCACTCTCTCCCCCACCCGCCCTCGATTTGGAAGTTGAAAGAAAAATAGTAGAACAGTTTAAGAAATTCGCCTCGCTTTCAAAAAAGAATGTAAAGGTACATAGATAATTCTAACACAAATGTGTAGACAGAAGAAAAAAATAGTCAAGAAAACTATATCTGGGATATCTTACAACGGAAACGGGTAAGAAAAAACGCCATTCAGACGCCAAACAAAAAAAAGCACAAATAAATTCTTTATTTCAAATGCAATCGTCAACTTTATTTTTTTTTATTCCATTTTCTTTTGCTATGGAGCCATCTAGTCCCAATGAGGTAACAACTTAGTTCATACCCAGATCTTCTTCGAAGGTTACTGCTTCTTTTTTGTATTTACATAAGGATTTCAGTGAAAATTTTGTTTTTGCATTATAATTCGGAAGAAATCAATAAAAGTAGGCGTCCCTGTAAATAAATTGTAATTGCTTTTGGATCAATTTAATGTGCTTTGATTGTGTATCACATTGTTCACTGTAAAGTAATTGTGTTGAACAGAAGTGCATATCGTCGAATTAGAGCTACTTTTAAGGGGAGAAGGAGAACATTAATTGTTAGCGACAGCAAAAAGGAGCAATTCTTAGTATTGATTTCGAAGGGCTCTAAAAAATTTATAAATTATGTTTCAAGAAAACAAATTGTACCAAGTTATAAATTGTACTTTTTATATTATATTTACACCTAAGAATCTAATTATTATTATTTTATAGAAAAAAGACATCTCTTGAAACATACAATTAGGAATTTTCAAAAATACAATTATTTTTCGGTACCATTTGTACAAAAAATATGCAATGAACGTACGTAAAACTTGTTTCAAATGCAAGTAAACAGTTGTATGCAAGCAAACATTTATATTGGTCGCCTGTTTTTTTTTTGCCTAAAATATTTTTTAAATTTTATTTAAAAAAAAAAACTTATATTCCAAATTCATGGAAATTCTGATTTTCAAAGCAGAAAAATGTAAAATAATAATAAAACATTTTTTTAAATTTGTAAGACTAAATGAGGTGACCTAAATAGATCTAAAATGGTTTTATAACACACAAAAAAACCTATTAAGAAATATTTAATAGATTTAGAGAAAAGTGTACCGATGTGATGAAAATTATAGTTTTGAGAATAATGCGGAAAACAAATACAGTCGATTCTGTTAACACGAACTCGAAGGGACCACCGAAACATTTCATGTTAAGCGAATTTCATGTTAACCATCATCAATTTTTTCTTACATTGTACCAGTGAATAGTTGAAAAAATCTGCATAAAAAATTCTTATTTTATAATATTATACACCAATAATACAAGCATACAGATACAATTAATAACTTAAAGGGGCGTGGCACATTTGTTTATTTTTATAGTTTTAATTCTTTATACGAATTAACCGATCGATACAAAATTGGTCTCATTCAATAGATCGGGCTTCCATCTATTAGAAAATACTGGTTTAAAAAATTCTATTTTAGTTAACTATATGTTCCCCCCTTAAAGCGCAGTGCGCATTGGAAAGCAATATAAGTGTCATCGCTGGTTGTTGTACCATATCAGTTACACCTTATGCGGCCAGGGTAAGTGAAGATGGCCGACCTGGCAGCGCGACGGTTAGGAAGCTAGCCTTTGAAGCATCTGGCTGCGGGTTCGAATCCTGTTCAGGCATGGATGTTTGTGTTTGTCGAGTATATGCGGAGAACTTGCTCGTTAAATCTGTTGGGTCCGAAAGTCCTGTGGGCGGTCGTGCACAGTTTCCCACGCACGGGTACAGGTAACTGGAGACTATTTCCCTCCCCTTCAGGGGCAGGCCTAAATTGTGGAAGTGGCGCGCGATAGATGGCAGCATCTGTCACGTATGTGTGTGTTTGTGTTGTGTCTGTCTCACTTGACGAAGATTTATAAGCGGTTCTCTGACCAAGCACTTAAGCCTGAAAATATGTCTACCAACCAAGTGAGGATAGAATAACTTTTTGCTATAGTTTTTATAGCAATATAAAAACTATATGATAAGCATATAACTTATGCAAGATAATTAATATTATATTGATAATAGGTATTATATTGTAAATAGTTGTATTTCTTAGATTGTAGTTAACATCAGGGTCTTTAAGGGTGCAGAATGATCTGTTTTTATATAAATATAGAAGAGACTATTGTACACGTATAGTTGTCTTATAGTTAAAATAGGGTTATCAAAATTTTCTGGATCACAATTTAACATTCGAATCAATCTGTATTGAGTATTTATTAAAGATCTGATATTATTTATGTTGTCACCACCCCATGAGGATGCCGTATTGTATTATTGTGAATGTATAAACGAAAAGTATAATTGTTTTAAAAATGCTTTACTGAGACTATTTTTTAAATAATAAAATGCATAAATTCCAAAACGCAACTTATCCTTTAATTTTTTTTACATGTAATTTCTTTTTCAATGTTTGATCGACATATAATCTAAGATATTTGATATTTTCTACTCGGTTTATAAGAGGACATTAACAATTTAAAACATTTCCTTGGCATAAAATATTATATTTATAAGTTAAGTCTACTGCATGACCAGTGATCATATTAAAATTTATATATTTAGTTTTATCACTATTAATAATTAAGGTAGGCAAATACCCAAAATTCTAAAATTTTTACTATTACTTTAATCTTTTCCAAATTTGGCAGAGTGATTTCAAATATAATGAATAATACTATTTAGGCATTTTGTTTTATTTAAATATAATTTATTTATTTTAAACGGTGTTTCTCTACTAAAAAAGAGGTTTACGCTAACAAGTCTACCACATTGAACTTTCATCCTATAAACATTAATTATGTGTTAAATTCCTCGTTTTGAACTGATGCATGCAATGACCCTTTAGAGTTACATACAAATTACAAGGTAAGAAGTTATTAAGAAAAATTTTATGAATTAACCCCCAAAAAAAGATTTTTTCGGTTAACTTACACTTGGACATTTAAAAAAAAAATCTTGTATATTTACACCAGATGTTAGAGGTTCATGGCACAGATATATATTGAAATAGCATCTGTAAAAAATTTCAGGTAAATTAATGTAAAACTTTTTATGCTATAAGTGTTAGCGTAACCCCCTTTTTTTAGTTGAAAAACACCGTTTAAAATAAATCAATTATATTTAAATACAAAAAATTGCCCAAAAAGCATTGTTCATTATATTTGAAATCACTATGCCAAATTTGGAAAAGATTAAAGTAATAGTAAAATTTTTAGAATTTTGAGTACTCGCCTACCTAAAGTCATTTTGTTGATACCATTTTTTAACTTTTATTAGATCAGAGTTTATAATTTCCTTTAATAAGTTGTAGTTTTTACTTGAATATACCAAATTAGTATCATCTGAATATATGATTAATTTTCCAAATAATGATAGATTACCAAAATCATTTATAAAAATTATTAACAGCATAGGGCCCAAAATTGAGCGCTGATTGAACTCATTTAACTAATTTTATTTTAAGTCATTGCAACATGCCGCAAACACGCTTAGAGAAGCTAGATGAAACTCGAGATGTTCTAAGGAATGTCAAACTGTTGTTTTACCAGTGTTTATGACCCGCCCACAAACCCAAAAACTACCGGGCAAGTTTTATTGAAAAAAAACCATAAAAAACAAACAAACAATAAAACCCAGGCTCAAGTGTTTTTTTTTTTGGGGGGGGGGGGGGGTCAAAAGTATTAATAATTTATAACTTTTTTGTGATTTTTATAAGAAAAATATTTTTTTGATCCTTTAACCAATGACAGTTATCGCGAACTTTATAAGGGAAGAGTGTAGGCTTTTCAGCCCATTACCCCGCTCACCAGAAGAGACAGTCACAAGAGACACACAAAGAAGTACACATAGACAAATAATAACATTTATTGACAAACATAAACATCCACGCCTTAACCGGGATTCGAACCCGTGCCCAGCAGCTCCAAAGGCTAGCACTCTAACCATTGCGCAGCTATCAGGCTATTAACCCTTTCAGTCCCAATCACAATTTTGCATCATTATTTTAGAATTTTTTTTCTGATCGTAAAGAGCCATTTATGATATCAAAAAGCCGTAACCCCAAAAGCACATCATAATTTCTTTAAACCTTTTTTCTATTGGAAATATTTTTTATTAACCCCAATAAATGTCATCCCTATTATTTTTTATAAATTATGATCAGAAACATGATGATGCCAAATGGTATGTATATCACACATTTTTAAAGAAAAGTCTTCCTTTTAGCTAAAATACAAATAAAACAAACTTTGACTCCATCGTACGCTTGAGCCCTGTCTGACAAAATGATACAATAGGGCACGAACTCGACTTGCACGCGTAAACAAACCTTTTATAAGATTACCTTTTATTAAAAACCTTTTATTAAAAAATTATACCCTATTATTTTTTATAAATTATGATCAGAAACATGATGATGCCAAATGGTATGTATATCACACATTTTTAAAGAAAAGTCTTCCTTTTAGCTAAAATACAAATAAAACAAACTTTGACGCCGTCGTACGCTTGAGCCCTGTCTGACAAAATGATACAATAGGGCACGAACTCGACTTGCACGCGTAAACAAACCTTTTATAAAAGAAGCCGGCTTTAACAAATATGTCTATGTGTTAAAGATGGTAGTTAACCTATAATTATGTTTAGCCTCTACGGGATTTCGAAAACTCAACACAAAGAAGCAGACACCTGTTCAGAGTCTCGGAGATTTGAGTAAAAAGGGGGGGGGGGGGGGGGTTAAAGAAAAGTTCCTTTGTCGAAACGACAGTGGGGTTGACCCTTTCAGCCCCCCCCCCCCCCCCCCCAGGTTCCATATACCTGCGTGTCTGCGTTTTTCTTCCATAAACCGTTTTACTTAGATTTAAGTAGTGACCAATTGCTGTTGTTAGTGATGATAAAAAAAATATTTATAGAACGCAATAAGAATTACTTGTACTTGCTTCTTAAACCATTGGCGATTTTTGAAATAAATTTAACGGAGAGTTATTTGACAGTAGTAATTGATACACTATTGAAACTCTTAAACACCTTTCGAAGAACTCCTAAAACCACGTAAACTTTAATGATGAGTTTTTTAAAGAAAATTTATGTTTTACTAAATGGTCTAAATGAGTTCAAAACGTATAGAAATATTTCAATTACCCAACTTGGTAAAAAAATTCCATATATAATGATATGAATATGTAAAAATAATATAAAGGAATCGAATATGTTTAATTTGTAAAAAATAATAAAATTGAATCAATGCATTGAACATCACTTAAGTAGTGATAGATTTTCTTACAACCAGATTCAACTATTGATAACTATTTTGTCCAATCTGAAATAATAAACTATTTATAATATAACACTAATTTAAATGCTCAGAAACAACCTTGAAATTCATTCAAAAATAGACTTAGACAATCTTAATTATTTGAAAAGAAAATTAACCAGCACGAATAAGCCGCACATCGGACAACGCTTGTGATTTTTATAAAGAAATCGCG
Organism: Hylyphantes graminicola; assembly: GCA_023701765.1. Lineage (NCBI taxonomy): Eukaryota > Metazoa > Arthropoda > Arachnida > Araneae > Linyphiidae > Hylyphantes > Hylyphantes graminicola. Next base: position 22,555,811 of record CM043123.1, on the reverse strand, counting down.
AATTTACAAAATAAGATACATTTTAATAATCTCTTTTAACCCAAATGAACAAATGTTAAAAATTAGTTTTGATTAAGAAAATTTTTAAAATAACTGTTTCAACCTTAATTATATATCCACCAATAATAAATACTCCCAAACAGACCACGCATATCGTATCAAACAAACCATACGTAACTTACCGTACAGCATATACATATAGTATTATATACGCACTTTGTACAAAGCACTATACAAATTTACCATCTCATACCGATCATACACGAATCCACTTACTTTAGTCGACCCCATATTTTGGCCAAATTTAATAGGATTTATAAAAATCAAGTTCAAATATAAAACCTTGGCCCATTAAACCTACCTCGTGACTAAATGCTCATAACAAAAAAATGCATAAAAATGCATGACTTAAAATACATTTTTACAAAAATCCAGGCTCTAATAGGTATATGACAGTGATTGCGCCCTCTAGAAGGGAGAGTGTAGGCTTTACAGCCCATTACCCAGCTCGCCAGAGGAGACAGTCACAAGAGGCACACAAAGAAGGACCACACAAACACATAGACAAATAACAAAAATTATTGACAAGGAGAAACATCCATGCCGTTACCGGGATTCGAACCCGAGCCCAGCAGCTCCATGGGCTAGTACACTAACCACTACGCCGGCGGGCCGGCAAGGCTCTAATAGGTAAAACCGAACTTCATCACAATTTAATAGATAAGTAATACCATTTTACCATCGAGCTAAAAATCAAGTTCAAATATAAAACCTTAACCCATTAAACCCCCCTCGTGACTAAATAGTCATAACAAAAAAAAAGCATAAAAATGAATGACTTTTAATACATTTTTGTAAAATCCAGGCTCGAATAGGTAAAACCGGAATTCATCACAATTTACTAGATAAGTAATACCATTTTACCATCGAACTCCACTATATCTATTATAAAAATCAAGTTCAAATATAAAACCTTAACCCATTAAACCCACCTCGTGACTAAATGGTCTTAACAAAAAAAAAAAAAATGCATAAAAATGCATGACCTAAAATACATTTTTATAAAAATCCAGGTTCTAATAGGTAAAACCGAACTTCATCACAATGTACTAGATAAGTAATACCATTTTACCATCGAACTCCCTCTCACTGCCAAACACCATAAAATCCACTAAATCCACTCCATTTTTACTTTACGGCGATATTTTGTCCACGCGATATTATGGGCACGCGATATTTTGGCCCGCGATATTTCGGCCCGCGATATTTTGGGCCCGCGATATTTTGGGCGCACGATATTTCGGCCGGCGATATTTCGGCCGCGATATTTTGGCCCGCGATATTTCGGCCGCGATATTTTGTCCCATTACCTTAAAAAATTATAGACTCAAACTCACAGCAATGGTTTGGTTGAATTAACGTTGCATTAGAGAGACACGAATTGGGAAACGTGGTTAAGTAACGAGGTCTACACATGAGCTGGCAACCCATCGCAACCTTAAAGCGACATCATACGTTTAAGGCAATGAACTTCAAGAACTGTGCAATGACTATTCTGCAGTGGGCAGTTAAACTGCAGTGACTTCCACTATGACTTGGACCATTGGCGCCAGAGACATAACATAGAGTGGACTGCGCATTGGCAAACCTAAAGTGTCCTAATCATCTAACTTACACAGTCACATGACTGTGTCACGTTTGGCTCGCATCTATGGCGAGTTTATCATTTGGCGAGATTTTCCACAACGACCTGAACACAGAGGCCGAAAATCTAATGTTATGATAAAGAAGCTTGGAAAAGAGCAAGGATGAATCGCTAGTATTTTAAGATCCTCTTAATAGATATCAGATTATTTCTTTGATTTTGTGCGTCTATTTAAGGTTACTTGAACAATTGAATGTTTACTCTTTATTAAAAATTAATTTAAAAGAACATTAGTAGGTTTATGTAGAGTGTTGCTGTAATATAAGTTGGTTATTGACATGGTGAATATTTTCTGCCGTCTCTATATAACTTTCGTTCTAACGGTCCGATTTAAAAAAAAAATCAAATATGTATATATATATATTTGAAATATTGCTTCTTCCTTTATTTCACCTGGAATAAATCAACTTTCTAAAACACAACAATATATTTCAAATTCAACAAATGTTCTACATTTTAAATGTAAATAACTCAAAAACTACGATTGCAAAAACAGGTTTCGTTTTTGACCAAATTGTAAAAAAAAATATTCTACTTCTAAGCTGTCAATGTTCAGACCATTAATTTAATTGACTTGACCCAAAATATTTATTATAATTAGAGTTCTAATAATGTTGATTTAATCATGAATATGATTCTTCAGTATAAAAGAGCTTTTAGAATAAATTCCCTCGATAGAAATTATAGTTTATGAAGAACACACAATTACTAAAAGTATGCAGAACTAAATAAATTTTACCCATGAAAGTGTGACTAATCCTTTTTTATACCCCTCTTTACAATTAGGAATTCACAAGCATTTGGCATCTTGCACAAAACGTTACTGAATTAAGAGTACAACATTCACGATTGTTAACATGCTCAGAGATTAAAAAAGAATGTAATTAAATATTTATTATAAAAGCCAAAAGAGAAGAATACCAACAATGCTCAAAAAATCGTCTGCAAAAACATTGAAAAAAATTCAAGCTGGCCGTAATTGGTAGAAAACCACGTGACTTGGATATTAATGGTAGTCCCCACTTCGGTTTGCTAGCTGATATTCAGGTCTTGCGACAATTTGGAACAGTTCGTAACGAAACGGTAGCGTTAAGTTGCCATATGTAGCAACCTTTCCCCTCTTGGCGATTTATGATGTTTAGGACATAATGCTAATCTGCAAGGGATGGCGGTTTTTTAGAAAAAACCGGTTTTCCATTTTCCATCGGTTTTTCCCTAAAAAACCGTTTTTTGGTTCCGAAGGGCCTCATACAAAAAAACGGGTTTTCAGTCAAAACCGGGACTACCGGTTTTTTGAAAACCGGTTTCGGTTTTCCATCCCTAAGCTGCTTTACTATGAATGCGCAGTCCACTCTATGTTATGTCTCTGATTGGCGCAAGCCCTTAATTTCCCTAACCTTTTAGAAAACATACTGAATTTTTTTTTTCGAAGCAAAAATGGTACAACTCATTGTTGCGATTACTGCAGTTTACCTGCCCAGTGCCCACGGCAGTAATTATACACATTTTTATAAGCGATATGGTAAAAAAAAAAAGCGATTTTTGCTTCCAAATTTTTTTTAATCATTTATCAGTTCATTTTTTAGGCTTTTTTGTTAGGCAAATTAGAATTGATGGATTTTTGAAAACAATTTCTATTACACAAAATCGCATTTTGAAGTAAATTATAGAGCCAATGCAGAGGCACAATTGATGCGTATTACTTATGTATGCAAACAATCTATATCCTTAGTTGAATCCTATATATATTCCTTTAGTGGAATTTTTTTTTAACCTTTTCTTCTCCATATTTATTACACTCTTTAATATAAAAATTTCCAACAATTTCTAATATTAGTTTTCATCGTAGTAAAAGAAGTGTTTTTTTTATATAAATGATGTTGTTAGTAAATATTGTGGGGTAATAAGAGTTAAATCACTTTTAAAATTATGTCTTTTTTTTATCCTATACAACCCATAATCAGTTTCTTGACAATTTAAATCTTATCTTTAATAGTATTAAAATTTAGAGAATATATTTAAGTGAGTTAAGATACTTAATAAATTTTATCTAACTTACATTGCACTTCAAAAATAATAATAACTCAAAAATTGCACTTCTTATTTAATTTAGGTGAAAAAATTTTATAAAATTTTTAAAGAATTTTCACCTAAATTAAATTAGAAGTGCAATTTTTAAGTTTTTTTTACTTGTAATATTTTTAGGGAATTGCAATTGTTACAAGTTTATCCTTTAAAAAAATAATTTGATAACAATAATAGAAGACATACATTTCAAAAAGAGCATTTATTTTCATCATACAAGTTTAAACATTTTCTAACACTTTTTACAACAACAAAAATCACAAACTTAAAGGTAATATGGAAGTGTAATTTTCAAAAAAGTTTTATATTTGGAAATGGGTGCTTAAACTTCTGTTGCAATTAATAATCATACCAATAATCTTAACTTTAAAATGACATCTTTAATTTTTTTAAGTGACAAAATAAAGCTTTAAAAAAATCAGTACAATAGTTTAACCATTTACTGCACAATACCCCTGGTAATTTATATTCGAAGTACAATAATGTTACGTTATACAATCATCATTAAAATGTTCATAAGAGAAGAAATGAAAGTATATTTTAATATTATTTGTAATTCTGCTATAAACACACAATGACACATATTTTAAAATCAAATTTACATAGTTCTAATACACTTTACAATTTTAAGAATTTTTTTATAAAAAAAGGGTGATTCATTTTAAATTTTTGGCAAATAATCTTATTCTACTTTTACTTAATAATAATCTTATATACTGGTTTTATGACACAGATCAGCAAAAAAAAAAAAAAACTGTAAAGCTTATTGAACCCTTTGTAAGGAAACTAAAAATTAACATCAGAAGGAATTTTTTCATGTGAATCAGTTTGAAATGTCATAAAATGCAGCACAAAGTGATTCTTTGATTGTTCATTATTTGTTTACTAAGAAAGCGACAAGGCTTTTCGTTTTTAGCATAAAAAGCTAGTTAGCTTTACATTTCTTAATTTATTAATGCAACTTGGAATTGTTTCATGTTTTGTAAAAACTAAATATTTCAAAACACACAAAGTGGTTATTATTAGTTACAAAATAATTTTTTAAATGCATGTTTCTAATTTCTTTTCTATACACAAAATAACAAAAACACAAATCACAAAAACTTTATGACCACTTCACTTGTGACTTCATTACTTGTAAAAAGTTATATTTTACTGGTGACCAGTAAATTATTTAAAAAATCTTAAAAGATATAGATGCCGAGAAAATTCATACCCGCGTTTAGAGACCACAGTAACATATCTACTAAATATACATTCCAGTCAGCTTTTAACAAATATGGTGGGTAGGTATGGTGTTTCTGATACATTGCTGAACACTTTTTTTTTAAAAAAAAATTGTAATACACATCTCTTAAAGATAATTACACCATTTTATTTTACAGCCATGTAGTTTATTTGTTAAAATTTAGATAAAATTAAGAAAACAACTTAATCAAATAGTTAATTTAGCATACATATTTTTAGTAAGACTAGAAAATAAAAATTATATTTCAACTTTTACATCGTACATACATGTAAATGTTCTAATAAATACTTATTGCTATACATATTGCTTGAAAAGCAAATTTATGACTATAATTTGATAAAAATGAAATTAAATCAAATATATCTCTTGTTCACTACCCACTTCCTTCAAAAGCTGAATAAGAGCAAAATCTATGAAGAGTTCATTGTAAAATCTGTTTAAAACTTAACTTTCTTTTTATCATTTGAGGAAATAATTTAAATAAAACTTGAATAATAATTTAAATAAATGAAAAGTTTTGCTACTTAAAGTTTACAAATTATTTCAACATGTGTGATGGAATATATTTAAATATTAATTGAAAATTATTGCTTTTTTGTAAGTGGAATTTTTTTTACATTACTTCACAAGTAAAGTCTATAAATTTTTTTTTAAGGCATAGAATGTTTGCCGTTAAAAACAAGTACAATTTTTATTTGACAAACAAATACATTCCAAAAACTTTACAAAGATATTTTTTATAAAGAAATGTGAGGCTTTTCAATTTAAAAATAACTTAATTTAGATACATCGGATACTAGATACAACAATAAAAATAGATTCTTCCCATATCCTTATAATAAGAAAAATGAAGTTACTATTTGATCATGAATATTTATTTTTATCTTTTGAATCTAAGTTTAACATATTAGTTAAAGTTTCAGGACCAGCTGATTTTCTACTCTCCTTTTCCATTTTGCGGCGTTGATGGTCGGCTCGACGCTTTTCTTGTTGATCTTTTTTCTTTTCCTGAATCAACAAATCTGCATCCCAAGCACTTAAACTTTCAGATTCTTCCCATGTAGAAGAATTTTCCTCCATTATACCAAGGTCAGGACCCTATATGAAATTCAAGTATTATTATAATCATACATATGGAACAAACTTTAATTAAATTTTTTTTAAAAATAAGTTCATTTGTAGTTTGTAATGCTTAAAAAATTTACCAGTAATATTGCTTTAGGATCCATTGCCAATCTGTTAGAAATTTTCTTTTCCTTTTCCAAATCCTTAACTTCTTTTGGAATGTAGAGCTAAAATGTAAGTTTTTTTTATCTATGAGGGATATGCATTTTTTAAAACTTCGATAGATAAGTATTTTGGTACAAAATAACAAATGTTAATAATATATAAAAAGATTATTTTATTTTCTACTATGATACAAAAGTACCCAAAAATTTCAAGGCAGGGGACAGATAGCATTACTTAAACCAGTTCTATAGCTTATTTTTTCGGAGGCTGTCAAAGCAAATGATACTTTACACATTTTAAAGCAAATTTTATATCACGTTTCAACACTAGCAGGATTGTACTTCCTTTTATTTTTAAATTTTTTAAAACTTCAAAAGCACTAGTTTGTAGTAACATGCATTTGGGTCATACTTCAAAAAAGGGCAGATTTATGTCCTGACACCATTTTAAGAAAATAGTTATACTTATAAATATTTTTTTTTATTATGATTACCTATTTAAAACTTGGGAAATGTCCTCATACAGTGGTGGCCAAAATTGTGGACATCTTTTTAAAGTTTCATATTTTTCAACTTTGTGTGATTACAGAATATATTAATTGTTTATCAAATTAAAAGTAATTTAATCTTAATGAGGACCACTGCCTGCAGATCGCTGACGCAGTCTATGAGACCTTTGGTCAAATATAATCTATATCCCTGGACACAACATCATCATTATCAAAGTAATTTAATGTAGAATTAAAAAAATAAATACAGTATTACAGTATCTGTATTACAAATAAGTTATGCAACTAATAGTATGATCTGTCTTAGTTTTGCAAGTCATTGAACCACCAACTTGTATTGCAATTTCAGAATAAGAGAATACATTGATTGTGCTTGTTTGTTCAACTAAAGTGAGCATAACTTTATTTGCAATACAGATATTATAATTCTGTTTTTTTAATGAAATTTTACATTAAATTACATTCAACTTTTAATAGATGCAAGCACACAGGTAACATTTGAAACACATGAAACTTTCAAATAATTTCCACACTTTTGGCCACCACTGTACATTATACTGTTTACTGTTCTATACATTATAACATTTTCTAGCAATATCATTTAAGGATCAAATATTTAGTAAACCATGTAAAACCCCAGCTCTTTGTCATGTTTTAGCTCGCTTTTTTAAAAATTTAAGCTCCATTTCAGTAGATTGAATTTAATACTAAATATTTTTACCCATGATTTTCCTTTAAATGAATATTTGCTAAATAAAAAATGAGCTTCAATTAATTAACTAACTTGTATAAGTATTTTTAAATTTAAAATGTGCTTGTCCCAGATAAAATTCTTACCTCCCTTACTATTATATTTTAGTTTTAAAAAGTTATCTAAAGCAGTATTTGTCATTAGTTTGGATTTATAAAAAAGAAAGGTATCTCTTTATGAGTTATGTGGGTAAAAAAAATCATATTAATTAGTATTTGATTCATTTTGCTAGAATAAATGCAATTTTATCTAAATGGGGTTTTAGAATTCTCATCTCTTTTACCTCTGTCAAAAAAAGTTTTTTTTTTTAATTTTAATTTGGAATACAAAAAAAATAGCAACATTGCCAATTCAAATATTTGCCATTAGTTTTAGTAAAATATGCATGTTTATTGTAGGTATTAAATTCTTTTGTCTCCAATTCATTCCTGAAGTTTCTCCTTTGACACCAGCAATTTTTTAAAATTTTATTTAAAAAAATAAAAGCCATTGAATAGGACAACATCTTTACTAATTTTTTTTCTAGTTGTTTATACATCCCACAGAAAAAAATTAGAACCATTTTAAAATTTCAAAAAAAAAGTGAAATCTGCTTTTTTTTTAAAGAATAATTTATAAATGTGTTTAGTAATAAGTATATAAATAAGAATACTTAAAAAAATAAACACATTTTAATTTAAAAACATTTATGATCACAGTATTAGTTAACTATTAACAAACACCATCAACATATTGATTTATTATAATATATTTGATAAAATATCCTTAATATGACAAAACCTGTGAAGATTTAAAAATTTATAACTTTATCCATGACACTGTGTGTTAGATACCTTTTTAGGACGTCTAATTTGTGGAACCATGTCTTTAAAAAAGTCTTCTTGAGCATGCTCAGAAATAGTATCTTGTACTTCACTTTCTGAAGAAGTTTGCAAATCCCTATTATTGATTATTTCGGGATCTCCTTCAGGCCAAGCATCCCACTGTGATTTATACTCTACATTTTCATAATTTGGTTCCTTAAAAATAAAAAAACACAGGGTAAGTGATGCATAAAATACAAAAGTCACATTAAAAAATTAATGATAGTAATGTTTACCCTATTCTGGTCTGAACCAATAATCTGGCCAACAGTCATTGGTAAAAGATATTCTTGCTCCTTTTTTCTTCTGCAGCAGATGGCTTTTCGTAATAAACGTACAAAACTCAGTAGTAACTGCCCAAATTTACAAAACAAAGTTTTCACCAAACTCATATTTAAGCTTTTCAGTAGAATACCCTGTTCAAAAAGAAAAATATATATAGTAAATAATATCTTAAATATTCATTCATTGAAGAAAGGTAAATAAATTAAGTTATAACATTTTTTAGCAATATTAAATATTTTATTAACCCTCTTTAACATACAAGCTAATCTTTATTACACTTTAATGTAATGATTTATCCATTATCCTAAAAAAAATAACATAATAAAATTTATATCCATGAAAAGATTATTAAAAAAATAAATCAAAAACAAGTAACTGCTTTTTCCGTTATTAAACTTAAGTAAGTTACACTTAAAACTTAAGTAAGATCACAGTTAAACTATATAACGTGAACTAGGTATCGCTGATAACAAGTTAATTAGAATCATTGTCATTTAAAGTAAAGAGATTTTTATCAATAAGAATTAGTTAATAAATGTCTTTATTTTTATAAAAAAAATTATGAGAACATCAGCAATAAATTTTAAGAATAAATATTTTTTTTTTTTTTTAAATCTACACAGATTTATTTTTGTGGTAAAAGAAAACAAATCACTTTTTTTTTGTGGTTGAACAAGGCAATTGCCAAAGAGTAGTAAATAAAAAATGAAGCAGTAAAATATTTTAGAAAATGGTATAAGTTCAAGCCAAAAACTCTGCAATAACATACATTATGGTGCAGAAAAAAATGCATCAAAGATGAGTTTATTCAATTTAGACTTGTGTCTTGAATATTAATGCCTACTTTAAATACAAAATCTGAATATAACAATTATAAAATTTGACATTTATATTTTAAAAACAGTAATAGCCACCTATAACCGCATCTACGCATTTGTTACGATATTTATTGTTTGCAAAATTTATTTGTTGTTGAAGAACATGCAAAATTGCTCACTCTAATTATGAAAGCAAAGCTTATCATAACACCATTTTTATTTGACTGAAACTTTTGAAAATGATTTACAATTTTACGTACCATACGAGAATCCCAACTCAAAACATCCTAAACGCACAATTATAAATTTTGTAACTCTTAAAACTTAAACGGCAGTGAAAATATTAATTATAGATCTGGGAGAATGAAATTATAAATCACAAAGAATATTATAAGTAAACATCACAGAATTAATAATTAGAATATGTTCTCCTAAAAACTATTTGTTTAAAGTTATTTTTTCTGAGGATATGTGTACTACCAGAAGAATAAAACATAATATAAGTGAAATTAGTACTTAATTATCATAGAATTAACCTATTTTGACAATTTGGTGAACTGGAATTTATAAAGCCATGCCATGTACATTAATCTCTTCCCTACCATGTATCCACTAGTGGTATATGCTATGTCAAACATACACCAGTATTAATGTAAAAAAGCCACACCATTCAAGGTGGTGGGGGGGGGGGGAATCGCTATCAAATTGTGTTTGAAAGAGGGTTTTTAAGAGCCACAAAGCTCAAAAGGAATATTTACAAAGCTTTTCCCCAAAACAAATGAGGTTTTTTTTTTAATCCACACAGTGTCTACATTATTTAATGAATAAATGTCGAATGTTTTTTGCACATTAATTTACACAAAAAGGAACAAAAGGTATTTAAATAACTAACATTAGGTTTGACAATAGAAACTTTAATTTTGATAACCAAGTTAGCTTGTTTACTATATTTTAAAAACATGGAACCCAATTTCAACTTTAAACCTATGAAACTTTTCTTAAATAATCACATTGTCAGAATAAATGTAAACATTTTATTTTTTCTTTTGACAGTGAGATTGATGAAAAACATTTATCAAACTCATATTACATATACTTTAAAACATTTTAACATAGCAGAGTTCAACATATTTGAAAGAATACAAGCAGCATACATTCTCATATAAATGTATATATACATGTTTATAAGTTTCACCATTAATTCGTGACAGATAAAAAAAATTGCAAATATTTGTCACATTAAAAAATATTGCAGTCAGTGGCAATAGGATCAGAGTGGCTTTGATTTTGAGAATAGGATTCGAGTGAAATTGATTTCTGGCGAATAGGCAAAGAGTGGCTTTGATTTTATTGGAATATTGATAAAGAATATTTCAGTTCCAAACTTTTTTCCCATTAAAAAATGTCTGCTAGATAACATTCATGCCTCAAAGGTTTGTAACGGTCAACACAAGTAGACAAGCGAAGCATCGTGACTGAACAAAATATATTTTAATTTAAAGCAAAACTTATTCAGACTAAGCGCAAGGTTTGGCATACATATCAGATGTCACTGAGGGCTTGTAGAACGGTCAACTAACCCCTATCTTTAAGTATTGATTAAATTTTGAAGAGAAATTACACATAGCCACACGAAGAAAGTGTAAGAGCTAGGCAGTGGGTTAAAGGGGTTCAATCTGAACAGCAGTCTGATCATATTCCTACAAATAGCAATAATTAATTAGCATTACTAAATTCTTTAAAGACTTTCACATGCAACTTTTCACAAATTTACTGTACACCCTGTACTTTTAACCATAAAAAAATAAAAAGGTACATAAAAGTGTAAGCAGACTCCTGTGAAGATTTAGAATAAACATCAATTATAAGAATATATTTCACTTAACTGACATAAACTTTAAAAATGTAAGAAATCAAGTAGATACTTTGCTACAAATAGGTTGTAGCAATATGTTTAATAAAAAGTAGGCTGATTAAACATGAAATAATAAATCAATAAACATAATATTAATAAAATTTACTTTTTTAAGCATGTGCGTCCAAAACAAAGATTTTTAAGAGTGAATTTTGTTATAAATATTCTCTACTCTCCAAAACTCTATGCATTGGTCCAATATTTACATGGTTATAACAATAATGTACAGTTTTTTTGCAGCCATCAATTTAGTTTGTAAAACTCATTTTGATGGAAAACAGCTTATTAATTTTTTTAAGCAACTATGACATTCTTAAAAAGCTCCATTAAAAATATTTTTCATTTGTATAAATAAATATTTTTTCTAAAATAAAGCTTATCAATACAAATAAAAAATAATCACCTTAAAACAGTTTCAACTAACAAAATGGCCCTTATATTTAAAAATGTATATATAACGAAAACCCTAACCCAACATCAAACAATATATCTGAAATATACAAAACATAGAAGAAACTACCCCCCCCCCCCCCAAAAAAAAAGCCAAGGATATCAACTCAAAACTGTGTTAAATTCAAATATTAAGTGATAATTTAAATATAAGAACATTCTCATGTTTCTGCTATCTTCTAATACTTTTAGTGTTAAGAGATGGATATTTAATTTAGTTGCATTGGTAAAATAATTATGTCTTCATGTTTTAGCTGCCTCCCTCCACCTTCATACGTAAAGACTATGTTTGGCTCCATGACAGGTTTGATTAGAGAATTATAAAATTTATTTTCTTCATGATATATTATCTAATGTTTTAAAAAACATAAGAAAGAGTTTCAAAATAGACATTTTAAACATCAACCACAGTATATACAAGACTACTTCACATAGAAACAAATCTTAATATACTAATTTTTTCATAAGTAGATATCTCAAGAGATTTTTTAACAAAAATAAGCATTTATGAAAACATATCCACAATATGCTTGTTAAAATTGGAATTGAAAAAAAAGGATACATAGCTATCCATAAAATATCATTAAAAAATTGTGTAAATACACAGCACCAATGAAGAGTCGGTGTAAACTTTAAACAGTAATTAGGGTAAGGTAAGAAAACCACATGCAAAATACCTTCTTGTAGATTGAATTCTTATATTTCAGATACTCCAAAATAATTTATATTTTTTGAAAAAACATCTTTATAGCTGAGTATTTAAGATAAGACCCAGCCTTACCCTAAAGGGTGATGCAAAAACTTAACATATAACCAACAAACTGCAATAAGAGTACAGTTTCAATAAAATATTTAAATACATTTAACAAACACAACATTTACCTTCAAAAATGCTTGGTTACCCTTTTAACTAAGAGGTGCTGTGTTACAACACGCACTTCAACACAATAATACTTGAAATAAATCTTTAACTTAAAAATCTGAAACTTTGGTGTATTATATTCTTGCAAAAAAATTTCTCCAAGCATACATAAAATAACATGTCAATATAAAATATATAACTTTGTATGATTATAGATTTATAGAGGAATAACATTTTGTACAAATTTTATCACAAGTGTCAAAAGCTATAGTTTAAAAATAATGTTAGCCCAATAAAAAGAAACCTAATTTGTTTTGAAGCGCCAACAGATAGTGTGTGTATTGAAGTAATTAGAAACGACAGATATCAATGCTTTGATGCTACTATCAATAAGTATTATATTAAGGGTCAGAAAAATCAAAGTTTTTACTCACCCAGCTGGGCAACTTGTTAAAATATACTTTTCAGGCAAAAAACTTTACTTGTACAAAATTATTTTATAAAGATATCACTAAAATATTTACCAAACATTTGTAGCCAAATTTTGACTTGCCCAGGGCAAGTCAAACAATAGATTTTTCGAACTCTTGCTATGATATTAATTGGTTATCACTGCATCTTTAATTTCTAAATATTCAATTACTACTATTTGGAGAAAAAATTTAAAATAATAAACATTATTATTACATATAATTAGGAACTAAACTTCCATAAAGAATGATGTATTAAAACCTAAAGTACCTAATCATTCTTATCCTTCGACAGTGGAAATTCTTACAGCAAAGAACTAATTATAACACTGCTGCATTAAAAGAATGTGCTTACTTTAAAATATAGTTTAATAGTTTCAAGTACAGTTTAAAAGTTTCATTTTGTTTTAGGTAAGCTTGGGGGGCGAAATACTTTTCAGGCAAAAAACTTTACTTGTACAAAATTATTTTATAAAGATATCACTAAAATATTTACCAAACATTTGTAGCCAAATTTTGACTTGCCCAGGGCAAGTCAAACAATAGATTTTTCGAACTCTTGCTATGATATTAATTGGTTATCACTGCATCTTTAATTTCTAAATATTCAATTACTACTATTTGGAGAAAAAATTTAAAATAATAAACATTATTATTACATATAATTAGGAACTAAACTTCCATAAAGAATGATGTATTAAAACCTAAAGTACCTAATCATTCTTATCCTTCGACAGTGGAAATTCTTACAGCAAGGAACTAATTATAACACTGCTGCATTAAAAGAATGTGCTTACTTTAAAATATAGTTTAATAGTTTCAAGTACAGTTTAAAAGTTTCATTTTGTTTTAGGTAAGCTTGGGGGGCGAACAAGAAAAATCAATCAAATCCACACATTTGTTGGTCAATACTTTCCCAATTTCCCGACCGAAAAAATATGTACTTGTTTTTGCTTGGCAGAATATACACAAACAACTTTACGAAATGCATTTACAGCCATCTGAGAAGCACATATATTTTCCAGTTTCCTAAACCAGTTTTTCTCCATCAGTTGTAATCCATTAAGAATCTGCATTTTTTTCACTGGTGCATCAGGAGTAGGAAAAAGGGGCACTAAATTTGGAATTAAAGTGTTAAAAGGAAGTTGCAGTAAAATAGTGCAGTTGGAATCAGGTACTTTATCCTCTAATAACAACAAAACACATTTTTCATAAAATTTAATATCAATAATTTTATAATCCTCATTTTTATCCAAAATAATAGAACTGCAAGGCTGCTCTTTGGAATTCGAAAAATTCACCATGACTGCTTCTGGAGTGCGACTATGCCTTATAAAGATAAATTGAGAACTTGGTGGCAAGTGATCACTGAGAGCAATGTATGTGGATGCAGTTTCTGGGCAACTAATATGAGATATTTTTGGAGGAGACTTATTTTTTTGCAAAGACAATAAATTAAAAGAATACAAAAGATCAGTTTCACCAAGTAACTCTTCCCTGCAATTTAAAGCAGCATTAAGGGTACCACGTAAATCAAGTTGAAGTCCAACAAGTGACTTTTCGGGGCAATGATCTAGGCGAAACCCAGATTCACAATAACTTGGATGCTCATTAAAAAACTGAAGGTAGGGATTAATGGTTATTGTTGCTGGGTTTGAAAGATCTTCAGCTCTCAGATATTGACCAAACTGCTCCAGTTTTATTTCTGTTGTTACACAATTGGCATCAACGGAAGTATGAAAGTTATATTTCAAAAAATCTTCCATAAAAGGAGGATTCTGTTGGGCTGCAGCAATTACTTCTTTGGGAACAGGTTTATTGTTGTGGCGAAGCAACATCACATGAAGCCATCGAAAAAAAGCAACAGTATTTTTTATGCTTTCTTGAAT
Organism: Hylyphantes graminicola; assembly: GCA_023701765.1. Classification (NCBI taxonomy): domain Eukaryota; kingdom Metazoa; phylum Arthropoda; class Arachnida; order Araneae; family Linyphiidae; genus Hylyphantes; species Hylyphantes graminicola. The sequence goes on along the minus strand of CM043123.1, from coordinate 22,540,731 downwards.
AACTGCTTTGGCCTCTACAGTTTTTAAAAGAAAACTTCCAATTGTAACCATACAAGTGTTAAGAGCAATTTCTTCTAACAGAAGATTTGAAACAGACTTCCAAGTAGCCTTGCTTTTAAGTTCGTTCAAGTGATAAAATATTGCTGAAGCATAAATCTGAATACGGCGCATAAGAAAGGTTTGTATATCAGAATTAAATGCTTCAAAAGAATCTGAAACTTGTTCTAAATCTTTTTCATTAATATCACATACAAAAAATCTTTGAAGAGCTTCCGAGGAATTGCCAAACATTAACAATTCAAAAAATTCATCACTGACCAAAGGTTTCTCTTCTTCATTCTTTTGAAGAACATAATAATAAAATAACGCCCTCATTTGATATTGAAGATTGCCCCAACGTTCTTTAATTTCAGCAAATGAAGAACACAGCAAACTATAGATAGTAGAAATTTGGCTATGCTTTAGTGAAACACTTTCAACTTCGGCGATTTTATCTTGTATTTTAGACAAATAATAAGAACGATAAAAATACTCATAATGATTTGAAGTTTCTTCTCTTTCTATCACAACAGTAAGCACACCCAAATCTCTAAACATAGTAACAGATATAATTTTACATTTTATAGGATCATAAGGTTTTAAGCTTATGTAAATCGAGCCCAATTGATACATGCCAAAAGAATGAAGTAATATAGTACCATCATTTAAACCACTGGCCAAAACATTTAATACTGTATTACCTTGTAACTTTTTAAAAGATTCCTCAATAGCCAAATATGAGATATCATCAGTACCATAAGGAAAAAAGTTTGGTACATATTCCGGAGAATGATCACAATGAAATTGTTCAGACTGAATTATCTGACTTTCAATACATTGGACCCAATTAAATGATGTACATGGGCACCAAACATGTGCAACTTTATGAAGTAAATTTCCATTATCTGCATCACAGAGGATTATTTCACCATTATCAAAAGCACTTGCAAGAACTTCCCCATCTGGTCTCCAAGTAATTGCTGTGGCAAGAATAGTCTTCTCAAAAGTGTTTTTAGAGCGAATATAAGTTATACCGTTCCATACCAATTGCCACGAACAACTGTACAGAAGAACTTCTCCAAGTACTGTAGTCAAAGCAATTGCATCTTTAGTTGGATTCCATTCCATTAACATTATTTCAGAATCCACATAGCCTTGAGCCACCTGACGGAATGAAGACATCTTGCTATACAATCCTGGACTTTGAAAGTCCTGATGCAGCAATAATTCCAGCAGCAAACAAACTACAAACAAACAAGCAAATCTCAAGACTCAAAACTCTTGAAAATATGATGACTACAACATTCATTGTAATAAAAGTAAGATTTTTAACACAGTTTTTTTTAACTATGTTATACATTAAATAGAACTTAAAAATAACTTTGTTTTAAAATTCATAAACCTTTGTTTGAAATTAATGATAAAAGGTACAATAGAGAGGCAACTATGTTTACTAAAAGTCAAAATATTTACTAAAATGATTCAGTTTTACAAATTTTAAGGAAAAATTATCTAAATTATGTTCAGAAACACGGAAAGCAAATTATACTTTCATTATGATTGACATATTTACTATTTTCAGTTTATTTAAATTTGTAATCCAATGCTAACAGTTAAATAGTGAACACAAAATATGGTCAAAAATCACTTGCTATATATATTTTTTATTGTCTTTTGAAATTAATTGTCCAAAAATTCTGATTTTTTGGAAGATATGACCAGTTTTGATGAGCACCCACACTCCACCCTGTCCATGGTAAATGTATGGGAGAAAAATCAAATAAAGCCCCAAACAATAATATAGAAGCTATGGACCAATCAGGTTACCCTTGTTTTTGCTGTGTACTTACACAAACATTTATTAACTTGCCTCAATGCTCCCCACTTCATAAGAGCTGGTATCAAGTGACATAAAATATGATTTGAATATAATGATGTCCAAATGAATCACTTATCACATTTAAAATTAATATTACATGCAGTCATTTATTTCATTAACTAATTAGGCTTTTAGTGAAATATTAATAAGTAACATGTTTATATCAATGCTAAATTTGTCAGGAAACTTTCTACTAGTTACAAAGAGTAAAGTTAGGGAAAAAATGACAATACAAAGTTATATATCACCATTGTACAAATGAAAAAAAATTGGAGGGCTTTCATAAATGTTTTATTAATTTGATTTTTTTCACAAAACGTTTAATAATAAGTTTTATTTATGATAAAATACATCCTGAGCAAACTGTGAAGATTATAAATTGTAATGTATTTATAAGATTGGGTTAATCTTAAGAAACCGGTGCTTCTGTCGCCAAGGGATTTGGCAGGGAGCGATAAACAATTTTTTTGGTGATACAGCGAAAGATCTTTTCGCCCAATTGTCGGTGCTGGTAATACTTGCTCGGAATTGTGGGTAAGTTGCCCGGATGATGTAAGGGCGCAATGGAGTTATTTAGTTTTAAATTATTTTTTCGTTCAATTGAGGACGCTGTTAATACTTGCGAGCGATGAATTGTGGGTAAAGTTACGTTCACATCGAAATTGCGGTTACGGTTGACTTCTGAATATCTGGTTTTGGTTATTATATTCCGGTTATTATTTATTCTGAATATTCAGTCGATTTGAAGAGGGCCGGTCAGCTAGTTGTCGTTCAGTTTTGACAAAACTATTTTTTTTTGCTTTGCAAAACAATTGTTTTCTTTTTGTAAAACAAATAGCAAAACTGCCCGGGTCCCCAAACAAAATGTTATGCTTTCAATGGACCCGACAATACTGCCCGGTGTTGGATACTGATGTTTTTCTAGAGAAAAAAATTGCCCACAGCCCCAAACGAGTATTTAGGCTTTCAATGGGCCCTACAATACTGCCTGATGTCGGATACTTATGTTTTTTTAGAGAAAAAAAATTGCCCGGGGCCCCAAACGGGTGCGTACTGGATTGCCACTTGTGTAGCTCTAGTACGGCGTTAATTCAAACCAAAGTGGATTAACAATCGTGCAGCTCTTATGCGACGTTCATTCCAACTAGACTGGATATTTAGGGTTGACCTGGGAGAAAAAAAATAATAGCTTTCCGCGATCCATTAACCTTATAAATCAGTGAAAGAAACTAGGGTTGCATTGGCATGAAGGAATCTGGCAATGATAAAACACACGAGTTTCGCCAAGGATTTGTCGTTTTTGGATATACGCGCCAAGCAGCACCGGATTCTTAAGATTTACCCAAGATTGCAAGTGTCAAGTATTTTTAGTTATTGAAACATTTTTTACAACTGTTTTGAAATTGAATGAAATTTATAAACATCTTGCTAAACTAACTACAACAAGAGAAAAAAACTAATGCAAAAACATAACACTTTGTTAGAAATACAAATTTTAAAAACACAAAAATATCAACAAATTATTACAAATTAAAAAATAAAATACAAACAAGATTTTCATTCATAGTGTCAGTCGCCAACCTACAAGCAAGAGCCACATATTCAGAGATTCTGCTGTTTGGGTAATTATAGTAATAAGTATGTGATTTTGGTGAGAAAGCTAGAACAAACCAAGCACTGCAACTATAGGTTTATTGAACAAAAGGTATGCATGTTATTTTTATCTCCCATTTTTTATTAAATTTATTATGAAATCAAATAAATTTTAACAAGTAAACCAGATAATTTATATCAGATACTTAAGTACCATTAATAAAATATGGAATTATAAAATTTGATTCTTGACTAGAGTTAGAAAAATCTATTGCATGACTTACTTGGGACGAGTAAAATTATATAGCTCTCTAATGATGTTACAAATTGTACTATTTTAGAATTAAAATATGACAAATCAATGATCAAAGTATTTACGAAACGTTAGTACTGTCTTAAGTAATATCTTTTTTTGAAAATATTTTTGGGGCAGGTACAATTTTTAGGCGGGCAAGAATTCAAGTACTTCTTTTAATAATTTTCCTGACCAAACATATAAAAAAATTCAGATTTTTCTAACACTGTTCTTTAATGTAAAGTATACAATTCATAAGTATAAGAAATAATACCTAAGAGGAGTCTTCAATGAACATTGGATTCAACTTATTCCACCAGCAAGTTGAAATTTGTAGCCATCAATTCAGTAGAACCAACTATTGTCTCCTTAAAGAACGTCCGAAATTTTAGTTGTTCATCTTTTTCAAGTTACCACTAAATAACAAAAACAAAGAAAAAAATATTGATACATTGAAAGAAAAGTCGAATACATTTACATGAGGTTTTTTTTATAGAAAATTTTACTTTTGAATTGCAGGATTGAAAAGATTGCACATAAGTAAGGGAAATTCATAGTATACCAATATGTATGAATGGAAGTCAGTGTCGCGATCTCTCAGCCATATATAGGGAACACTTATAATATACAATAAACTAAAATAAATCTTTTTCTAAAAACTGTCATTTAGATATTTAAAATCAGTGTTGCTTAATTTATTGGGAAAAATGTATTTGTATGCATTTTTTTTAAATATAGGAATTGACCATTCTAATGAAATGATACAAGCTGATTTTTCATTTGTTTTACCTTAATCAACAAGTAAAATCCAATTTAAACCATATTTTCTGACAATTTTCTCAATGACATAAAAATATCTTGTACTCATTATTGCAATATAATGAATGATTAACTTTCTCTCATTGGGCTGTATTACTTAGCATTTAAATAATAAATTTAAATATTATAGTTGCTTTACTTACGAGCAGCATTTTAAGACTTGCTTCATGAGAAATAAAGTTACCAATGAAGAAAAAGTACAAATTAATTTAAATTAAATTCACACTCATGCATCATTAATGCATTACTCAAATAACTACAGTCGAACCCCGCTATAATGAACCTGGAATATATTGAACCATGAACCTTTTTAGTGGTCCGTTCCAAACTCCTATTTAACTAATGTTATTTTATATGCATATCGTTAACTACTTAGAAAATGAGAATTTGCTTGTAGTGAACTAAAATTTCCTTTCCTTAATATTTTTTTCAGCTCTCCATATTTTAAGTTATACTATAAGTGGCTGCTAAATAGCAATCTTTGACAATGTGTTTACTGTTTAATTTCAACCTGTTCTTTGTACCTTATTATACTCACACTAGACTAATTCCCGGACTTGTTTCAAAGTAAACATACCTCTTCTACCCCTCTGGGTTCCAGAACCCCCCTTTCTATCCAACCCATTATTCATATCCCCCACCACAGTCATATACACTTCTCTAGTTCTGGAAAAGGTGTGTCTGGTCAAACACTACAATACTAACTTGTGACTTGTGTTTCAACCTGACCCCCCCCCCCCTTCCGGTGTTCTCTAAAGCGATTATTTCTTTCAACCACAACATCCCTTAAAAACTGGGCATAAGTAGAACTGTCCAACTTCCAATCGTCAATTTAACCTGTACTTCTCTGTTACTCTCTTATTTCTCTATAAAAGATTTTAGACTCATTTTGTATAGGAGACCCCCTGAAAAAATGGCGGCTCCTGTAAAGAGAAAGGCCCAAAATTGTCAAGTTCTTTCCTACAATGCAGACATGTTTCGTGAAAATTTAAATATCAGTTACCATTTAATCAAATGTATTTGCATTCTTTTTAAATTAATATTGAGAATATTTCAAAAATTAATTAATAATTCTTTAAAACTTAAATAATTAATTTTTAATTCAAGATATGCAAAACCATTATTATTCTTATAAAATTAACTTTATATTGTACATAACTTTATACCAGAAAAATTGGCTACAGTGAACCATGGGGATAGTGAGCAAGTGCTGGTTCCGTAGAGGGTTCACTATAGCGCGGTTCGACTGTGGCATTGGATTTTAGGTAAGCATTGGATTTTAGGATTGAAGATTCACTATAGTACTTTTCAAAATAGAAATAACTGGGCAATTGATGGTCTTATGTCAAACACACAAAAAATTATATTTATAAATAAAAGAAAAGGTAATTTCTTGGTTCTGTCAATGTCAACACCCTGATTTATGACGTTAGGGAAGGAAAACACATCAAAGATAAACACATAAATTTCATGTACTTGGAAAATTGTTTTAAGATACAACTTCTTAAAGCTATTAAGCAATTGTAACCTTCTGCAAATTATTTAACACAATGATTGTAAAAGTTTACCCAAATTGCTTGAGAATTATTTTTAGTCATAACCTTAGAAAATACTATCAATTGTTCATAATTTTTTTAAAAATAAATAAATTAGGACATAATACACACTTAAGTAATAATCTGCTGTCAAGCATTCAACATTTTAAAGGCAAATGACTAACATTTGTTTTAAGTCTTCAAGAGCTCGAAATGATCTAACAAATTTCAGTTTTAGTGTGAACTGTAACATTAATTTCATTGGAAAACAAAGAAACCAAAACAAAACTATTTTAACAATCCTATATATCATCAAATAAGAGTTCACAATTCAATAGTAGTAAATCTTAATACTATTAGCAAGTACAAGCAGAACGATTCCTCACCAAAATAAATTATAAATATATGCTGTTACTTAAAATGTTTAACATATGTAAAATACTTCCAAGGCCGCCAAAATATTTTAAGAGATTACTTTTTCAAAAGATAACGTGAATCGAACAAAAATACTTACGAAAAAAGATATCACAAACAATTAAGCATAACTATTTCGATTTTACTTGTTTTAAACTATTTAAAAACTTTATTTAAATAAAATATATAAATTAGTTTCTCTCACCAAAATGAGAGCTCTCAACCGGCTGATATCACTGAAGTGTTGCCAATATATATTATTATAGTTATAAATGAATATCTAAACAACATTGAGCCTAAACAATCATATGATCGTGTATCGTAGACGCCCTGGTTATGGTCCAAAGTTTTATTAAAATACATCAATGTCCTTCCCCCCTCCTTCTTCTTGATGTTTTGTTTACATAATAGTACAGTAGTTTACATTGTATTTTTTTAATTTCATCAATTAAAACCACTTGATCATTAGTAATGTTGAATTTCAGCTAATACTGCAAAAGTGTCGTTTTTGCAGTACAATAGCCATCGCCAATAGTCCTCGTGTATCTCTAGTGCGACAATGGTTTAAACTAACCCAAACTCCACTCACCTAGCACTGCATCGGCAGCAGTGAAATATCCAAATACAAGGTGGTTATAAAATAACGCTCGCTATTCGGAGTGGTCTGTAGCTTTGATGAATACTCCAAATACAAAAACCTTTGAGACACTTACTAATCAAGAAGGGGGGGGGGGGGAGAATGGAATAATAAAAAACGAACTCGTCTCTTGACTAGGGCTCTAAATTTCGAGGCGTAATTGGATATGTTGGCCGTAATTAGCCATAATTGGCTACGCCTCGTAATAGAACCCAGGTCATGCAAGAGACGAGATATCCACCTGAGCTTCAATTCCAAATCGCTGTTTGGAAAAAAGTAGTTAGACAGGTTTGAGCAGTAGGAAAACATTAGCACGTGTTTCGATAGCTATAGGATAACATTACCGCGTGCTTCCCGAACTGATGCATAACAAACCGCTTGACGTCACATGAATGTTCCCCATTGACGACACCTCGTAATTGAACCCTGGTCAAGAGACAATCGAGATTATTTTTTTGTGATTATTCTTTTTTATGATTATTTTTTAGGATTCTATCTTTTTCTATGGTTCCATTCTTTTTCCCCCTTCTTGATTAGTAAGTGTTTCAACTTTTTGTGCATTTGGATTATTCATTCAAGCTACAGATCACTCCGAATAGCGAGCGTTATTTTATAACCACCCTGATGTACATAAGTTTAAAAAAATCGTACAATTTAGGCACACAAAAAAAAAACCCGGTCGTATTTCTTGCGTTTAGAAATAAAGATCCCCGATGAGGTTATCCAATGAAACATTTGATAGTTGATTACCTAAATCCTTTATGAATAACATGCCAAATTAAATTTGATTTCTTAGTCGTCCAGTAAATTTTCATTGAACTTTAAATCAGTGTTGTAGGAGTGACTCTATAATCCAGAGTCATTATACATACTCCTAAAATTACATAAAATAAAACTATTGAAGGTTAGAAAAACATATACATTTTCGAAAACTACAGAAACTAGCTAACCAAAAATAGTTCCCTAAAAAGGAATAATTATTTAAACGGGCTTTTTTATGATGTCTAAACCCGTAAAAGCATGCAGAGACAGCGTGAGGGAGTGACAAATCGGGTATTTAAACGATATTATCTGTAAGAGTTTTCTTTAACTAATTTTGAACAATCAACATCACAGCAAAAAGTTGGATATAATGTATTTAATAAGTCAAATATATTTAATAATAAATATTTAATAATCAAACAACTAATTTCTGAATACCAAAATGAAAGTACGGACGAACTCCATTAACACGAGGGCTGTAGGGAGCCTAGTGGTCATTAAGGATCTCGAGCTTGAGATCGGAAGGTTGAGAGTTCGAGACCCGGTCGCCACTGAAGACCTACCGAGTATATGCGGAATACGTGCTCGTAAAAT